>CM046328.1:14147889-14747889 GCA_025403435.1 Artocarpus heterophyllus
AAATATATTTTATTATAATTAAATAAATAATTTTTTAAAAATTAAAAATATATATTTTATTGCAATTAAATAAATAATTTTTGTTTTGATTTTATTTGATTTTTTAAATAAATTTTAATTTGTAAAAATTTAGAAATAGTTGAAATATAAATGAAATGCAAAAATAATTAATAATATAACACAAAGTGGTATGTACACTTCATGAAAATAAAATAAAACACAATATAAAGTCCAATAACAAATAAAAAATGTAGCATAAGTCTAATAATATACAAAATTTCTAATCATCTAAGTTTACATTTTCTTTATCTTCCTCTTCTTCGTCAGCAAGAGAGACTATAAACGCCGTGGGTGGAGGTATGTTGACAGTAATTCTGGGATTTGTTTGCTTAATTGAGTAACTAGCTCAACATTGTTGGTATACAATTGTGTGAGCCAGTTTTGAAACTCTAGAGGCAACTGGGTATGTCCGGATTATGAACCAGAAGATGTGGAACTGGGACCCAACTCCCTCTGACTCAATCAAGGTCCCACTTTGATTCGATGATGCCGACGTGTCCCCAACACATCTACAAGTATGGCAACCTCGTTAATAGCAGAGGCTGAAGAGGAGGTTGTGACCTCATTAATGAATAAAATGTTTTAACATAAGATTTTATTTAAAGAGACAACTATAGTTTACTTATAACATAATTAATTACTTTATTAGTTAAGATTATAATCAACATAATTAATTACTTAATTTGATTATTAAGATTAATTATTACTTAATTTTGAGTATTTAAATTATTAATTAATTAAGATTGTTATTGGTTAATTATATATTAGTTAATTATATATTAGCTAATTAGTTAAGATTATGTTTAAGATTTTGAGTAGTCTTAATTTTGATTATTAGGATTATTAATTATTGAAGATTATCAATATTAACCTTTTAAAATATTATGAATGTTATTTAACATTAACAAAAATAAATTAAACTAAATAAAAAAATAACAAGAGTATACCAGCATATAGTTTCTCGCTCTCTGGAGATACTTGAGAATGTGTTTAACAATCACCCAATGATCTAATCCTAGGTTGGATTGATACCGACTGACTATACCCACAGCTAGCAAATGTCAGGTCTTGTACACAACATGGCATACATTAGACTTCCCACCGTAGATGTATAGGGTACCCGTCTCATGTTTTCTTCCTATTGAGGTGCCTTAGGACACTGCTTTTTTGAAAGATAAACTCCATGACATGTAGGTAAATTACCTTTCTTGAAGTTTTGCATCGAAAATCTGATAAGCATCTTATTGATATACGATACCTAAGACAATGCCAACAGTTTGTTTTTGCGATCTCTTATGAGTTGGATTCCAAGAACATAACTTGCCTCTCCCAAATTTTTCATTTGGAATAGGTTAGCAAACCATTTCTTTAAATTAGATAATATCCTACATCATTCTCAATGAGTAAGATATCATTACATAAAGAACTAAGAAGACCACCTTCTTATCATTGATGTACTTGTATACACAAGGTTCATCAACATTTTGATCAAAACCATAGGACTTGATCACCTCGTGTAACGCCCTGAAATTAATTAAGTGATATTAGTGTGAAAGATGGTGGATTAGTGTGCCAAATTGTAATTTGACTTTTATATGAACATTTTGTAATGATTATCTAATTAACTTGATTATTAAATCATTTTAAGTATTTTAATTATTTTATTTGTCACTTTGAATTTTGGAGCAAAAAAATTTGTCAAATGTCAAATACGTTCCTTTTTGTAAAACAGCAGGTGGCACACGGTTTTTACACAATAAAACCACCTACTATTCCTCTTTATTTAATCTCTCCCTCTCCCTCTCTTCCTCATTCACTCCCTCACTCTCTCTCAGACTCCCTCTTTCTCTCTCCTCTGTTCTCTCTCTTTCTCTCACTGCCTGTAACGCCCCTATATGGGGGTTAACAGTTTTTAATAAGATAAAATAAAAATAAATAATAAAAGTAAAACCTTAAAAATAAAATTTGCCCGGGACTTAAATGAAAACTCCCAACTCAAAAATAAAAATATAAACGACAAATAAACCACAGTTTTAATGTAGCACCTTAAATTTAATAATATAAACTGTTGTCATCATCATTTTAACCCTCAACACATTATAATACAGTCACAGAAAGTAACAATTGATGCTTACATTATCATGAAGAACATTCTCAACGATTGAAGCAGTCCCAATGTAATATAGCTACATCACTTCCTCAACTATATTTCTCGTAGCCACCTCACACTTAGTGAGTCCTGAAAAGATATAAACATAAGGGTATGAGCAACACTATGCTCAGTAGAGAAAGCCATTACTCACCTTTAGGTTTTTATCATTACCACATTAAAACCTGCATGGTTAGTAAGTCACATCATATTCCAGATTATGAGGTTTATTATGATCACATCTTATGGATACCGTAGTTAATCATTACCAAGTGTCATAATTACACATTTATACAAATATTACCAATCATCATTGTTCCTAGGTATCCATGTTAAATTGAGTATCACTCAACTCATCGAAACCCAAATGGGCGCACTTGATCACCCTATAAACATTCCAAGGGTGTTCCGGTGAGGGGACATCAAGCCCCGAGTCCTCACCAAATCGATTCCTGTACAGTGTGTTCTGGGACTTTCAACCCAAGGAAGCGTCATCGCCTTCCCCCTACTTTACCTTTTAGGGTATTCATGCCCAAGGACGTAACCGTCGCCCTTTTCATGTCTCACAATTTCTCTATATTAAATCATTATTAATAGAGTTAATTTTCCTAACCATGCTTCTCAATTTATAACATGTGTCAATTCATTATGTTCCTCGCCGTACAATACAAGACGAGTCCATGTCATAGTTTCATATGTGATACACATATAATATCAGTTCAACATAGATATATATATATTGCGGCAAAACAATCAATTTTAATTCTATAAAAACCTCACAAAAGATGAGTAATAGAATCCCTACCTTTTAAGCTTATCAACAGTCTCTTAATCCTGGAATCAATTAACGTTAGCTCCATACTCCCTTGATCCTAAGGCGTGCATAAGGACAATTAAAACTAAAGCACAACATACAACTACATTCATAAAATTTATTTTAATTTAATCTTAGAATTTCAAGAAATAACCACTGCCCATAGAGGTATTACAAAGTTTAACAATATAAATTTTCTGTCTAGGGCATATACACTTAGACTTCATACATATGCTCCAAAATAGCAACAAACATATACTTAGGTTTAAGAACGCAAATTTGAATAATCTTTTAGTATAAAAGAAAATTTATAAATGAAAGACTAAATTTGTTCATAAGATTCTAACCTCGGATTATGGTTAGTTGGAAGCTTGAAATGGCTTCAAAACAGGTTCCTTTACTTCGATATGACTGAAATTCTTGCTCAAATGGAGGTGATGGTGGCTGATTTTTATGGCTGCCTTGAAGAAGTTCTCTAAGTATTTTGCTTCAGCAAAGAAATGAGAAGAAGAGTGTGGGAACCGTGGAAGAGAAAGGAAGAAAAGATGAAGTCTTTGAAAAGAAGTGATAGAAACAATTATAGAGGAGACATGTTGAAGCATGTCACGGAGGAAATAAAGAAAATGAGGGTCAAGAGTAGTTGGAAAAGATATCCTTATGTCTCATCTAAAGACTTTAACACACATAATGCCAATATGACATTTTTGAGATTTATTAGAAGTTCTAAGGCTTTTTAGTAATCATACTAAATAAATATAGGAGAATTTTAGAAAATTTAAAAATAGATAAAAATAAATATTATAAAATAAATTTAAATGAAGCAATTTTTTTTTATACATTAAAAATTAATTTAATTACCTCAATACCCGTTAGGAGAATAACGGGTGTCACAGCTCTACCCCCCTTAAAGAAATTTCGTCCTCGAAATTTCAATTCTAGCAATACTAGTAAAAATTTTGATTCCATTATGATTCCAATTCCGAGTCTAAACCGTTAATGTTGTTTGTCCTCCAAATTTAAGTTATCGTATCTCCACTTATTTACTTGCATAATAAATCTTACTCCTAAATCCCTCAATGAGAGTATTTCTGACAAGTTTCAACTTATAACACCGTATAATAGTCTAAGAATCTGATCAGGCATACATATTGACCATATCATGATTCCAGTCCTTCATTGTCCATGGACCGTGATTTACAATCACATTTAAGGAGATTGCCAGAGAAATTTTATATACTTCATCTTTAGGTTCTTTTTCCTTTTTGAGTAAGGAAAAGTCAAATATATTTGATTTCATACCTCAACTAATAAACTAAAACATAATCATAAAACATATATCACAAACGCTTTTATTCAAAACTATACATTAAACTTACTCATAGAGATATTAAACGGAATCTCAGAGTTGCAGACAAACCCGACATATTTTTCATTAAACAGCTATCCTCATGACACAAACATTCAACCCAAATAATATACTCATATTTCATATGGAATATCCCCATAACTGACTCTGGTACTTCCACATAATATTAACAGAATATTACACATTACAAACATAATACGGATACGTTTCGAGAGTACAAGGCACTCCGTATACCAGCTATCCATATCATGCATGCTTAGAGGATACAAAAACATCGATAAACAAAAGATCGGACCTTAAGAAGGATGCGTTTCGAGAGCATCAAGTACTCCGTATCCAGCCATCCCGGCATTAGGCTCAATGAATCTAAAAGATTGAACAACGACGTACCACAAGAAACACAGAATACAAGGCAAACGGTTATTCGTAACACACGAAATACGGACACACATGCCTACATGCCAAAGATAAAACAAAAAGATTACAGATGGAGATTCAAATCAATTGGCCGCTCCCGGCTTTCCCTTTCCCATTCAAGCTTGGATGTTGCAGTGTCGGATTCTGGATGTATGATTTGCATTTTATCTATCAATTCCTCAGCTGTTGAAGCAGTGACAAAGATTTGTCTCTCCGATTCTGTAGTGATGTTTTCTTCCACAGCGTAATCTAGAAATTTCAAAAGACCGTCATAAAAACCCTTTACGTTCAGTAGTCCCAAAGGTTTGGAATAAAAGCCCAACAATTGCCCACAAGCAACTATAAATATTTCCTCAAGAGTACCTAGACCACCAGGTAATGCTATAAAAGCATCAGAATTATAGATTATGTCTTTAAAATTTTTAGGGATACTCCTGACTCCTTCTCCCTTACCTATGGCTTCCTTACAAAGGTTTCCTTCAACTGGAATATGAGGCCAAATTCTTACATCAGTAGCGTCGCTAGACCTAGCTGCTAGTGCCATATTTACCATCATTTTTATACTACCACCCCCATAGATTATGTTAATCTTCTTGTGTGCTAGGACTTGCCCTAAGTGATTTGCAGCTTCTAAATAAGCTTTATCTTTTCCAAGGCTGGAACCACAAAAGACACAGACATTCTTTATTTTCTTCGTGGACTGGGAGGTAGACATATTTGGTTTATAGAAGTGGTTGCTTAATGTCTGCTCCACTTAGACTTCGGGTTCTACATAAGTTTTTAAAGATGAGAAATATACAAAAAGGGCTAAAGAGATAGACGAGTAGGTAATGAAAAGCTAATCCAAAGATTTAAACAAAATCTTGTGCGGATAAGAAAGTAAGATAAGGTGATTGATAGTTTACAGAAAATCTGATTCACTTTTTGAAAAAGATTAGACTCTAATTGTATAACTTTTGACAATTGAGAACAATTCGACAAAAGACCCTCTTGACACAACTGTAGACTTTTTGACAAATATACACCAAGTCTAGAAATTTAATATAAACGACAAATACTGTAGAACTTTTGAAATTTGAGACACAAATCTTGAAATATCTGGATAAGCTTTTCAAAATTCAAACATATTACTGTACCGTATGTGACGTGTCTGATAAGATAATATATTTTATTATATATATATTTAAGAAAATCATAAATTAAATAAGATATTAACACTTACTGTATCAATCTAATAATCACAATTATTTCAAACACAAAAGCAAATATTCTGAGTAAAAGAAAAACACAAACTGTTGAACATCAGCTAAAACTGCTTCAAATAAGCAAAGACTAAATAACCTTTATAGAGCGATGACTTATTCCCCATCCAGTTTTCTTATGGTTTGGCAAACAGGATCTAAAAATACCATATTCCTGAGGCGTTGTCTTTCTGTATAAAATTTAGGCCAGAGTTTAAAAATAGCTCCTTGAACATATCCACTAGGGTGACCGTGGAGAGGAGGATGGATGCTATCCAAGTTCTCCTTTGAAAGTCCATCCCTACAAAACCTTATTTTATCCTCTCTATTCGTTGACATATAACCAGGTGAAGTACATTTACCGTTACAATTTTGTCTTCCACATTTGTTACAAGTGACCACGATGGCACGAGCTCTTCTTTTCATTGCACTACGACTGGTACCTGTTCCTGGTAAACCGACATCTTGACTAAAGTCACTCGGACGGATTTTCCCCTCTATCAACATTCTCACATCACAAGGGATGCCAAAATGCATAAGAATCCACAACCGAGTAATTCTAGCCTTGTATTTCTTTCTGAGAATCTTTTGGGAGAGTGATGGGAAATACTTTCTCAGGTGTTGGTACTTTGGGTCCATGATGAGATGAAAGAAGAGTAAATAGAAAGGAAAAATTAAGATAGTAAATTACAGAATCCTAGAATTCCTTCTTCTTTTAGAGAAAAAGAAGAATTTTTAATGAAAAAGAAGAGGATTTGCGATTTAGAGAGAAAATAACAAATTAAGAGAGAAAAAGTGAACTCGGAGAAATAAGCTCTTATGCACAGTAAACGTATTTGTAAACAATGATTAAACCACTGTATATGACACGTATAGAGACCACGTGGGAGAGACAGTGTGAATCAAACTGATTTAGGATTTAAACTAGGCCCAAATGTTCTTAGTTGAAAATGGTCAGGTTGTTTCGGGCCTTAACACATTTAGAACGAGTTAAATAACAAACATAAAATTGAAAACCAATTTGTATAAATCTTAAACTCAATTCAAAGTCCACTATAGATAAAGTTAACTATAAACAACAAATCTAATTTAACGACAACAAGGATCTTCCTGAATGATCCAGCAACTCAAATAATTTTGTTTTAATCAAAACCTTATTGAACAATGCATACACCCATATGTTATTCCTAATACTCAACATCTATCAATGGATTCATCATCATTGCTACCAAGGGTTTAGAATGTGACTAACCTTGAAATCAATACGATTTACGTCTTTCAACGTAGACCATATCAATGAACAAAGACACTTGATGTTACTACTTAAGAACATCTACAATCCCCACAATTCTACTCATACAATATATAATTTCCTCATATAACAAAACCTTAGGTAACCAAAAGATTCACTGATACACTTAAATACAATGTACGTAACAAAATATTTCAATTTTGAGATTCATGCATTCTAGACTTTACACAGTCTCAACAGACCAAAAGTCTAACATTTATCTCTCTCAAGATTCAATACCATGATTCCCAACTTATATCATATTCCTCAAATATATAGAACTTTTAAGAAAAGACATTGACACTTATGTGCTCCATCGAATCCACACATAATCATTACTTAGGTTTGAATCAATTACGAAAAATTTGGCATATCTATGTCAAACTTTAAAATCAATAAATCAAGCCTTATATTTCTTATTGTTTTTCACGAGACAAAAGGCTTTTAAATCCTCGTATCTATACGAATTTCTCATCGTTTATACGAATTAGATATGCTTATAGATCCAAATATTATACGAATCTCTCATAAGCATTCTACTTATAAACTCATTCCATATAATTATCATTCCCTCGTAACTATTAATACTTTCCTTCTATATAATTATTGTACTCATATAACTATTAATATTTTCATTCTATGGCCTTTCCATGTTACATCCTTCTAGACTGTATAAATCAATGTGAAGGTTCATTTTGATGATGACAATAAAAATTCAGCTTCAAAACCATCTCAAAAATATATTTTTTTAAAGTGGTGCTACACTCCCTAGGTTAACCGAACCTAGGCTCTGATACCAAAAATTCTGTAACGCCCCTATATGGGGGTTAACAGTTTTTAATAAGATAAAATAAAAATAAATAATAAAAGTAAAACCTTAAAAATAAAATTTGCCCGGGACTTAAATGAAAACTCCCAACTCAAAAATAAAAATATAAACGACAAATAAACCACAGTTTTAATGTAGCACCTTAAATTTAATAATATAAACTGTTGTCATCATCATTTTAACCCTCAACACATTATAATACAGTCACAGAAAGTAACAATTGATGCTTACATTATCATGAAGAACATTCTCAACGATTGAAGCAGTCCCAATGTAATATAGCTACATCACTTCCTCAACTATATTTCTCGTAGCCACCTCACACTTAGTGAGTCCTGAAAAGATATAAACATAAGGGTATGAGCAACACTATGCTCAGTAGAGAAAGCCATTACTCACCTTTAGGTTTTTATCATTACCACATTAAAACCTGCATGGTTAGTAAGTCACATCATATTCCAGATTATGAGGTTTATTATGATCACATCTTATGGATACCGTAGTTAATCATTACCAAGTGTCATAATTACACATTTATACAAATATTACCAATCATCATTGTTCCTAGGTATCCATGTTAAATTGAGTATCACTCAACTCATCGAAACCCAAATGGGCGCACTTGATCACCCTATAAACATTCCAAGGGTGTTCCGGTGAGGGGACATCAAGCCCCGAGTCCTCACCAAATCGATTCCTGTACAGTGTGTTCTGGGACTTTCAACCCAAGGAAGCGTCATCGCCTTCCCCCTACTTTACCTTTTAGGGTATTCATGCCCAAGGACGTAACCGTCGCCCTTTTCATGTCTCACAATTTCTCTATATTAAATCATTATTAATAGAGTTAATTTTCCTAACCATGCTTCTCAATTTATAACATGTGTCAATTCATTATGTTCCTCGCCGTATAATACAAGACGAGTCCATGTCATAGTTTCATATGTGATACACATATAATATCAGTTCAACATAGATATATATATATTGCGGCAAAATAATCAATTTTAATTCTATAAAAACCTCACAAAAGATGAGTAATAGAATCCCTACCTTTTAAGCTTATCAACAGTCTCTTAATCCTGGAATCAATTAACGTTAGCTCCATACTCCCTTGATCCTAAGGCGTGCATAAGGACAATTAAAACTAAAGCACAACATACAACTACATTCATAAAATTTATTTTAATTTATCTTAGAATTTCAAGAAATAACCACTGCCCATAGAGGTATTACAAAGTTTAACAATATAAATTTTCTGTCTAGGGCATATACACTTAGACTTCATACATATGCTCCAAAATAGCAACAAACATATACTTAGGTTTAAGAACGCAAATTTGAATAATCTTTTAGTATAAAAGAAAATTTATAAATGAAAGACTAAATTTGTTCATAAGATTCTAACCTCGGATTATGGTTAGTTGGAAGCTTGAAATGGCTTCAAAACAGGTTCCTTTACTTCGGTATGACTGAAATTCTTGCTCAAATGGAGGTGATGGTGGCTGATTTTTATGGCTGCCTTGAAGAAGTTCTCTAAGTATTTTGCTTCAGCAAAGAAATGAGAAGAAGAGTGTGGGAACCGTGGAAGAGAAAGGAAGAAAAGATGAAGTCTTTGAAAAGAAGTGATAGAAACAATTATAGAGGAGACATGTTGAAGCATGTCACGGAGGAAATAAAGAAAATGAGGGTCAAGAGTAGTTGGAAAAGATATCCTTATGTCTCATCTAAAGACTTTAACACACATAATGCCAATATGACATTTTTGAGATTTATTAGAAGTTCTAAGGCTTTTTAGTAATCATACTAAATAAATATAGGAGAATTTTAGAAAATTTAAAAATAGATAAAAATAAATATTATAAAATAAATTTAAATGAAGCAATTTTTTTTTATACATTAAAAATTAATTTAATTACCTCAATACCCGTTAGGAGAATAACGGGTGTCACACTGCCCTTTCCTTCTCTCTTTGTTTCTCTCAACTTTTGATTCAAAAACAAAGTTCAAGCTTTGGTTTTTAGCAGATAGGAAGCTTGTGAATGAATTTGGGCAATCACAAACTCATTTCAAAAGCTCCAATTTGAGGTTAGATTCTTTTATTTTCAAATTTTTAAACTTTGCTTCAATTTACTAAATCTCTTGAAATGTTGTAATCCGAGCCTTATAACCTTAGAAAACCCTTAATCTAAGTTAATGAAACCTAAATCACCTAGAATCTAGGCTTGATTCGAAGAAAAAAGGATTTTAGCCAAGTTTTTCTTTTTCCTCCATTTTTGGATTTTCTTGAATTTTTTTATGTAAACCTTGTTTGAAATAGTTTAAAAGTGTTCTATCATATTTTTTTTATCATCTATGAATGTTTTCTATGCTTAGGAATTGAGAAAATAGGTTGAAAATGAGGATTTGAGCTCGAGAAGGCCGAGACTTGAATCCTGGAAAATTTTAGAATTTTCTAGTTCGGCAGGCCAGATTCAAGAGTTTGATAGGCCAGATTCAAAAGTTAGGCAGGCCAGACTCATACCTTTGGTAGGCCAAACCTGGAAACAGTTTGGCAGGCTGGTTGTGATTGCCGGTAGGCCGAACTGCACAGTTTGGCAGGCCGGACCAGGAAAATCGGTAGGCCGACCGGACTTTGTAAAAATTTATCATTTTTCACCTGTTTTTCCTATTTTAAACCCAGATTGAGATTTTAACCTTATAATATGATTTTATAAATATAAATGATACACTAGGACACCATAAGATAGCTTAGTAGTGTAGGATATCCTAAGCTAGATATTGATAAACCTAGTTTATATTCAAGGTTGTTCGTGGTTCCTTGAAGCTAAAGTATAACGGATCGAGACTAGGGTGTTGGACATCGTCACAGATATTGAGGTACGACTTCTACCCGTTTCCTTGGTAGCCAAGTTTTTAAATGATTTTTGGCCTCAAAATGATTTCTTTCAAAATATTTTCAATGAATGATTGAAAAGAGATTTTTATCAGTTGTTTTCATAAACAGTAGAATGAGATGATTTTCATAATGAATCGCATAATAAATGTAAATGAATATACTTGGTAAAATGAGTTTTTAATAATTATAGAAATGCATAGATGGGCATGATGCCATACTTAGAGATCGGGTTGTATAGAATGCGACCTTAGAGGTAGATCCTGAAACCCAGCTAGGCCACTACGGTGGTAAAATATATGGTTTGCCCAAGAAAAGATAATAATATTCTTCTGGTCGAACAATAAATGGTTTTTGGCAAGATTGATTTTATTGAATTTATTTATCAATTTATTTATTTCATTCTATTTTCTAAATATTTTCTTGAACGACGAATTTTATATTCAAAGTTAAATGCTTTTATAACCTAGTCCTACTGAACCTTTCGGTCACTTTTTGTTTGTTTTCAAACCTTTCCTCTCTAGGTGGGATCCAGCTTAGGATCAACGGAAAGTCCACCAACCGGACTTGCGAGCAGTAGAAGACCCCGAGTAGCTAGGTTATTTGTATTAATTAATCAAGGTATGTATCATTTTAACTTCTTTTTCTATATTGGACTGTGGTTGTAATTTAATTATTGTCTTTACTATGTATGTGCATAAGTTGTGGGCCCAGTGGGACCCAATGCGCATTTCCCTCTCTCTTTTCTATTTTATTTCATCTTGCCTTATCTTATTGGTTTTATTATTATAAATATTTATTTAAAAAGTTTTAAATCTATCACATTTATATTAATTAACTAATTCCCTAAAATAATTAACTTTTAACTTAATAATTTGAATTAATTCAACTAATTAACCTACCACGTCACCTCTCAGGTCTCGGGGTATGACACTTCCTCAAATCTTAAGTTCCAATATCTTGAAGCTTGCTTAAGTCCATAGATGGACCTTTGCAACTTGAAAACTTTTTACTCTTGACCTTTGACTACAAACCCTTTTGGTTGCACCACATAGATGCTTTCCTTAAGATAGCCATTCAAAAGGCAATCTTGACATCCATTTACCATATCTCGTAATCAAGACATGCAGCAATGGATAACAAAATCCTAACAGATTTAAGCAAAGCTACGGGCGAGAAAGTTTCTTCATAATCAACTTCCTTTTTTTGGTATAACCCTTTGCCATAAGCCTAGCTTTAAAAGTCTCAACTTTTCCATCCACTCCTCTTTTCTTCTTGTAGATCCATTTGTACCCTATGGGTTTTATCTCTTTAGGTAAATCTATAAGTTTCTAGACTGAATTGGAGTACATGGACTCCATTTCAAGGTTCATAGCCTCCAACCATTTCTCCTTCTTAGAATCTTCCATTGCATGATGATATGTCAATGGATCCTCCTCACTATTATCAGAGATAGCAACATGTGCTTCTTTAATTTTCCTGTAGCAAGCAAGTGGTCTCACAACCCTCCCACTACATCGAGGTAGTATGACATCCTAATATGGAGATGTGGTCTCCTCATCTTGTCATTCGACAACAATTGTCAATTGCGGTCAGATCTTATCAGAAAATAACTCTTCAAGTACAACTTTGCTACAAGGTTATAGTTTGTCATATAATTGTTCTCGAGAAAAGTGGCATTTGTCAATACAAATACCTTCTTCTCTTGTGGACTATAAAACAAGCCTCTCCTTATCCCCTTTGGATATCCCACAAACAATTATACTTCAAAATGTGGTTTTAGCTTCTTGGTCTTTCCTTTCAGCATATGTGTTGGACACTTCCATATATAGATATGTTGCAAACTAGTTTTACGACCATTTCATAACTCTAAGGGTGTTTTTATAATAGACTTAGATGGAACCATGTTTAGAAGACATACTATAGTTTGTAGTGCATAACCCCAAAATGAAGTGGGTAATGATGAATAGCTGAGTATGGATCTCACCATATCAAGCAAAGTTCGATTTCTTCTCTCAGCAATGCTATTTTGTTGTGGTGTTCCATATGTGATGAATTGTGATAGAATATCATGTTCTATCAAATAATCCTTGAACTCAGTATCAAGGTATTCCCCTCTTGAATTAGATCGAAAAGTCTTCATTAACTTTCCTAATTGCTTTTCAGCTTCTGCTTAGAATTCTTTAAACTTTTCAAAAAGTTTCAGATTTCCTTTGCATTAGATGCATGTATCCATACCTCGAATAATCATCAATAAATGTGACAAAGTATTCGTAACCACCACATGTTTATACATTCAATGGACCACAAACGTCCAAATGTATTAGTCAAGTAGTTCTTTAGCCCTTTTGCCTTTTGCAAAGAAAGACCTTACAGTCATTTTCTCTTCAAGCCAAGATTCACAAATTGGTAGAGAACTAACTTTTAGTTCTCTTAAAGGACCATTCTTTATTAGTTTGTTAATCCTATCAAGGTTAACATTACCTAATCTAAGGTGCCATAGGTATGTTTCATTATCAGAAGGACCCTTTTGCCTTTTGAGTTTTGGTTGTTCAACTTTGAACATTTCGGTATTAAGCAGTGATTTTTTGTTGGGCTTCAAAGTTAAAGCCCATTTTCCAAATGTGTAGAACAAATATTCAAACTATTTCTAGGAATATTTATATAATAACCATTAAAAGAAACATTAAACATTTGTTCAAACAACTTGGAAACAGAAATCATATTTCTACGAAAATTAGGAATATAATAAACATTGTCCAACATTAAAAAATTTATTTTTAAAATAAATTTTAACTACTCCTACTGCTTTTGTTCAAACAACCATTCCTATTCCCACTCTCAGTATTTGCTCCCCATCGACAAGCTCCCTTGAAGAACTAAGCATCTGCAAAGAAGAACAAACATGATTAGTTGCCGTTGAATCAACTATCTAAGGTGAAGTATCATCTTCTGCTAAACAAGCTTCTAAAACGAGTAAATCTGATTTACCATTGTTTTTTTTTCTTTGAGCTCCTAAAGATACTTCTTTTAGTTTCTCTTTCAGTGCCTAAAGCACCGCAGTGGAAACATTTTCCTTTGGGCTTCTTTTACTTTGAGCTCTTTTTGTTGTTGTTGCTCTTGTTCCTTTTAGGTTTTCCTCCATTCTTAGATTTGCCACTTCCTTTAGTTCTCTTCTTCCTCTTTCTGCTTTTTCTAGCAAAAGAGGAAGGTTGAGCTTTTGCAACATTTGCCTCATGTTCTTTGGCCTTTTCTTTTGAAATAGACTCGAAGGTTTGTAGCTTATTAAGCAACTCAATTATGTTATATTTCAGCTTGTTTATGAAATAGTTGCTCTTAAACTGAAGGAATGCAAGGCAAAGGATTTCCAAAATCATCCCCATCTATGTAGTTTCATCTATTACTACCCTATTTAGCTCGGCCTCATGGGGAAAGTTAACCATGCTGAGAACATATTCTCTAACCGAGACCCCTGCATTCCTTTTGGCATTTATAGCAGCCTTAATGGCTTCATGACGTGCCTTTTTAGAAAGTGTGCCAAACATTTCTTCCATAGATTGCTCTATCTCATAAGTAGGTCTTGTTAGACATACCAGCCAAAAGGAAGCAGCAGGTCTTGTTATTTGCCTCGATCTAATGATCAAATGCTTCTCGTACATTATGAGAGACATTGACAGCAGACGGTGCAGGACATTCCTCCGTCAGGACAAACTTGTAATTTTTGCAAATTAGTACAGTATTCATGTTACTCTTCTACTTGACAAAATTATCTCGGGTTAAATTTTTCATTTGAGAGAATAACGATAATTGAATTTGACATTGTTGTTGTAATAAATAAATGACATAAATTAAATGGTTATATAAACATCATAAATATATATTTTGGAATAGTAAATGTGATGTATGATGCATATGGAAAAACACAAAAAATATTTTACTGTTTCCACGATTATTCAATTTTAATAAATAAAGTACCACCGTAAGGTAGGTCAAATTATTTACAAATTGAATTAAGATATTCTCAATTAATAAATATATTCAAAATATCTCATATTTTCTATATTTATTAATAACCGTTTATTTTTAGTAAAGATAAAATTAACAAAGTAATTATATCTTTATGAGTGTAACCCACTATTTCAGATTCTAATAACTTAACTCAAAATTACCACCGTAAGGTAGGCCAATTTTGAAATACATTAGAAAATCCTGTCTCTTGGAAGTCAACCTTGTGATTGATTTAAATGGACACTCTCCATAGGGAGGATGAAATCAAAGTGTCGCAAAGCACCGCCTAAATCTTACGGTGTTGTGATAATAGTGGACATCATAAGTTATATTGTCATATTACCTTCTTTTGCTCATTATTTTAAGAGATGCATTTTATCTTATAAAACATCATATATTTCATAATTCTAGTAAATAAAAATAATTAATTAGTAGGTGTTATTTTGTGTTAATAGAATCTCATCCTATTTATACTTAAATAAATTACCAGATTTTTTAAAAATCTAAATTTATTATAAATTATCTAAGCTACCCAACATTAAACAATTTAAAATTAGACAACTTAGATTTAATGTGAATTTTACCAAGTTTTAAGTTTTAACTATAAAAACACAAATCATATTATTTGGTTGATTAATAAAATAAATTAAAATTTTATAAAATCAACCCAATTAATTTAATCTCATTAAATTAATTCTAACAAATATTAAATGATATTATAAACAAATTTATAAAAAAATGAAATAATATGCAAGTGTATGCATGTCATGTTACAATAACTATAAGTGGGCACTTTCCTATATGACATGTTATAATGCATGAACATGTTATCATGATCATCACATAAAATAATATGAAAATAAAATAAATAATGGATTTTTGGCCGAGTCCTTTAGGATAATAAATTACAACCTATAAAAAAATAAGATAAAAAATTTAGAGGGGTCATCTTGTAACTACATAATTCCTAGCTCCAAATTTATAGACTTCAACTGGCGGTTCATTGCCCGAAAATCTGCCGGGTTACCTTTTAAAATTTTGATAACCCAAGTGCTTAAATGTGCTAGCAGTCCATTGGGTCACCGAAGATAACCCACTGGACTTCGTCTTCTTCAACATAACAACACGCAGCCGCCTTCAAATTTCCGTTGTGCCTTCTGCCACGATCTGTGACTGCCATTGTTCTAGCCCGTCCATTGCAAGGTCCAACGACTATAGCCTGAACAACGCCGGTGAGAGTGTCTTCACAGCGGTAGAGACCCAGACGCATGGTGAAGCATTGTGCTTCTCCGTGGGAGTGCAGCAGCTGTTAAACCGACCATCCTGCCGGCGAGGCCGTTCTTCGCTGTGTCGTCGAGCAAAGAGGCCAAGCGAGGTGTCACAACGCGGAGGCACCTGAGAGCTGCAGACGGAGGCTGGGCCATGGAAAGCTCTAGGCCATTGGCGTAGGCTGCAGGCCGAGCTACTGCGCCTGCTTGTCGTCACCCTACAAGCCATAGCTCCCGCAACTTTTCTCCGCTGCATTGTCGGCTGGCCGTGGCTGAGCGCTGCAGGCATTCAAAGCCGAGCCGCTGCCACGCATGGAGTCAAACTTCGTCGTCTGCTCTTCATGCATCTGGTAGAGCCATGTAGATGCTCAAGGGTGCGCCACCGCGACTATCCTGGTCCAAAACCGAGGACCTATTGAAGTATTTAAAGTCACTGTGGTAGTATTTACGTGAATGGAGAAAACAAAAACAAATTTGTACGTCAATATATGTTGCACGTATACTGATACATGCATGAATTTTTTTTATTAATTAATATCATTCACATGCATTGTTGTACTTGAAGTTTAAAATTCACATGCATACACGTGAATGCTTAATGTATTTCACAATTGCAGGTGAATGCTTAATGTATTTATAATGTATTTCTGTCTTTTGCATAATCTGTCTATCATATGCATAGTCTTAAAGGTTTAAATCAACTGTCTTATATTTTTGTTTGCTTATCATATATTCAACATAAATAAACATAAGAAGGACATATTTGATATATGAAATAAATATTAAACTTTTTATTGATTAAATGTTTTAAAAGCAATAATATCATTTAATTCTTAAGGCATCTAGTCTAACATATCATTGTCTCTTACAAATGATGTTTTACTTTTTCCTTCTATTTATTTTTTTAATATTTTACCCTTTTTTCAATCCTTTACTTTTTTTTTACTCTTTTTTGCCTTTTTATATTTTTGGCGTTTTACTGTTCTCTACATTTATCTTTTTTCTCCTTCAAACTCCATATGTCCATCATTGTGTTTTGTTAAGAACAAATCTTAAAATAGTTAGGCCTGAAAAATGAATTTTGAAAATCAAAATAAAATAAATGCATTTCTTCATTTATTTGTAAAGATTTTCTTTTTTAATCTTAAAATAAAACTTTTCTACTATTCTTGGTTTGCATACTAAAAACTTCAATTACAACAAGATGCACAAGGCACGTCCTTGAACTAGTCCTATATAAAGTGAGAATGCATTTTTTTTACACTTTTTTTATTGAACTTGGGAGGGGGGATTCGAACTTTTCACCTTATGGCAAATCAGGTATAGATTTATTGCTAGACTATACCTGCAACCACTGTATTTTTTATTTGAGTGTCAAGTGTCACTTCCTCTACTCTCTTCTGTCTTTTTTTTTTTTTCATTTACTTCTTGTTTTCAATGTCTTTTTTCTTTCTTTATTTCTTTTTTCCCATTTATATTTTGTCTCCGTCCTCTCTTTCTATTTTTTTTTTAATTCTTTATAACCTTATCTCACTACAAGAAAACTACATTTAACGACATATTATTTACGACATGTAGTTTTTGAATGTTGTTAAAAAATACATACAACGACATCTCTAACAAACATGTCGTTAATAACATTTGAAACAATAATTAACGACATCTATATAGATGCCATATTAAAGGTCTCCTTTTAACGACAATAGTTTAGTGTCGTTAAATTATTTAACGGCAAACAAGAGATGTCGTCAAAGCCTTGGATATTCCACGACACCCCTTATAGACGACATCTTAACCAATGTCGTTTATAAGGGGTGTCATAGAATCTCCAAGGCTTTGACGACATCTCTTGTTTGCCGTTAAATAATTTAACAACACTAAACTATTGTCATTAAAAGGAGACCTTTAATACGACAATAGTTTAGTGTCGTTAAATTATTTAACGACAAGTAGGAGATGTCGTCAAGGCCTTGGAGATTCCACAACACCCCTTATAGACGACATCTTGACCAATGCCGTCTATAAGGGGTGTCATAGAATCTCCAAGACTTGACGACATCTCCTGTTTGCCGTTAAATAATTTAACGACATTAAACTATTATCGTTAAAAGGAGACCTTTAATACGACATCTATGTAGATGTCGTTAATTATTGTTCAAATGTCGTTAATGACATCTTTCTTGAAGATGTCGTTTTATGTACTTTTCAACGACATTCAAAAAGTACATGTCGTAAATACTATGTCGTTAAATATTGTTTTTCCTGTAGTGTCTTCTTTCTTTCATATGCCTTTTTTTTTAGTTTTTTTTTTTTTCGTGTGTAATCTTTAGTCAAAATGCAAGTTTTAATTGTAGTGTCTGTACGTATAGGTTTTAGTTGTAATGTTTGTACATATATCTACCTATACATTATCTATTACATATTTATAAGTATCAATAATGACATATCTCTACCTATATATTTCTTTCATATATCCACCAAACGGTGATGTTTTGGTTGAAAGGTCTTTATTTTTTGTTGAAAGTTTTTTTTTTTTTTCCCTAAATATTTTATTTTTTAAAATTTTTTGCCACTGTTTTTAGCATTTCTTTTTTTTTTTGGTTGCTTTTTCAATCTTTTTTTGGCTTTCTTCCCAAAATGTTTTATCTTCTTTCATTTTTATCCTTCTTTTACGTATTTCTTTTACAATTTTATATTCTAAATGTATGTCATTGAAGAATTTTTTTCATTTAATTTGTCCATATTGAAATCATTATTCTCAAATATGTTTCCCTCTAAATTTGACCTATATACCCTAACAATTCTTAAAATTTTTTGAACAAAAAATTGAATACATTGAGGATGCATTTGTTTCTGAACTAGTATATGAAGATGTCAAAATATGTTACTGTTCGTGTGTTAAAAGGGCTTTTTCAAGGGGGTTTTTTTTTGTTTTATTCTCCCCCTTAATTCTTATATTTTTAATGCCCCCTGTAAAACAGTGTGTGTATATATGATTAACATACTAAATAATAGTTATTAGAAAATGATAAATTAAAAAGAAAACTAAATCCTTAAAAAACTTAAAATCCATAGATTTTTTTTTTGGTTAGAAAAGCCTTTTGACATTTTTTTTTTTGAGAAGAGCCTTTCGACATTTATATGTATTAAAAATTCATAAAAATTAAATCTGCATGTGCAAAGGATGTGATTACAATACTGTATATATGTTTCATTAAGTATTTCTGCTAGCACGATATTTATATAGATACAATTTTTTTAACAGCTAGTTTTCTAATAACACAAAGTTAGTTTTCTAATAGCTACACTACAAGAATTAGCTACGCGAAATGGACGTAACGAATATTCATTATGCATGATTATGTCCAAAAATTTTGCCAACAAATATTATGATGTCTGGGTTGTAACTTTTGAGCGTGGCTTGAACAATGCATGGTTGCAGACGAGCACATTGGCCTCCACATCTGAAAGTAGTCTGTCATGCTTCCCTCCATTCAACGCGCTATAGCAGTACTTTTATTTGTTATTTTTTTATTGTTAAAAAGTTTTAACCGGTTACCAGTAATATAGTATTACAACGTCCTTAGATGCCCTCATAAATTGCTCGCCTTTAGATCTCAATTCAATAATACAGTATGCCACATCATATCAATCAATTGTTAAGATACTTTTGTGGATTTGGTGGAATTGTAATTTTGTTGACTATAAACATGCCCCTGTTTATTATTATTACTATTAGAAAAGATATTGGTGGACCCCTTTGGACAACTTGATTACACTGCAATAAAAAGGGCCATTGTAATATGAACTAGCTGAAAAATTCTTGCTTCCTAGCTTTGCTACAATCCAATCTTTTTGGTCTTCTTTTCTCTATTGGAGGTTATTTCATAAAGTAAATTTTGACGACAGAACCCCAACAAAACTCCATCCCAGAGTGTAGCTTACGGGTCGTCTCTTCTACTAGAACAAACGTGGCTTGCTTGAAGCAAATTGGTCAGTATTTTTGTGGACTAAATAAGTCGTTACACCTTGAAGCCTGCTGAGAAATTAGGAAAGCTTTGAATTAGGACTAACCGTCAATTAAATGGAAGGCTATCGACACTTTTGACCCACAACCTTGCACTTTACTTCGAAGAAGAAGAAGAAAAACTAATACAAGAAAAATAATAACTTAAAAAACTTGAAAAGTTGAAGTTTATCCAAGTACTGGTTGGACCCACTTGCATAGCACATAGAGAGTAATTTTGTAAGCTCCATTCGTGTGTTTTGATTGTCGTATAGTTAGTTTTAACATATTTAACAATAAAGATCTTAGTTAGTTGTTACTTGATACGCAATTAACAACTAATATATTTATAAGTATTTATAAGTATTGTTTCTCAAATAATAAGAATTACACACGAAAAAATATTAAACAAAAGCACACCTGAAAAATTATATTTGGATAGAAGCATTTGGGAAACAATTTAAAAAGCACATTAGAAAAGGATGACACTGTCGAGGGTTTTTAAGAAAATTAAAATTCTAAAAAATTAAGCATGAGCGCATATGAAAGAAATTACATTAATAAAAGCAAGGTAAGAGAAAGCGTATTTTAATTTTCCCAACAATAACAAATTAAAGAGAACACAATAATTAGAGAAAAAGAAGTAGAAAGGATGACGTGAAAAAACCTTCGAAAAAGAAGACACATTTTAGGGGAAAATTATTGTAGTGGATTAATTATATAAAAACCCAACAACATATTTTGATAAAAACAAGCGAGAGAATAAAATATTTAAGTAAATATATAAAAAATAAAATTGTAAAACAATCATAGACAAATTTTAAAAAACTTATTTTAAAAGGGGCAAAGCGACAGACAATGAAAAAGAAATAGAAATAAATTAGATCAATTTTTTTTTGCTTATATATTTCAAAAGATTGAGAAGGAAAAACTAGAAAAAAAAAGATATGGAGATTTTTAAAAGTAATAATAATAAAAAATTAAAAATAAAAAAAAAAAGGAAAAAAAGAAAAAAAAAGAAAAAAAAAAGGACGAATAGTCAGGGATGAATCGTTCCCATTAAAGCGCCTTTTAATATGTAGAAGATATTAATTTTGGATGTCGGCGAAGTCATGATTTTATTTCAGAGCATGAATTAACATGAAATTTTAAATTAATATGAACTTGAAAATTGAAAAACATATATAATTAAAATTACCACATCGTCTTTTCAACTTAATTACAATGTCTTTTAAAAAGAATAATAGAATGTTTCCAAAAAAAAAAAAAACAATAGTAAACGTAAAAAAAAAATATATGTATTAAAATTTAAAATTTGAAACAATATTTTTTTCCCTCGTATCTCTGTTTGGTTCCACATAACATCCTTCAATTCATCAATTTGTAATTTTATTTTTTTTTCACTGAATATAATTCTTTGCTTTATTATTAAATGATATAAAAGATTATTCTTTTTTCCTAATTTTAAGTTTTAATGTAAAATATTGTATATAAAAAAATCTTTCTGTAAAGGCCTCTTTAAAAGTTAGCTTAGTGAGCCAAAATTGATTGAGTAGGTCTTCTCAATTACAAACGTAAACAAAAAATATGAACACCTTCGAACAACATGAAAAGCACGCCTTCTAATAATACGAAAAGTAAAATTTAATAATAATAATAACAATAATAATAGTTGAAAGATCTGTTTTAGCAATTTATCTTATTTTAATTAAAGTCTAGTCAATTAAAATTGCCAACGTATTAAATCATATATTCTTCATTTAAATTTACTAAATCATATCAAATCTTTGTCTTACTTATCCGTATAATAATTATAAAGTAAGTAAGTATTGTTAAAAAAATCAAGAAAAAAAGAAGCAAATTTGTTTGGTAGAAACTTTTAATGGTGGTGTATATATTTCACACCATTAAATTTGATCCTAATCATTTTTTTATACATCTAGCTGTTAAAAAGAAATAAACCCATTAATGGATTTTTTTTGCTCATATTAGAGAATTTGTCAAAAAATAAAAAATAAAAAAACTCCAGAACAGAAGGAACGTGAACAGAAATCGAGGGCATTTGATACTTCTAGGGATCTGAGCAGAGAACAGAAATGAAGGATAGCCAGTATTCGGATGCGTGTGGCTATGAGAGAGAATGGGGGAGGTGGGTATCTTTAAGACCACAGGAGGGCGCAATGGGTCAAACATGATTGATGCAGAATGAGAGAGCCACTCCTAAAGGACCCCACTTCTGATTGAAGCAAAGACTTAAAGTCGTTAAAGGGGCATGGGCGCGGTCCCTCCCGAGCCTCGGTCCAATCTTTTTCCCTTTTTTTTTTTAATAAATAAAACTAGTCGAGAGCACGGGTATCCATTCAGCGTTTTCATGATTTTCAACACGTGAGTGCAAAAATTTCTCAAGTTTATTTATTATTTTTTTACAAGACAAAAAGTAAAAAAAAATATTAGCAAGACAAAGTAGATAATATATTATTTAGGAGATATGTATATGAAAATAGTATTTAAGAAAGTTGAAATAAAGAAATGTTTCATTTGAGAAATATTGACCTCATTTGGTTTGCTTGTTCGAATTATATTAATTTAATTTTTTTTTTATTCGAATAAAAATTTTAATTTTACAGTTTAAATAGTAATTAGAACTAGCTTTTAGATATGTATTTAAAATGCTAATTTAAAGACAATATATAATCTAAATTTGTATTTAGATGAGTATTAATAACTCACATATGAAGCAAAAATTATTTGATTAAAGAATAAACGTTACATATGTAAAAAGATTATGCAATTAAAAAATAATATAAAATAATAGTGTTAAATTATAAATACAAGTATACGGGAGTAAAATCACTATTTAATAGTGGTTTGAAATGTTGAAATAAAGGGAGGGATTGAATTCTAAGTAGGATAGTTCAGTCTAGTTTAAACTATCAGTTTAGTTCAAATTTAATGTTTTACCAACGTTAATAAGGGAAGTTATAACATAAGGAAGTGAAGATTATGCAACTGTTAATAAGGAAAGTTATAATGTAAGGAAGTGAAGATAATGCAACTGAGAATGAAGGACATGGCAGAACGGTTATTACCACGTGGAAGGAAGGAGTTGCACCCTTAGAACATGGGAGAGACGGCTATTCATGGGAGACGATTTTGCATACTCAGAGTCCTATAAGTAGAGGAGGCAAGGCTAAGAGAAAGGGAGAAAAAAACCATTGTATCTTGAGTTGTTATTATGCCAAAATCATTCAAAGAGTCCATTATACGGAGAATTCTTTGAGTGAGGTGTAATCCATTTATAGAAATTAGTGCAAAAGAACCAAGTGAACATACGCTTCTTTAGGCCAAACTACTATAAATTCTTGGTGTTCACTTTTTATTGCTTTGATTATTTTCATCTTCGTTTTCTTTTGTTTATAACTCTTCAAGTCGTTTTGATTTACTTTGACTTCACTTTTTGCATTCATCTTCTCAAGATTGGCGAATTTTTACGGTCAACAAAATCAATTCGTATTTTTTATAATCCAGTCGAATCTAGGAGGTTGGATTTAATTGAATAGATTACACGAATTAACAAATTCGATGAACACCCTTACCAACAATAATACAAGGGGATTTATTTACGCTAGACCCAATATGGGAATTAGCAATCATTGTAAGGAAAAATCTAGCCAACAGGCACACCTTCAAGGATGGACTTTAAAAAAAAAAAAAGACCATCCTTCTCAGCATTATTAATAACTTTATTGGGAATAAAAGACTTTTCAATTGTATTATTGGCGGAATAATGCTTTCAAGAAACTACAACCTTTGGAATTTGGAGAGAGAAAAATTATGTCTTTTCGATTAGCCACCCCAACATGAGAGAGCCAATCCCCAGAGGATGTGAAGGGTAGAAAAATGTTTCTGAGGAAGAAATATTTAATGGTAGAATTACCTTTAAGCCCTCACGATAAAGAGGTAAATTTCCAACCATCGTAGCACAAGCTAATTTCTCAAGACAAGATCCTAAACATAACTTATAATACCATAAAATATAAATCTTAATTATAGTTGTACTTATGCTCTGCGCAAATGGTTTCTCCCATCCCATGCTACTGAGCAATAGCATAGCTCTTCTCCTAAGTGACTTGGTTATTGTTGGACTTTAAAGCATCCATAATTCTACATGGCTTAAAAATCAACGGCGAACTTTTATTTCGAATAAAACACCATAGAAGCAGAAAGTATCATTTTGGAAATATTCCATAATATTTCCAATATCTTGATGGGTTAAGTAAATTGGGAAATTACTATCTGAGAGATTCCTTTATGCTAGGTTTGGCTATAAATAGCTAGATAGTTAAGACACAAACAACGAGCGATATATGAAATCTCTGTCAGGATTTCTCCCTCTCTCTCTAATATTCTTCCATTGAGTTTTTGAATTGTGTAATCTCATAATCATTCGAGTATTATTGTGTAGCACCCACTCATTAGAGCAATCAAGAACTTGTCACTTGGGGCACGCAGATTATGTTTGTGACTATAGAGTATTCTAAGGCTTCCTATACGATTCCTATACTAGTGTCGAATTGGAGATCCGACCCGGCACCACCCTAAAAGCTTCCGCATACATAACTGATGGGTTTTTCCTTTAGTGATATGAACTAGAATTCTAATAATCCTCATGAAACCACCCCAACATATCCCATTAGGATGTGGATCTACACAGAATGCATGTTCCTACAACCTTAACAATGTTTTCTCCAATCTTATTCATCGTTTAAGAGAAAGAGTGCATAATTGTGTGTTTGGACCCAAAGCTTGGTGAACTTGAGCTCCACTGACTCTGAAGAGGAAGAACCAATTTCCTGTTGGAAAAATATAGTACGCAGTGAGATTTTAATAATTTTACATTAGATTATTTTCCAAAACATAAGTTTGACATGCTATATACATAAATTAATCAGAACTTACTAACCTTTGTGTGCCGAAGAACCCTCGCAAAACGTGAAGAGAAGTAACGTTCTAGAAGATCCTCAACTAACTGGTCTTCTTTGCTATTCTCTATCCACGACCGGAGTGAGTGTGGGCTCACACGTACAACTTTTCCACTAGTTGACTCTCCTTCCAACCAATTGAGAGCACCCAAAGCAAGTGTTTGTGATTTGTGAACAAAAGCTCTCAGAGAGTTTTCAGATTCTCACTAGCAAAGTATCACTCTTAATCTCTTAATTGATCTAAATAACTCTTAAGACTTACTCCCTATTTATAGAGGTTGGGTCTAGAGTCACTCCTTCTCAAATTATGTCTCAAAAATTTGAATCAGAATCAAATTCGGATCAATATCGGATGAAATCCATGTAAAAACGCGTGATTTTTTATTCGTGCATAGGCATGCCGATTTGCCTAATAGGCAGGCTGAACTTGCCCCATCGACAGGCCTAACTTAAGGATCGGCATGCTGAACTACCGATAAAAAATCTCAACGAATCTTTTATTTTCCACCCGAGATTCTATAGGATAAAGTCTCAGTTTTAATTCAAATAACCCAATAGAAAAGTTATTTAATTAAAACAACTTTATCTAGATATTCTCTAAGAAAATAAATGAATTTCCAATAATTCCACAAGTTTATCTTGATCTAATTTATCCAAAATCAAATCAACCGATAAATAGACAAGAATTATCCGATTCTTACAATTCAACAAGTTTATCTTGAATTAATTTTTATCACAAAATTAATTCAACCAATAAACAAACATGAATTATTTGATTATTCCAAATTTCAACCAATCTAATAAATCCGACATAAGTTACCAATTATTGGAAAAGAACGCCGTGTCGTTACAGGATGTTGTGAGCCAACAAACGGGACCAAATAGACCTATATAGTTCAAGCTCCCGATAATTATGAAACCCAATATCCCAGATATACATTTCATAATTATCAACTCCAATGCCACTCCACTAAAAGCTTGGAGCTGCACTCTCGACTACATAGAATTACGAAGCTCGTATAGCTAAGTTTCCATGACATATCATTGTGTATCGTATCCCCATATGATAATCCATAATCGGCTTAAGGACAAGTTCTATCTTACCTTCTAGATTATTTTTATCCTACGTTTCATTATCTCACCATTAGAAAACTTACTATCCAAAGACAGTATAACATTCAGTTATACCTATGTATCCAAATGGTTCAGTACTCCAGTTTTTCAATTACAGGATAACGCATATAAGAGGATATCATTACTCCTAAAGAGGAGCTATGGATTCCATATCTATGAATAACAAGTCTACGCTATCAAGAGTCAT
Source organism: Artocarpus heterophyllus (assembly GCA_025403435.1). Taxonomy (NCBI): domain Eukaryota; kingdom Viridiplantae; phylum Streptophyta; class Magnoliopsida; order Rosales; family Moraceae; genus Artocarpus; species Artocarpus heterophyllus. The sequence goes on from CM046328.1 coordinate 14,174,535, forward strand.
GCCTCCAATGTACCGGCATGCATACCACTATTAAGATGTGGGTGTCACCTTTTGGTACATCAAAAGACATAAGTCAAGACAACAGCCCCACTAGTCATCTCAGGATTAAGATACAACACAAATGATTGTCTAAAGTGAATCGATTTGCTGAGATAGAAATATTAATCCAAATTAATTCGCTTTATGTCCTGATCCAACACATCGTCACCCATGACAACGTGTCAATATTTCTATTCACGAAGTCCACCTCCGATGGTCAAAACAAACCATCTCCCAAAAGGGATATAGAAAACATAACAATCTTTGCATGAATAAGGCACCCAACTTTATTCCCTCGATTGTGGATCTTATGTTTTAGACCATCACCTTAAGAATCGTGTCTTTCATATAATCTGTCCATCATATGCCCAATTCTTAAAGGTTTAGACTGATAGTCTTAGACTTTTATTTGCTTAACATACATTCAACAAATATGAATGTAAAGAGGGCAAGATTTGGTATATAAATAATAAATAAATTCTTTATTGATAAAAATGTCTCCAAAAACTTATTACATTTTTACTCCTTAGGGCATACATATCTAACAATTTCCCACTTGTACTAAGTGAGTAAATACGACAAATCTCGCATCCCCATAGCTTCCACATGCTTCTCGAAGACTCTCCCAATAAGTGTCTTCGTAAATGGATCAGCTAAATTATCCTTTGATGCGATCTTGCACACCATGACATGCCCGCCCTCAATGAAGTCCTTTATCATATGATACTTATGATCAATATGCTTATTCTTCTTGTGAAATCCTGGTTCCTTAGTATTAGTTACTGCCGCACTGTTATCACAGTACAGTGATACTGCTTTATCCATACCAGGAACTACCTTAAGATCCCCAAGGAACTTGCAGAGCCACACTGCTTCTTTCGAAGCATCACTAGCTGCCACATACTCGGCCTCCATCGTTGAATCCGAAGTGCAATCTTGCTTAGCACTTCTCCAACTGATGGCACTACTGCCCAGAGTAAACACAAAACCCAAAGTCGATTTCCTAGAATCCAGACAGGGTTGAAAATCTGAGTCAGTATATTCTAGAGGAGTCAAGTCCTCACCCAAATATACAAGCATATACCCTCGAGTCCTTCTCAGGTCCTTGAAAATATGCTTTATCGCAACCTAATGGTTTGGTCCTGGATCCGCCTAAAATCGACTTACAATCCCGACCGCATAACTAATATCAGGTCGTGTGCAAAGCATAGCATACATGAGACTACCCACTGCCGAAGCATAAGGCACCTTCTTCATGTATTCTCTTTCTTATTAAGAATTTGGAGAGTTTTTCTTAGAAAGAGTAATTCCAGACCTAGATGGTTACCCACCTTTCTTGGAATCCTTCATTGCAAACCTCTTAAGAATTTTATCTACGTAGCCGGCCTGAGACAAAGCTATCATTTTGTTCTTCCTATCCCGAAAGATCTAGATACCGAGAATAAAATTAGCCTCACCCAAGTCCTTCATGTCAAACTGCTTGGTCAACCATAATTTGACTGATGACAATGCCCCAACGTCATTGCCAATTAGTAGAATGTTATCTACATAGAGCAGTAGAAAAATCACATTCTAATCCTTTATGTGTTTGTAAACACATAGTTCATCCATATTTTGTGAGAACCCATAAGTCTTGATCACCTGATTAAATCTTATGTTTCAATAACAAGAAGCCTGCTTAAGTCTATAAATTGACTTTAGCAGCCTATAAACCTTACCCTCTTGACCCGTGACCTTGAACCCGTCTGGTTGTTCCATATAAATAGACTCATCAAGATAGACATTCTGGAAAAGCCATCTTGACATCCATCTGCCAAATCTCATAGTCAAGAGTGACAGCTATAGACAAGAGAATCCGGAAGGACATAAGCATGGCTACAGGCAAAAAGGTTTCCTCATAATCGATTCATTCCTTTTACATATAACCCTTAGCTACTAGTCTAGCCTTAAAGGTTTCGGCCTTTCCATCTACTCCTCTTTTCCTCTTGTACATCCACTTGCACCCTATGGGTTTTACCCCTTCGGGAAGATCCACAAGCTCCTAGACCTGATTAGTCTCCATAGACTTCATCTCAATGTTCATGGCCTCTGTCCAGAGTTTTGAATCAACATCCTCCATGGCTTCTGCGTAAATATAAGGATCTCTGTCATGTTTATCCGGTTCAGCCAAGAAGACCTCCCCATTGAACATTTACCTCTCAGGTTGATGCCCGATCCTCCCACTACGCCGAAGCCCCTTAGGTTGTTGTTCAGGTTCATTTGGTTTTTCTACACTGATCGGAATGGTTTCATTCGGAACCTCTAGAGTGATCGGATCACTCCTTAACTCCTCAAGCACCACTTTGCTTCGAGGTTTAAAGTTGTCCATGTAACTCTCCTCAAGGAAAGTTGTATTAGTTGAAACCACGACTTTATTTTCCTTTGGGTTATAGAAATAACACCCTTTAGTCCCTTTTGGATATCCTACAAACATGCAAACTTTCGAACGTGCTTCCAACTTATTCGAATCCTTAAACAGGACATGAGCCAGACATCCCTATATGCGAATATGGTTTAAGGATGTCTTCCTACCTGTCCACAACTCGTGAGGAGTTTTAATGACCAATTTTGAAGGCACATTGTTCAAAAGATAACATGCAGTTTGTAGTGCATATCCCCAAAAGGATAAAGGCAAAGATGAATAACTCATCATGGACTTAACCATGTCCAACAAAGTCCTATTTCTTCTCTCCGCTATGTCATTCTGCTGCGGAGTGCCCGGCGTAGTCAAATGGGATAAAATCTTATTCTCTAATAAGTGTCCTAAGAACTCATCAGAAAGGTATTCTCCACCTCGATCGAATTGAAGTGCCTTTATGGGTCTACCTAATTGCTTTTCTACTTTAGCCCAAAACTCCCTGAACTTGTCAAAAGTTTCACTTTTGTGGTGCATCAGATACACATACTCATATCTTGAGTAATCGTCAATAAAAATGACGAAGTACTCATACCCTTCTTGTGCCCAGATGTTCATTGGTCCGCAAACATCACTATGCACAAGTTCTAGAACCCATTTGGCCCTATTGCCCTTAGACCCGTATGGTCTTTTGGTCATTTTACCCTCCAAACAAGATTCACATTGTGGTATAAATTCCACCTTTAAGTGACTTAAAGGTCCATCCCTTACCAACCTTTGAATCCTATTCAGGTTAATATGACCAAGGCACAAATGCCAAAGATAAGTCTTATTAGAGTGGGAAGTTTTAAGTCTTTTAGAGTTATTATCATTCATCTCAGTATTAAGCAATAAATCCATATTAGGTTTATTAAAATGTAGATTATTTTGCATCCATCCAGAATAGATAAAAGATTTGTTTTTACGAATCACCACCTTATCATTAAAAGAAACCAAATAGGAGTCTTTAAATAAACAAGATACAGAAATTAAATTCCTTTTAAATTTAGGAACATTAAAACAATCTTGCAAAAATAAATTCCTATAATTATCAAAATAAAGATGGACATCTCCCACTGCTTCCGTTGAGACCAAGGATCCATCGCCCATCCGAAGCGTGAAGTCTTTATGCACCAGACTTCTCGTTTCTTTGAACCGTTGCAGAGAAACACAAACATGATTAGTTGCATCAGAATCTATGACCCAACTGTCACTAGATTCCTCAACCAAACAAGTTTTGGAAAGGAAGTCCTTGCAATGCTTCTTTATATGTCTGACCTTCCCACAGAAGAAGCACTTAAGCTTCTTTGGGTTCTTCTTCTTCTTCTTCTTCTTGCTCTTGGTAGTGGTAGGAATAGAAGACTTCCCGTTCTTGGCCCATTGCTTCTTTCCATTCCTAGAGTTAGGATTGGAACCAGAAGCAGCTACCATGTTGGCCTCTCCACCCGTAGGAAACTCCTTGATTAGCAGTTCAAACTCCTGTAACTGTTTTATTAATTTTGTCAAGGTCATATCCCATCTATTGCTTAAATTAAAAGTAGCTCTAAATGGAATAAATTCCTTTGATAGAGTCTTAAAGACCATAGTCATTTGAGTTTCAGTATCAATGTCAGCTCCATTGGTTTGAGCCTCAGCGAGGTAACCCATGACCAACATCATGTGCTCCTTTACAGATGTCCCCAGCCTCTGTCTACAGTTAAGAAGTTTTCGAAGCGCCCATTGCTGCTTTGTTATGGCCTGGCCTCCGAACATATCCTCAAGATTATCCAAGATCTGCTTCGCAGTCTCATAATCCTGATGTTGAGCCTGCAGCACGTTATTCATGCTAGCCATAACATAGCAGTGGGCCTGATCATTAGCATCTTTCCAGTGATCGTATGCTTGGAATTGCTCATTAGTTGAGTCTCCCGTAGGCTCGGAAGGACAAGGGGTTGTTAGTACATATTTCAATTTCTCAAAGGAAAGGATAATATCTAAGTTCCGTTTCCAATCATTATAGTTCTGTCCGGTTAATAGGTTTTTGTTAAGTATCGATGATAAAACGTTTTTAGACATTTTTAATCTACAATAAAGAATCATATACCAAACATAAACAAACGTATAATTATTTAGTAAGATAACACAATCATGTAAAAAATACAAATGTGTTTATGTGTCAAAACCTTGAAAATATCACAACCTTACAACGATAATTCCCAACTCAGAATTCAACAAGCTCCTAGGGCAGTCATGCCAAATTCAATCAAGAACACGGATCCCCTCTTGATTAATATATGGCATCGAGGGCCCGTATGATCCAACATATATTAATAATTGTTTCTTTGGCCATTAATTTTATTAACAGAGCTCCTAGGGGAGGTTAATAATAAAATTAACATGAGTGTATAACCATCGTTTTAATATTTTATCCATGATTTATAATCATCACCTAGGGGTGTGCAACCATAAATCATGCTAAAATACCTTATCCTTTTAGAGATCCAATCTAGTACATGATAGAAATCCCTTCCTAGGGGTCGAGACCACCATGTTCTGCCTATGGACCAATGATGGAGGCCTTAGGTTCTCTCTAAAACCTTCTCCCACTCAATCTTTTGAAATCAAGGTTTCATTTTAAGATCATGCATGAAAAATTTTAATATGAGTGGCACTCCCTATTCTATATGACATGTTATCAATATACATGGCAAATCATATTATAATGTAAACAAGCAAAGTAATTAAGCAAAGCTACAAGCAAAATAATAAATAACAGTAATATTATGGCTCCACCCAAGAGAATAGAAAACTAAGATTACAAGGGAATAATCGAGACATATTATCGATTCTTCATCCTTGAATCCTCAAGCTGTATCCTTCTTCATGTAATTCCTATCTTGAAGTCTTCAATCCCGTATGAATCGAATACTTCATATTTTTGGTCATATCCAAATTTAATGTTTCTCAGAATTGTTTCAAAAATAAAATTAAAACTGCATCAAAAAAACTGCACCTTTTCTAGAAATTTTTCAGCTCTCGATCGACAGGCCGATCTAGTTGATCGGCCTATCGGTCATGCTCCATTGGTCTACCGATCAGGGAGATCGGCCTATCAACTCATGAAAGTTTAGCTCACTGCCAGAGCCGCCTGATTTCTGCCCCATTGACGGCTTGCTGAATCTCAAGTCTGACCTACCGATCTACAACCATCGGCCTGCCGAACTGATGGGTTCAGCATGCTGACCGAGCAGAAATCTCTCATTCTAGAAAATACAATTTTTAAAGCAATTTATCAATTTTATTTTCAACAATTCAAAAACATAAATTAGAGACTCAAGAAATACCTTAAAGCGCCATCATCTATCTTCTAGATCCGCCTTCTAGATCTGTCTTCTCCAAACGATTATTTAATTACAAAATTCTTACAAATTTAAAAATAAATAATAATTTCTAGACGAAAATGATAGTCCGCTATCTAATTACATGAAAAACCTAGATACATATTCTAACATCTAAGGAACCATAACCGGCATGAATTAATTAATTAATTAATAATTAAATAACCATTTAATCAACCATAATTAATTAAGAAACATTCACCATATAATCCATGACAACATATATAATATATAGAAACCTAGAGTGCCAACACTCTATAAAATTCAATTCAAGCATAGGAGAGATTAAGATCACAAAATTTATACATATAACATGATCATAAACTCATAAATTTATGTAAAAACCAAGCTCTGATACCAATTGTTGGAAAAATATAGTACGCGTGGAATTTTAAAAATTTGACAACAGAGTATTTTCCAAAACACAAGTTTGACATGCTATATGCATAAATTAACCAAAGCTTACTAACCTTTGTGCTCCGAAGAAACCTCGCAAAATGTGAAGAGAAGTAACTTTCTAGAAGAACCTCAACCAACTGGTCTTCTTTGCTATTCTCTATCCACGACTGGAGTGAGTGTGGGATCACACGTATAGCTCTTTCACTAGGTGACTCTCCTTCCAACTAATCGAGAGAACCCAAAGCAAGTGTTCGTGATTTGTGAACAAAAGCTCTTAGGGAGTTTTCAGATTCTCACTAGCAGAGTATTACTCTTAATCTCGCAATTGATCTAAATAACTCTTAAGACTTACTCCCTATTTATAGAAGTTGGGTCTAGGGTCACTCCTTATCAGATTAGGTATCAAAAATTCAAATCAGAATCAAATTCGGATCAATATCGAATGAAATCCACGTGAAAACAGGTGATTTTTTATTTGCGCATAGGCAGGCCAAACTTGCCCCATCGGCAAGCCGAACTGCCGATAAAAAATTTCAGCGAATCTTTTATTTTCCACTCGAGATTCTATAGGATAAAGTCTTAGTTTTAATTCAAATAACCCAATAGAAAACTTATCTAATTAAAACAACTTTATCTAGATAATCTCTAAGAAAATAAATGAATTCCCAATAATTCCACAACTTTTTCTTGATCTAATTTATCCAAAATCAAATCAACCGATAAACAAACAAGAATTATCCAATCCTTACAATTCAACAAGTTTATCTTGAATTAATTTTTATCACAAAATTAATTCAACCGATAAACAGACATGAATTATTTGATTCTTCTAAATTTCAACCAATATAATAAATCTGACATAAGTTACCAATTATTGGAAAAGCACACCATGTCGGTACAGGATGTTGTGAACTAGCAAAGGGGACCAAATGGACCTATATAGTTCAAGCTCCCGATAATTATGAAACCCAATATCCTAGATATACATTTCATAATTATCAACTCTAACGCTACTCTACTAAAAGCTTGGAGCTACACTCTCGAACTACATAGAATTATGAAGCTCGTATAGCTAAGTCTCCATGATATATCATAGTGTATCGTATCCCCATATGATAATCCATAATCGGCTTAAGGTCAAGTTGTGTCTTACCTTCCAGATTATTTTTATCTTGTGTTCTATTATCTCACCATCAAAAACTTACTATCCAAAGACAGTATACCATTCGGTTACACCTATATATCCAAATGGTTAAGCACTCCAGTTTTTCAATTACAGGATAACGCATATAAGAGGATATCATTACTCCTAAAGAGGAGCTATGGATTCCATATTTATGAATAACAAGTCTACGCTATCAAGAGTCATGCCTCCAACATACCGACATGCATACTACTATTAAGATATGGGTGTCACCCTTTGGTACATCAAAAGACACAAGTCAAGACAACGGGCCCACTATTCATCTCAGGATTAAGATATAACACAAATGATTGTCTAAAGTGAATTGATTTGTCGACACAGAATTATTAATCCAAATCAATTCACTTTATATCCCGATCCAACACATCGTCACCTATGACAACGTACCAATGTTTCTATTCACGGAGTCCATGTCCGATGGTCAAGACAAACCATCTCCCAAAAGGGATATAGAAAACATAACAATCTTTGCATTAATAAGGTGCCCAACTTTATTCTCTCGATTGTGGATCTTATGTTTCAGACCATCACCTTAAGAATCGTGTCTTCCGCATAATCTGTCTAGCATATGCCCAAATCTTAAAGGTTTAGACTGACAGTCTCAGACTTTTATTTGTTTAACATACATTCAATAAATATGAACATAAAGAGGACAAGATTTGGTATATAAATAAACAATAAATTATTTATTGATAAAAATGTCTCCAAAAATTTATTATATTTTTTCTCCTTAGGGCATACATGTCTAACATTCCCTTCACTAGAAGCAAAGCTTTATCGAATATTTATGGTTTGAGCTCAAGGACAATATCTTTCTCACTATGGTGGGAAAAAATAAAGATGAACATACAAGCCATATGCTCCTTACCTTCAAACCTTTGGAGGCTTTCCATAAGTAAGTCTTAGAGTCAATAGATGTAGTCAAAAACTTGTTGCCTGGACTATTTTTAATACTTTGTCTTCCTTCATGTAAGAGGAAGTCATCAATTCTAATAACCTGTTTTAATAAGGAGATGGCAAGGAATTTGTACTTGTGAGATTGTCCTCCATGGGAAAAAAAACAAGGAAAAGACATGGTGCAACAAGAACTTGAACTAAGCGAAATCTAAGGCTGGAGAAAGAAGAGCAAGGCTCTAAATCTATTATCAAATATTTAGTAATCCAAAATTGCCCAACACTAGTACACACAGAGCCTTACACGATGGTTAGGCAAACGGGCATCTTATTGAGTGACGTTATATATTGCTCAACTTCAACTCATTTGAGGCCTTAAATATATTAGTCAAAATACAATCAACAAAAAGATATATGTTGTCTAGAATTTTATAAGTATGATTTAAGATTGGCATCTTCTTATCGATATGTTTTTAATTGGAGTTATTTTTGTGCGAGCGATTTTGAGCTTAATTGTAATTCTCCAAATTAATGTATTTTGTGCTAATTTTTGTCTTTACAAAGTTAATTTCTGGTTACAATATTCATATTTATTGTGAAAATTCAGATATGTTAAGTTGCCTATTTGAAAGATTTTTTTGAAAACTTTCCTATATGTGCATATCAATGATTCAGTCCTACTTGGACAGAAAAGTTTATTTAGGGTAAGTCTAGATTTCTCACTGGTTGAATGTTATGTATGAACACGTTTCAATTAAATGGAAAGTTTATCTATGTTGATCAGGTTTGTCAATTGAAGCTTTTTAAGGTAAGTTCAATGAGCAAATTTAAAATAAGTTATTTTTCAAAAATTTTGTCCTAACACGTTGGTAATGGATTTATTTGTTTTCTTAAATGTTAAAGTCAAAATCTTTTAAAGGAATCTCTCTCATATAAATTCACTTGATTTTGGATTTGATTGATATTAATATGCGCTATTTTTTGTAAGTATTATGCTGGTTATTTTGAATTTATTTGTTGAAAAACAAAGAAATTGGAGTTTTCTTTTTTGGCTACAGGTTATGTGCATACTTGCCATATCTACGTTGTCTGTCACAACAAAACTGTGCTGGAACAGTTGGCGTCATGAAGACAGGCAGAGTCAACTTTAGGAACTAATAGCAAATCTAAGGAATTTTAGAAGGAATGCTTATCGGGAATAATAGCTGTGGATTTGAAGTAATTTTTAAGCAGCTGGTAGAAGAGAACCTACAATATAAATAGGCCCTTAGGCTCAAGGAATCTCTTGACGACGTGTGTATTTTCTTTTGTGTTGTGAGCTTTTTCATTGTGAGCTTTGAGTATCGGAGAAAACAAGAGTATAGTTAAGCAAAACCTGTCTCTAAAAATTGTAAAAATCAATCTAAGTAGGTCGTTTACTTGGAGTACATTAGGAGAACTGAAAGCAAGTAGTTCTTTTTGAAGTAGGTCAGTTGGGCTAGAGGGGAGCGCCACAAGCCATGACTTGTAGAAAGGGAAAGATTTCATGAGTTTAGGAGTGGCGGAGAATTTAAGTTATTCTTATAATTCTAATTTTTGTAACTGTCATTAGAAGTAATAAGATTCCCTTCTTTCGAACGGGTGTGTGTGCAGCATTTGTAGTTTTTTCTCACACTACAACAATGATGCTTTCAACAGCTTAAAAAAAGCTGTTATACAGATATAACAGCGTTTTACGAAACGCTATTACAGCCAACATCATTAAAAGTTATTATCGCGTTTCATGATTGTTCTGTAAACGCTGTTGAAAATGTTATTATAACGTTTTAGCCAGTTATAATTTTGTTTCAACAGCATTCTATGATTGCCGTTAAATATAGTTTAATTAGAATGCTTGCTGTGAGTTTTATTTTACTTTGATCCCATAAACACCAATAGAAATTGCTTTGTTGGAGCAAAAACTCAATTTGATATTAAAATCAAAATTTCTATAGAATAATGCATTTGAATTCAGCCAGATACAACCTTTAACATATAATTCGTTCCATACAACAAAGGTAGTAATCAATCCCGACTATTGCTTTGAACTTGCCAACTATTTGTCGGGAACATGAAACGTCACCATTGTCAGAGCGAGTCTAGAAAACAAAAACTAGGCTAGCTAGCCAGTATATGAAGCAAAATAACTGTCTCAATTTTTCATGAGTTGAAATCTTTACCATTCTTCCTTCACATTGTACTCCAACTTCAGCACAACTGCATCCAAGAAACTATTTATGGCCTGTAGAAAGAAAACAAAAAGCAACAAAAAAGAAATGAACAAAGTTATTGAAACTAACAAATCAGGTTATTTGGGTATATAGTTGAAAGTAAGAAGAATTGATCCATAAGCACAAATCTATTAAATTGGTGACTATACATGGGACAGACATTGATTAAATGAAGTACACAACTAAATTATAAGATAAATATTGAAGCTTGTTAACAACATTAACCTATCAAATGTCATACAATTCTTGACAAGGATGACATTTAGCGCAAACAAACAGTAGCCTCATTAATATAGTTTATTATCAAAAGATGTGATTTCCACACAACGTTTAGAAAGTATTCTTGGATATAAAATACAGAATGTAATATTTAAAATAAATGATAATGCTAGCAAAAAAGAAAGATTTCCTAATATGTTGAAAGCTAATAGGTGCCCCTGATGAAAGTAAAATTATAAGTTGTTAATTTTTTAACAAAAAAAATTAGCATTTTAACAATTAAATGAAGTTTCTAAAGGTCAACAAGTAAATGAAGCTTCTAAATCAAGCACAATTCAGAGCAAAAACTTCTGTTATAAAGTGTCTTTTCTGCATACTCATCTTAACTAATCATAAAGGTTGGAACATAAACCAAAAATTCCTGCTTCTAATAGTCTCTACTGTATAACCTTCCCAAAGACTAACCTAACTTAGAACACCAAATTTGCATATACTAGATGGTTTTTAATGCAAGGCACAAGGAATTGAAAGTATCAAACAAAAAGAACAGATAATAAATAATAAAGGTGTCACAAGTTAACTAAGGTATACAAAAAGTGAATATCAATATTAAAATATACATAGACCTAATGTAGTCCCCACATCCGCCCCTGTCTTTCAAAGCATGACTAGAAGTTTATGACTAAATAACCGCTGAAGCGTCTCAAAACCTCAAAAGTTCTAGAGAAGGTGCCAGTAAAAAGCTTCTTTATGAGAGAGAATTAAGAAATTTGAGAATTCCTCTTCCTTGGTTGCTTTTGGCTCTAAATTGAAAGCTTTACGCCTGTCATGACAACTGTATTTATGTTTCTAGTTCCTCTGCAGGTTGCGTAGAGTCAATATATCAGTAAACAAACAAAACCAATGCTAACATTGATACATAGAGTATTTTTTGTACTTAATTTACTACTTTATGTTTGATGCAACTTCGTAAGAAGAGTATCAAATTTAGAAATAGTAATTGTGCTAGCTTCATTTATAAGCATTTAATTCTTTGAAAAAAAAAAAAACCTAGATAGAGCAGTAGCTTCATCATGATAAGTTTATGGTTATAGCGGAAAAGTAAGACAAAGACTCTAACAGAAAACAATGAACAAGCAATTCTATTTCAAGAAGAAAGGTTATTGCAAAAGAGTTTCAAGCTATCACAGGTTGTTGGGGAATTAGGCGTCTCCTAATTTTAAGGATCGCAAGAACGAATAATTATAGAAAAGAAATTGGAGAAAAGAAGAAATGAGAGACACTAAATTTTTATACAGGTTCGTCCAAATTCGAGACTACATCCTGTTTCTACCACTGCAGATTCCACTATGATGAAGGAAATTACAAATTACAAGAGAAATTTCTCACACTCTCAAACAGTGTTTCTCAAATCTTTCTACTACCTAGCAGCCTGTGGGAATTTTTTTTCTCTCAAGGATGGAGCTTTCATAAAATATGCCTTGCAAAAATAATGCCACTCTGTCAAAGTCACACACCTTCACAAGGTCACACACATAACCCTAGCCAACTTATGTCTATTTATACATCAAAAAAGAGAAAAATAACAACTAATGAGAAATTCCTAGTAGTTTCCCGTTTTTGGCTTTAAAAAATCCGTAAAAAATCGCGCCTCGGCGCCACGGCGCTCTTCAACCAGCGCTCGGTGCTCTCTTCCTAGCTCCTAGGCCCTCTTCAACTAGCGCCGTGGGCTACCTTGTTGCCTGCCACCGCAGCACCCCGAATCTACCTCCTTTCCTTTTTCTTCCTTTTTGCTAGGTTGTTGACTTGATTTGGCTCTACACTGGCAGCAATCTCCCACTTGGAGACTAATCAATCACCATGTCTCCAACTATAGTGGCAACAATTTCTTACGCCTCATGGAGAAGTTTAATTGAAGTTGCACACAACTTCAGTTTCTCGATCAGAATTGTCTTGGTGAGCATATTGCTAGATTCTTTTACCACCAACCTTGCCTTATATCGTTTGCTGCCATTACTTTCATCTTTAATCCTGTATACCCATTTGTTGTACAAGGCCTTTTTGCCCTATGTTAACTTTGCTAGTTGCCATGTCTGATTGGACATTAGGGAATCCATTTCATCCCTCATAGCTAACTCTCACTTGACCGAATCGTCAGCCTCCATGGCTTCATCATAGCTCTCTGGCTCACCTCTGTCAGTCAACAAAATATAATGCAGAGAAGGAGAGTATCTCTGCGGTGATCTTATAGTCCTTCTAGACCTCCTGACTGGTGTAGCAAGAGTACTTTGGTTTCCTTTTGGAGTAATATTTTCTTGCTCTTCGACCTCTGGATTTTCCACTTCCACTTTAGGAAGATCCTTCAATGGAATCACCTCAGGCTTCTTGTCTTCAGAATCTAAACCCCTAGAATTAGAGCTGTCTCTGTCCTTGTACAAAACACCTTCATTGAAGATCACATCCTTGCTCTTGATAATCTTTTGATTTTGGTCATCCCAAAGACAACAACCAAACTCAAGTCTACCATAGACAACCAAAAAACACTTCTTCGACTTGGCATCAAGTTTACTTTTAGCAGCAGGATCAATGTAAACATAGGAAACACACCAAATACTCTCAAGTAAGAGAGATCAACATTTTTACCACTCCATACTTCTTTTGGTAGCTTGAGCTTCAGCAATGTTGATGGACTTTTGTTGATCCAGATAAACTGCTGTGTTAATTGCCTCAGCCCAAAACGACTTTGGTAGCCCCACATGTAACCGTATGCTTTTGGCATGCTCGTTTAGACTTTTGTTCATCCTCTCAGCTACCCCGTTCTGTTGTGGTTTCCCTAGAATGGTTTTTTTTCATCTTTATTCTATTCTCAACATAGTACTGCTTAAAGTCTTCATCTAAGTACTCTCCGCTATTGTCAGACTGCAAGCACTTCACCTTCAAATCTGTCTTGTTCTCCACCATAGCTCTTCATCTCTTGAAAGCACCAATGACATCAAATTTGTTTTTCAGAAAGTAAACCCATACCTTCCTGCTTGAGTCATCAATAAATGTCACATAGTAGTTAGCGCCACCAAGGGAAGTCACTGACGCAGGCCCCCACACATGAGTATGAACTAGCTCCAATTTCCTGGACTTGGGCTCTCTATCTGTTGTTGAGAAGCTAACTCTCTTCTGTTTACCAGAGATGCAGGCTTCACACAAACTGTGATCAACAATTTTCAATCCTGGTGGTTTTCCTTTACAGTGAAGCACCTTCATTCCCTTCTCACTGATGTGACCGAGCCTATAATACCATAGCTTGGTATTGGAAGCAGAATCAACAATTGCTATGGTATCTCTACAACTAGAGTTCATGTAGAGAGTTCTAGTCTTGCGTCCCTGAGCAACAACCATTGCTCCCTTCGTGTCTTTCCAACCTCCACAGTTGAAGGTCACTTTATGTCCTTCGTCATCTAGTTGCCCCACCAAAATCAAGTTGCGCATTAGTTTGGGAACATGTCTCACCTTATGAATCTTCCACACAGATCCATTAGGCATTTTCAAACTAACATCTCTAATGTCAACAATATCCAAAGGTTCTCTGTTAGCAATATAAACCTTACTATGATTTCCAACAACGTAGTTCTCCAAGACATGACGGTGTGCAGTGGTATAGAATGATGCTCCTAAATCTATCACCTACGAGCCAAAAGAATTGTCGACAGACAAGATTAAGGCATCCTATGTCTCTTCTGTGGGGGTGTTAGCGACGTCATTATTCTTGTCTTCATTCTTCCTTGGAATCCTGCAATTCTTTTTTAAGTGGCCGGCTCTCCCACAATTCCAACACTCCATACTCCTACCGTTCCTCGACTTACTTCTTCCATTCCTTGACTTACCTCTCCTGCCATTATGCCTATTGCAATGTCTCTCAAGTTTCCTACCCCTATTATCAACATTAATGGCCGAGTTCGACGTAGAGGTTTCACCTGAATCCTTCCTGCGAACTTCTTCCGCCATAATAGAGTTTCTAACATCAACAAACTTTAGTTTTTCATTCCCAATCAAATTGGTAATGGCCACCCTCATGGGTTCCCAACTATTCGGTAACGAGGCCAAGAGGATTAGGGCATTTATCTCATCATTAAATTTAATCTCTACTAAGACCAATTGGTTCAAAATGGTGTTGAAATTGTTCAGATGCTCTACGACCGAGGCACCTTCAGACATTTTTAAATTAAAGAGCTTCTTCATGAGATGTACCTTGTTATTGGCTGAGGGCTTCTCATACATCTCTGATAGAGCCTTCATCATCACTGCTGTAGTATTCTCCTTCACAACGTTCTAGGCCACGTTCTTTGACAGGGTCAAACGGATCACACCCAGCACTTGTCTATCAAGGAGATTCTACTCTTCATCCTTCATGCCTTCAGGCTTATTACCCAAGGGCAAGTGTAGTTTCCTGCTATAGAGATAGTCTTCTACTTGCATCCTCTAATAGGAAAAATCCAAACCATCAAATTTGGTGATACCGGCAGCCAAATCTTCTTCTCCCGTCATCGTTCTTGATCCAAACCTTCACTCTGATACAAGTTGTTGGGGAATTAGGCGTCTCCTAATTCTAAGGATCGTAAGAATAAATAATTGCAGAAAAGAAATTGGAGAAAAGAAGAAAAGAGAGACACCAAATTTTTATATAGGTTTGTCCAAATTCGAGACTACATCCTATTTCTGCTGCTGCAGATTCCACTATGATGAAGGAGATTACAGATTATAAGAGAAATTTCTCACACTCTCAAACAGTGTTTCTCAAATCTCTACTACCTAACACCCTGCGGGAATTTTTTTTTCTCTCAATGATGGAGTTCTCACAAAATATGCCTCACAAGAATAATGCCACTCTCTCAAAGTCACACACCTTCACAAGGTCACACATCTTCAGAAGGTCACACACACAACCCTAGCCATTTTATGCCTATTTATACACCAAAGAAGAGAAAAATAGCAACTAATGAGAAAAACTTAATAGTTTTCCCTTTTTGGCTTCAAAAAACCCATAAAAAATTAAGCATCACTGCGCCTTGGCACCGCGGCGCTCTCTTCCCAGCACCTAGGCACTCTTCAACCAACGCCGTGGCGCTCGCGGTGCTGTGGCACCCAATTCTGGCGCCGCGGCGCCCCGAATCTATCTCCTCTTCTTTTTCTTCCTTATTTCATAGATAAATTTTTGCCCTAAACAGTCTACCGTCTTGAACCATAAACCTAATAGCTCATTAGAGACTATAACACAAAGAGATGGACCATTGCACTGATTTCGTTGTCCAACAAAATTGGTTCTTCATGACTTGAAACGTTGATAATATTGGTGGAAAAATTCAATCACTTTGCAATTCATAAAAAAATTGAAAAGATATTTGCAATTCACAAAGATTTCCGACGAAAAGAATCGAAGCCACAATTAGCAAATTAGAAATAGCTACCAATGACCAAAAAGGAAGGGGAAAAAAAAAAAAGCCAAAACCATTAACATGTCAGAGTAAAAGAATTAAAACCCAAATTAGCAAATAAAAATGGGTTTCTATTTTACCCAAGAAGATCGTTCACTTGCTAAGCCCTTGAAGCCTTACATTCCAGTGGGTAAAAGAGCACCGTCGACGTAATTTCGGTCGGTTTATTGCCTAATTCCTTCTCTAAACATGCGTAGAAACCGTGGTGAGCCTTGAGGTAGGGAATAAGATGGAGAATAAATTACAAAAATGCATATCTGAATCTAGAGTCAAACCTTGAGTTTGGGTTCAAGTCCACTTTCTTCATCAACGAAAGATTGGCCTTACTGGAAACATAAAAGCCCCAACCATCGACGGGAGCTAGTAATGAGGCAAACCCAAAAAACTAAAAAACAATTAAAAATAAAAACTCTCATAGCAAAAAATATATACGTTGATCTATTATCAGGTTTGGATCTCGAGCGTTGTTTCTCCCTTGATTCTTTTATATATGTATATATATATATATACATATATATTTTATTGAAATCTACTTGTGCTTAAATGGTTTTTGGCTTCTTTTTTGTTGGGAAAGTGGGATGATTTTTGTTATCAACTTTTTTAGGTAAATTTGGGGTTATTTCATTGAGAAACCCTGCAAGTGTATTGGGTTTGTGTAAATTTTATTTTTCAAATTTATTAATCCGCCAAAACTTTCGACTCCCGCTCGGTTTTTAATGTTTGTTACTAACATTTTTTTTCAAAAGCGCTATAATTTACTGCTATTAAAAGGCATATTTGTTGTAGTGTAAGTTTGGTTTTTTTTACCACATTTAACAATCACATATGATGTTTACTTATTTATATTTATATATGTGATAATTTATGTTTATAGTTGTTGTTACTAATTAACTTGTCAAAATGATTGTTTCTATTATTGTTACTGTATTCGTTTAGATAGGTTAGACAAGTTTGTCTGTTAGAACTTACAAGTTGTATAAGAGCAGTTCACTGCAACTACAGATTGAAAGGAGGACGCTCAACCATCAAACCACCGTTGCTTCTTGATGGAACCAACTACTCCTACTGGAAAGCGAGAACGAGAGTGTTTTTGGGCTCCATCGACGAACATGTCTAGAAAGTCGTTGAAACAGGCTGGAGTCCATCGACTGTCACAATAGACAAAGATGAAACTCGACAAAAGATGTGGAGTAAATGATCTACCACATACTATGAATAAGCAACTTCGCATTCAAACGGGCTCAATGCAATTTACAATGTTGTAGATGCAATCCGATTCAAACAAATCTCCAACTTGCATTGAAGCCTAAGCCGCTTGGCTTAAATTAGAAGTTGCAAATAAAGGAACGTCTAGTATGAAATGTTCTAGACTCTAAATTCTTGCGTCTACTGTTGATAATCTTCTTATGGACGAAGATGAAACTTTTGCTCAATGTTATGCTAAAATCTGTGACATTGTTCACTCTTTTTTGCTCTTGGGGAACAATAATAAGATTCAAAAATTGTTCACAAAGTTCCCAGATTACGGGACAGGTTTCACACCAAGCTCACATCACTCGAATATAGTAGAGAAATTGACAAAATAAGCGTGGAAGAATTGCTAAAAGAACTCATAGCCTATGAAATGAAATTGAAGCCCAAGAAAAAGGAGAAGGGAGTTGCTCTAAAGGCCGAACATGATGTTCAAGGTAGACAACGAAGATAATGACGGTGAAGACAGGCTGGCACTCATCACTTAAAATTTGGTAAATTTCTATGAGACCACTTGAAGAGAAATTTCAACAAAGGAGTAACAATACCCGGAAGAAAAGCCAGAAACAACAACACATGCTCAAACCAGGAAAGAGGTCTAGACAATAGACGTGCAATCCAATTCAATAAATGTGAAGATTTTGGGCACATTGCAATTGACTATGCCAACAAAAAAATTAAAATAGTAGCATGAAGAAAGGAATGTCTGTCACATGGAGTGATGAAGATGTGGAACAATCTGAAAGAGGAGGAATATATCAGCAATTTTTGTGCATTTGTTGCTCGCATGATTGAAGAAATAGAGGAAAAAGATAATCGAGAGCCAAAACTAAATATTGCATGTTGCATATGACAAGTTGTTTGGGCTATGGGAGAAGGTCGCAACAAAAAAATTAAGCTCAAAGAAAACCTTAAGAAGGCCCTTGAAATATATGAAAGTCTGAAAAAGGAGCTGTCTGTTGCTAAAAAACTTGTGTCTGTTTCCACATAAGAACTGGCAATTGCCACAACAAAACTTACAGATGTGCATACGGAACTTGAAAAATCCAAAGATACTATTAATAAACCGAGAACCGGTTATACAGAGCTTGATCAAATTCTCAATATGGAAAAGCTTGATGGAGACAAACATGAATTCAGATATGCAAAAAATATTTCTGAGACACCTTCAAAGAAAACCATGTTCGTCAAGGCTGGTGATGTTGAACAAAAACTCGATCAGGGGTTGCAAAAACGATTAACTTCAACAGCAACCTAAGTGGAGCAAGGAAGCATGCACAATGATCACCATCTATCGGCACAACTCAAAGGTAATCGATCTGTTTTCACAGATTGTAACACAGGTATGTTCTTTGTCACCCCTATTTATCATCATTACAGTGTTAAAGATCACATACAACCTAATTATTTTAAGTTGTTGAAACTTATTAATCAAGACCAAAAGACCTACATGATGATAAAAAATAATGGTGCGTCTAAAGCAAAAACCAATGCACAAAGAAAAATCAACAAAGTGTGGGTAGGAAAAATGAAATAAAATGTTACACTTCTCTTTCTTCTCTAAAAGTTTTTGATGGTGGTTGTTCAAGGCACATCGCAAATGACAAGAGATTGTTGAAAGATTGCAAAGCCTACTCAAAAGGAATTGTGACTTAGAGATGGTTAGTCAGGAAAAGTAGAAGGAAAAAGGACACTTATGCTCACAGGTTTCCAAAGCTTACAAATGTGTTGAATGTTGAAAGGTTTAAAAGCGAATCTTATTACCATTAGTCAAATTTTTTATGACAGGCATCATGTACAATTCACAAAGGATAGATGCAAGGTTCTAGATGAATCTAGAACGTGTGTCCTTACAGGAAAGAGATCATCTAATAATATTACAAATTGGAAACAAAAAATTTTTCTGTTAGTTTTTTTTTTTTTTTTGGTGCAAACTAACACTAAAGAATGGTGATACAAAAAAATAAGACACATGAACTACAAAGACTTGTTTAATCTTGTTAGTTTTGATGCGGCTTAAGGGCTTCTAAAAGAAGTTTAAATCTGAAGGTTTTTTAGCCCGTATGTTTACACATATATGGACAACACGTCGCTGGCTTCCTTGTGTGGGAACTTTTACACATGAATCACATGGGTCCTATGACACAAAAAGTGTTGGAGGAAAAACATACACGTTTGTCGTCTTGATGATTTCTCAAGCTATACATGGGTAAAAACAAAAACAAAAAAAGTAGAAGAGAAGTATTGTTTGAAGGGTTTGATTTTTGAAGCCCGTGATTTTACAAAACATTAGATGACAGTTTCTTGAAAACTATCGTCAAAATTGACACATGAAACGATGGTTTCTTAAAAACCATGGTCTAATGTGCTGCACAAAAATCCAAAACAAGGAGGTTTTTGTGTCACGCTACTTATGACGACCGTAGTCTACTGGGCATTGCTTGAGCCCCAATTTGTACTAATATAAACAATACAATCAGATAGGGTTTTGATGCCTTGCGACTAAGGCTCAAAACAAAGTTTGTAGCTACACTTGCAGCAGTATAAAACGACACACTCACGGAAATTATGAAGAAAAGGACATGAAAGTGAAATAAGCAATTGGTTGGAATAAAGGTTACTCGATCAGGTTGGTGCTCCTGCATCAGAGTCTTCGACAGCAAAAAAGATTCGCTCCCAATCTTTTTCAAAGAAAAGGAGCCAGGTGCACACACGACCCTAATATGCTCAAACAAACGCCTCCTACATCAGCCAAATCCCAAAACCGATCAAGGAGAAAAGTTCTAACATATGATTACCAGAATTTTTTTTCTCTTTGCTCTCCTAATTATAATAATTTGCATATGAGAACAGTAAATTCTGTATATGTTTACCATATATATATATATATATAGGGGAAACTACATTGCTTAATCAGTATTGAACATCAATTCATTATAAACGACAAACTGATATATTGTTTGGGCCAAACTAACAGATAAAAAAGAAAACTTGAAAGTTGAATTTTGAACTCTAGAGTTATTTTTTTCTTTTTTCAGGTTAATCACAAAATTATGGCTTTTAGTTTTAATCATACCTCTCAGTTTATTGTGTTGTTTTTGAAAACTAAAAAGGTATTTTTTAGATTAGAAAAATTATTTCCATTTCATTCCTCAAGGCTTTGAAGGCATAAAAAGAAGGAAAAGATACTCTTAATTACACTTTTTTTTTAATTCCTTACAAAATATTTTCACATTTAAAAACATAAAACCCAAGATATTTTTTTTTTCACACATTTGACATTTTGTTTTGGGACTTTTTATGCTTTTTATTTTTACAAAACATAAGCTATGTTCTAGGGTAGTTATGTTATTTCGTCCAACTTTTTCTATTTATAAAGCATGTGATAGATGAAATTGAAATAAGTTTTTTAAATTCAAAAAACTCCTTTATTAGGTTCTTAAAACAAAGGGACAAATTGAAAAATAATTTAAACTAGAAGGTATACTTATGAAATTAACTTCTTCTTTTTTTTTGGTGATTGGATTTTCTCCCGCCAATGAAATAGAAGCATACTTAACCTTGTTTAAGTCCACACAATACCGAATCCAGAGAATTAAACATAGAGTTTCCAACGCCGTATATGTGCAATAAAATTCGAGGGAATAATCCTAGGATAGGCTGTCTAGAAACATACAGATGCATTTGTCTGAAAACATTAATAATACTAAATAAGTATTTATAAATTACGAATCTAGCTAGCTCTAGTACACCAGAAAATGACATACAAAAAAGCCCATCTAAATTTTATTTAATACTGCCTAGAAGACAAAACACAAGATCTTATTCTCACTTCTAGATTTTCTCCACACCAAGTATAATCTGGAGCATATATTAGAGAAATGTACATGTACTACAATTAAACCAAGTATTTGTTCATAAAAACAGCAGTTAATTGATTCCCCTAAAAAAATCAACAGTTAATTAGTACGTTATAGATTTTTCTGTCTTATAATACTAATTAAATACTAGTATTTTCACTTCAAAGAAAATCGTGGGCATGATAGAAAGATGCATATCCTGTCAACTGGTAGCAGAAATTTAGGTAGAATCATGGCATACAATGATATGCATATATATATATATATATATATCAGTATATGTACATAGATGTGTGCGTACTTAGAAACAACTTGTTACTTTTCGTTATAAGTGAAATTTACAAATTATAACTATAATATTTAGTTCTTCATTTTAATTTTGATAACTATAAGTGGGAAAAGACCAACATTTGAAAGAAGGGGCACGTGAACATATCATATTGATGCGTATATATAATGTAGCACCACCCAAAAAACAAAAAAAAAAAACAAAGCGAAGAATCCAATCAAAATGGGAGACAATCCATGCAACGTTTGTCTCTTCTATGGTAACTTCAACATGTGGCACTCTAATGAAGGCTGGACACCATTAATTTAACAACCGGCGATTGTGTCAATACGGATAATAAATAAACAAAATTGCTCGTCTAACAATGAATCATAAAAAGGAACAATTATTACTAAATAATGATTTATTAAGGCCAGCATTTGTTGGATACGTGGAACTACATATATAATAAACAAATCGTGGTGGGCGTATTCATATGTCTAGAGCTAGATAGCTAGCAACCACTCACAAGGATTTAATATATTGATTAATAACTTTGTAGAGAGTTAATTAATACACCATGATGCACCTAGAGCACCTGCCTTGCTTAGTTTATAACTGGGGATTTTTTTTCCCTTCTTAAAATTCGCAAAAACTGGAAACTTGTCCTAGCAACTGAATTAATGCTTATTTTATGTTGTTTAGTGTTACTTATTCCTTTTGTGGCAATTAATTATAAATATGTATGTCTGTTTTATTTATTTACTTGTCTAATATATAATAATGTAAATATATTTGTGAATATGTAACCTGATGGCTCTATTTCGGTGGAAGAACGCTATGGATGATGAGTTTGCCGCCCTTCAGAAAAATGGAACCTGGAGTTTAGTTCCTGCAACTGCTGAAATGAATATTGTCAGTAACAAGTGGGTTTTTCGTGTCAAACACAAACCTGATGACTCTATTGATAGGTTTAAAGCCCGCTTAGTTGCAAAGGGCTTCCAACAAACTCTTGGCCTTTTTTTGTTTGAAACTTTTAACCCTGTTATTAAGCCATCTACCATTCATGTTATCTTTACCCTTGCTATTACTTTTGGCTGGGATATACAACAAGTGGATATTAATAATGCTTTTCTTAATAGCGAGTTGCAAGAACTTGTGTTTACGCAGCATCCCGAAGGTTATGTAGATTCTCAGTTTCTTACTCATGTTTGTTGTCTTTTTAAGGCTCTTTATGGCTTGAAGCAAGCACCATGTGCTTAGTTTGATAAGCTCAAAAATGCCTTGCTGCAGTGGCGGTTTCAGCCATCAGTCTCTGGCAACATCTCATGATTTTTACACTTCATACAAGGACAACTAATACGCCTAGTTGAGTTTGCATAATTCTTTGCGACCTCAATAAACGCACACAAACCATCCCAATACTCATTTGACAGCTGGTTCTTCAAATGAATCCAATCCATCAACATTTCAAATAAAAACAATAACAGACACAATCATCAGTCATGTCAATGTATGTATGTATACAATTCTACGTACTACCTTTACTCCAAAGCTACAGGGTAAGGCTCTATCCCATTTAGTATTGTAATTTACGTATTGTGTCACTCATCCCATAATGCCCATTTTCTATAGAAATTTTGGTAGCATCTCCTTTTAGTTGTCCTATGTGTGCAATCAAATGCACACTTGAAGAACAAGGGAAGATGTACTGAAACCTCTACCAAAGGCACGAGTGAAATTGAATGACAAACACGTAAATTACAATAACAAACTGTCCAAACGGGACAATTTAAGTATCAATCCTTGAACGGGTCTAAGGTTACGTTATGCATGCACATCCAAAATGAAAGCATAAATGCGTATTTGTGTACGTTGTTCTTGTAACTATCTAGTTCCTCACATATCAAACCACTATTATGAATAAGGCACTTTTTTTTTATTAAATTTATGAAATCTTATCAAATTTTATGATAATCTTAAGTATTGTTTTTTCATATAATTTAAATTTAAATTTATTTTTTCATATCAATTACTTCTTAAATAAAATAACAGATTATATTATTATATTTTAGATTGTTAATTAATTCTAAGGAGAAATTTTATTTCTTTTTTCTTTTTAGTTTCTCTTCTGTTTGTAAATAATATACTTATATTTGTTAATTAATTTTTTTAGAAATTTTATTTCTTAAATGATTTTTAATGGGAATTTTTGTTTCTTTGCTATTTGTAAATGTTACATTACTTATATATGTTATTTATTATTATTTATTTGGTTTTTTAAATGGTAATAAATAAAAAAAATAAATAAATTTAATTGGTCCAATATATGTATTTTTCTAAAGGGTATCAACCAAAGGTTATCTCTGAACTGATATAAAGTTTCAGAAAGAAGGCCTTGTTTCAGAGGTACCTCTTGATGGTAACACACCTTGATGGTGGGTGTCTATAAATATCATGTAAGAGAGGGTCCCTATGCCTATGCAGTTTGTTTCAGAAATACACCATCTCTAAAATTGCAGAAGGTTTAGAAGAGCCTCTTCTTTCACAAGTTTTGTTTTCTTTAGGAATTCTTGTAGAGAAACTCTCTATTCATTCTATAGAATATCAATGGCTGGAGGTCAGTTTTCGTTCTTTACGTTTCTACATTTGGATGATTTTCATGCAATTTAGTTTATGCATATATGAAAATCATAACTCTGTATATATATAAATTTCTCACATTTGGTATTAAGAGCGTAGTTTTTTCTTTGCCTTGATATGTCAGAATGGAGTTTTAATGGAGTTTTTCAAAATACCCAAAACTTTGTTGAATTTGAAATCATTTTTTGATGTTTTTTGATAAAAACCAACATTAGAAATCATTAGAAAATTGATTTTCTAACATTTTTGGGTTTTTAAAACGTCAATTTTGGTACCCATAAGGTATAGAAACGACAAGGTCTGTAATTGAACTCATTTGAGTCAAATTCAGGCGAAAAAGACCCAAAATAACAAAAAAGAATGAAATCAGGGGTCAAAAACGACATGTCATTTTGCCCCCTGAGGGCCGCAATTTGCAACCTCAAAATGACATGTCGTTTTTCATTAAGAAAAATGACACGTCGTTTTGCTGATGAGGGGGGTGGCCTTCGTTAGTGAAAACGACACGTCATTTTCAGGGCTTAATAGCCAAAACGACATATCATTTTCCAGGGGTTAAAAATAAAAAAAAATCTGAAAAAAAAGGTTTTAAATTTTTTAGATTTTAATTTGGGTATTTTGGAAAATTATTTTTAAATAAATCTAAAATCAATTATAATGAAATCCAAAATTTTATTATTTATGTTTAAATAAAATTTGGAAATTAATTTTAGATATGTTATTGAATTTATGCATAATTTATTTTGCATGTATTCTTTAGTTTTATTCCTTTTAATACTTACAAATTCATGAATATTTTATGCATGAAAATTAAATGTCTTAAGTGATTTGTATAATTTTAATTAATTTAAGAGTAGCCACAGCATCTTAGATTATATTAAAATTATATATTAAGTTTCTCAAATCACATTTAGTTAAACAAGCATTAATTGTAACTAATTATGCTTAGTATAATGAAATTTATCCCACATAAAATTTTATTATATTAAATATGATTAGTTATGATGAAATGTTAAACTATTTTTTTAATTTGCCCACAGGGATTAAGAAAGAGAATATAGTTTAATAGTTTAATCATATGGTTGTATGTGAATAAATGTGAATTAAAAACTTAGCCTATAGGCAGTTTTTATGTCCTATGATTCATAATTTTTGTTGCATGATTTACATTAGTAAAACATGACATATAGTTATTAGTTTCAAATTTTTGATATGAGCACGTATGTTTGATATATTACAATAATTCAACCTATTAATTTATCTGATATGAAATGTGATATTCTCGAGCTTAAATGTGATAACTATAAAGTCTGGAATGAGATGATTCTCCTTCATTTGGGGTGGATGGACATTGACTATGCCATAAGGAAGGATGAACCGCCCTCTATCACTAAGACCAGCACTTCAGATGATATTAGTCAATATGAAAAATGGGAGTGATCCAATCGTCTCTTAGTTATGTTCATAAAGACTAAGATCTCTGCTAGGATTAGGGGTTCGGTTGATCAATATGACAATGTCCGAGCATTACTAAAGGCTATTGATGAGCAATTTGAGTCTTCAGATAAGGCATTGGCAAGCACCTTGATAATGCAGTTTTCATCCTTGAAGCTTAATGGTATAAAAGGCGTCTGTGAGCATATCATGCGTATGAGGGACATTGGGGCTCAATTGAAGACGCTTGAGGCTGAGATGTCTGATTTGTTCCTGGTACATTACATTCTGAACACTCTACCCTCTGAGTATGGTCCCTTTAAGATCTCCTATAACACACATAAGGATAAATGGTCAATTAATGAGCTATTGACCATATGTGTTCAGAAGGAGGGAAGACTCATCATGGAAGAGGGAGAGAAAGTAAATTTGGCAACCCAGGGTAATAAGAAAAGGTCTCAGACCAAGCAAAAGGGGAAAGGCAAGGCTCCTGCCCAGCCAGATATTAAGAAGGAGTTCAAGTGCTTCTTTTGTAAAAAGAAGGGGCTAGGCAGAAGGACTGCTCTAAATTCTAGGAATGGCTTGATAAGAAAGGTACTCAACTCTAACTTGTCTGTTATAAATCCAATATGATTGATGTTAATTATAACACATGGTGGATTGACTCTGGTTCTACAATCCATGTTACCAATTCTTTGCAGGGATTGCAAAACGTGCGAAAGCCAGTGGGAAGTGAGCAAAGCATTTATTGTGAAAATAAGATGCGCTCACATGTGAAGGCTATAGGAATGTGCAAACTGGTCTTAAGTAGTGGCTTTATTTTATATTTGGAAAAGATATTCTATATTTCTAGTTTTTCTAGAAATTTAATTTCAGTTTCCAAACTTGTATCAGTTGGATATTCCTTTAAATTTTTAGAATCTTCTTTCAATTTGTTTTATAAATATGATTTTATTGGAGATGGTACTTTGTCTGATGGTCTTTTTCGTCTTAATTTACAAAATGATGTCAATTATACTACTATGCACGTTCATGAAAATGTTGGTATTAAGTGATGTGTTATAAATGATGAGTCCTCTATGTTGTGGCATCGGAGATTGGGACATATCTTCATTGAGAGAATTAAAAGATTAGTAAATGATGGAGTACTCAGTACTTTAGATTTTACTGATTTTGATACTTGTGTGGACTGCATTAAGGGTAAGCAGACCAAGAAGTGAAAGAAGGGTGCCAAGAGGAGTTCTGATATATTGAAAATCATACATATAGATATTTGTAGTCCAGACATGGACACGTACTCTCAAAGGTACTTCGTCTCTTTCATAGATGACTACTCATGATACATGTATCTCTACTTGCTTAACAATAAAAATGAAGCACTAGATGATTTTAAGGTCTTTAAAGCGGAAGTAGAGAAACAATGCGGGAAGCAAATTAAGATCGTGAGGTCGGATAGAGGTGGAGAGTACTACGGTAGATACACCGAGTATGGACAAACACCTAGTCCATTTGCTAAGTTTCTTCAAGAACATGAGATTATTGCCTAATACACTATGCCTGGTTCTCTAGACCAGAATGGTGTAGCTAAAAGAAGAAATCGAACATTAATGGACATGGTGTGAAGTATGCTTGCTAGCTCCAAACTTCCTGAGTTCCTGTGGACTGAAGCTCTTAAGACGGCAGTGTACATATTGAACCGAGTTCCAACCAAGGCTATTCCCAAGATGCTTTTTGAGTTATTCAAAGGTTGGAAACCAAGTTTACGACATGTACACTTTTGGGGATGCCTGTCAAGGTAAGAGTTTATAATCCACAAGAGAAGAAGATAGACCCAAGGACCATAAGTGCATATTTTGTTGGTTATGCTGAACGGTCTAAGGGATACATATTTTATTGTCCATCTCATAGTAGTAGATTTGTGGAATCAAGGAATGCAAAATTTCTTAAGAATGACTTAATTAGTGGGAGCAATCGATCTTGGAACACTGTTCTTGATAATGATCATACAGATGCTCAACCTTCCACTTCTTATGATAGATTGATTGTTGTGTACAACACGCCTAAAGTTCAAATGCGTGATGAAAACAACAAGTCATTCAAGTTCCATAGACTACTGATCATGAAATAGATCCAGCTAAACAACAGATACAGGAACCTGTTGAACAGTTTGTTGAACAACATGCTCCTCAGGAGAATGTTGAACCAACATAAGAAGATCTACTAGAGAAAAGCGATCGATGATACCTAGTGACTATATTGTGTATCTACAAGAGTCTGACTACAATGTTGGAGCCGAAAATGATCCTAAAATGTTTTCATAGGCCATAAGTTCAAAGGAATCTGACTTATGGTATAGTGCCATGAAAGATGAAATGGATTCTATGGCATCTAACAGAGTCTGGGATCTTGTTAAGTTGCCTGATGGTGTAAAAGCCATTGGCAGTAATGGGTCTTTAAAACAAACAAAGACTTATTGGGCAATATTGAGAGACATAAGGCAAGACTCGTTGCCAAAGGATTCACTCAAAGAGAAGGAATTGACTATACATAGACTTTTTCTCCTGTATCTAAAAAGGATTCTCTTCGAGTCATTATGGCATTGGTTGCCCATTTTGATCTAGATTTGCACCAAATGGATGTGAACATGGCCTTTCTTAATGGTGATCTAGAGGAAAAGGTTTATATGAAACAACCATAAGGATTTTCCTCTAGTGATGGTGAGCATTGGTCTGCAAGCTTAAGAAATCCATATATGGATCGAAACAAGCCTCTCGTCAGTGGTATTTGAAGTTCTGTGATGTTATCTCTTCATTTGGTTTTGAAGAGAATATCATGGATCAATGATTATACCAGAAGGTCAGTAAGAGTAGGATTTGTTTCCTTGTGATATATGTAGATGACATATTACTTGCAACTAATGATAAGGGTTTGTTGTATAAGGTGAAGCAATTTCTCTCAAAGAACTTTGAAATGAAGGATATGGGAGAGGCATCTTATGTCATTGGCATTAAGATCCATAGGGACAGATCCTAAGGCATTTTGGGTTTGTCTCAAGAGACCTATATCAACAAGGTTCTAGAGAGGTTTCGGATGAAAGATTGTTCACCAAGTGTAGCTTCCATTATGAAGGGTGATAGGTTCAATTTGAACCAGTGCCCAAAAAATGAGCTCGAACGGGAACAAATGGAAAACATTCCATATGCTTCAGCTGTTAGAAGCCTAATGTACGCTCAAGCCTGTACAAGACCTGACATTGTATTTGCTGTGGAAATGTTGGGCAGATATCTGAGTAACCCAAGTGTTGACCACTGAAGAGCTGCAAAGAAGGTGACTAGATACCTTCAAGGGACTACAGATTACATGCTCATGTATAGACGGACTAATAATCTAGAGGTGATTGGATACTCCGATGCAGACTTCGTTGGCTATGTTGATAAAAAAAAATCAACATCTGGTTATGTTTTCATGTTTGCCGGTGGAGCTGTATCTTTGAGGAGTGCGAAGCAGACTTTGATTGCTACCTCTACTATGGAGGCCGAGTTTGTTTCTTGTTGTGAAGCTACTTCGCATGGTGCATGGTTGAAGAGTTTCATATCCGGGCTTAGAATTGTGGATTCTATTTCTGGACCATTGAGATTATACTGTGACAATTCAGCTACTGTATTTATGGCCAAGAACAACAAGAGTGGTAGTCGAAGTAAACACATCGACATTAAGTACTTGGCTATAAGAGAACATGTTAAAGAAAAGAAAGTGGTCATTGAACACGTTAGCATTGAGTTGATGATTGCTGATCCTTTAACTAAAGGCATGCCACCAAAGATTTTTAAGGATCATGTAGCACAAATGGGACTTGGTTACATGATGTAAATTTCATTGTACGTACATTTGGTTATTTTTATGAAACTCTTATTCAGTTGTGATGTTTTCTTATATTCAATTGTGCACATATTCAATTATTTTGAGAAAAATCAATTAAGTTAGACCTGGAATAAACATAGGGTTTATTCATTAATTAATGTTACCATTTATTAGTTAGTATTAAGGAATATAATGCATTATAATACATGGAAGATAATACTCATTATAAGAGGACCTATCGCCATAATTCATGTGTTTATTCCTTAAGTTTGAGATTGGTTGTTTTTTTGGTTATTTAGAAAATATATGTGGACCAAGTGGGAGAATGTTATTTATTATAATTTATTTGGTTTTTTAAATGGTAATAAATAAATAAAAATAAATAAATAAATTTAATTGGTCCAATATACGTATTTTTTTAAAGGGTATTAACCAAAGGTTATCTCTGAATTGATATAAAGTTTTAGAAAAAATGCCTTGTTTTAGAGATACCTCTTGATGGTAATACACCCTGATGGTGGGTGTCTATAAATATCACGTAAGAGAGGGTCCCTATGCCTATGCAGTTTATTTCAAAAATACACCATCTCCAAAATTGCAGAAGGTTTAGAAGAGCCTCTTCTTTCACAAGTTTTGTTTTCTTCAGGAATTCTTGCAAAGAAACTCTCTATTCATTCTATAGAATATCAATGGCTGGAGGTCAGTTTTTGTTCTTTACGTTTCCGCATTTGGATGATTTTCATGCAATTTGGTTTATGCATATATGAAAATCATAACTCTGTATATATATAAATTTCTCACAATATATTCTTAATATCATAATATTACTATTTTAATATTTCTAATCAAATAATATTTATATTTTTATTCTAAATCATATTTTTTGCGACAACTTGTTGTCCCTAATACAGATACATTATCCGACACCACATCATCGCTTTTTTCATTTGTGATGACTTTTTCTCAATGTCATTGCTATTAGTCTTTGTGACTATATGTCGTCTCAAATACGACAATTAATAGCGACAACACCCGTCGTAACTAATAGTGTCATAACGAAAGGCCTAATTTCTACTAGTAAAACGTGCTAAACCATCAAGAAATTGACTAGGTTGAGACCCATTTGCGTCCGATGACCATCTCACTTGACTGATGGGATCGATGTTTTGTTTACCAATGAACATGGGAATTCAACAAGTCGACTATGACTTGGAGGGGAAGCGTTGGAGTCACCGATGGTAAGATTTCTTTTCTTGATCTCATTTACATGTCTTTCTGCACCCATTGCACCCACTTATCCATTTTTTTTCTCTACATCATCAATGTTACCCTCGTGCAAATTAAATTCCAATTGGAATAAGAGTCCTTATGGCATTCAGTTTATTTTACTTTTGTTATGGCACTCATTTTGGACCTATCTACTTTTTAAACTATTTCAACCTTTTTCCAATGAACCATAAAGATGCTCAATCGTAACACCCACCTAACAGAATCCTAAAAGATCCATCTAGTTACATTAAGCAGTGTTACATCTTACTTTTTTACTTATGTTAACCTTAATATATCATTCAAAAAGATTATAAAAATAAGGGCAAATTTGAACTTTGAAAAAGTTTTAACTAATGAGGATATCAAAGCATATGTCATAGCCCAAAAATGGCTAGCCAAATATATATAATATAATATATCTATCAAAAATAGACTCAGTTGTATACCATATATAATCCCTCTGGCTCACCAAAATCAATCTACAATAAGGCCACAAAATAACAGGTCAGCTACTCCCAATATGTTAGCCTTAAGCATCGGGAGTGCGCCAACTAGCCATCTAATCCTCAGCTAGTGTTAGGACATGCCCTCATTTGCGTCAACATAAAAATGAGTAAGCTAATGCCCAGTAAGTAGAATTATGCAAGCATGAGTAGCATTGGAATAAATGAGATCAATTAATATATATTTATTCTTTCACTTTTTCACTTTATCATCCTTTCATTTCATTTACTTTTCACTGTATCTTTCATACTCTTAACGTAGTGTGCAGACTATTTAGGGTTCCCTAGAGGGGTAGTATTACATCCTAGATGCTTAAATCATTGGTGCTCCAGACACTTAACATCTCACATGGCATCCCCAATGCCTAATCATTGCTTCCTTATGCTTAAAAGTTTCACATGGCATCCCAGATGCCAAATCATTACATTTTTTACCCTTAAAAGTTTCACATCCTTGCGTCCAAATGCTTAAAGTCTCATCATAGCTCACTACTATAAACAATTTCACATTTTTCATAATTCTTTACATGCTGGCAAATATTTGAAATCACAATATAGAGTGTAGTGCATATAGCTTTCACATATCAATTCACAACATTAAATGCATAACAATTATAATGGAATAGGTGAAATTCTACTTACTTTACTCAATAAGATTGTCAACAAAGCTCTTGTGGGGTTCGGTACTTCATACCTCTAAAAGATTGAAAATTTCTACTTACATTATGCCAAATCCGACAATAACAAATAATCAAACATTAAGGAGCCCATTTTCCTATTTTATAATTAGCTTCAATTTAACCTCTTAAATTACAAAATATAACAAAATTAAACTTCAATTGAACTCATGGTTCGAAAATAATGAAAAAGGGACTTTAGGGGGCTTGAAAACCCCTGACTAGGCTATCTGGCCTAGTTTGGCTGAGGACTAGCCGAGGTAGCCATACCCACACACGTAGGTTGCCCACACAGGCTGCACACAAGCCCTATGTGCAGGCCTTGTGCATAGGTTGTTGGCCTAGCGCGGCCAGCCAGCCCGAGGGGACCATTTCAACCTCTTTCTAGGCTCATTTTGGCCTGATATGATCTAAACTTTATCCTAAAAATTTTGCCATAGTTTCTCCCAATGTTTTAAGACTCTCCAAGGCTTAATTATACCTTGAAACACCTGTTTCCAAGCTATGACTAAGTTTAAATTTCCAAAACATCAAAACCATCACAAACCACAACATCTCAAGAACTAGGTTTAGTTTTAAGACTATAACTTCCAAACCAAATCTAATTTGCTAAAACTATTTTAGGTAGATTTAAATAACATATAAATGAACATATCCTAAAAGTTTTAGAGATAAAGAAGCCTTCTAGCCTAGGAAACAAAGGCAAAACCTGAAGCACTTTGTAAATTTACCTGATTCTAGATAGCCACCAAAAACGAACTTGAAACCACCACTTCCCAATTAAATTTACTTAAACCCTTTTGTGGGGATGTTTCTGACATATTAGAGGTCATTAAGGTCAAATATCTAATCAAAACTCATAGAAAAATACTTTAAACTAACATCAAACACCCTATAAACTGAAACAACCCCTTACCTTGACCCGGTTAGTTTTTCTTGTGATTAGACACCCAAAACTTGACAAACCACCAAGGAATTTTCTTTTTTCTATCAAAAAATAGATTGGGAAATGAAGTTTTAGAGCTTGGAGAGTTGGACTTAGAGTTTTTAGGTCTAAAAAATGGCATCTAGTTGCTGATAAGCTTTTTAAACAACCAAGAACACACCTTAAATTACTTCACCATAAAGTGGTTTCATCTTGGCTAGCCTAGTGTCCTTATTTTAGATTACTAACATCCTTAATGAGGTGTTAAACATTTATACAAAAGCTCAAGTATAAATTGGGTCGTGGCTAATTATTTTGCCTTCCAAATTTGGTACATATGCTCATGTTGAAATTTCAGAACACTACAAACTCCATCTTTGAGTTTTTAACCGTTTATTATAAAAACTTTATCGATTTATCCGGAACTCTTCTATAAATTATCAAACATGGAATGATAAATTTTTAAGCCACTTATCAACTGACAAATACCCTAATCATGACTCAAAAATCCGAACATTAGAAATTTTGTAATTTAGAGTTTTCTAGAGCATTCTAATCAAGAAACTTGGGTGAAACTCATGTCCTCCACTCATTATTATTTTCATAGCTATACATCATCATCATAAGAGATCTCACATCATTAATGGATCCTTTTTTTGTTTACAAAACTTATATTAAAACTCTCCATTTAGGTCAAAAGTGACCATTTTCCCCCAATTTTTTACCTTATAGGTCTAATTGTGTTCTTTTATCCATTAAATCCATTGTTATCATTGAAAATCAATATTACAACTTCTTTTCCATCATAAACTTATTAGATCTGTCTTCGAGAAACTTCTCATATTACAATACAATATACATAGTATAGTATTTATTGCACACTATCAATATGATGATGCATTTTAAATGAATAATCAACATATAAATCTTATGCATATCATCATAAAATCATACATTGGATTGGTTAATGAGTATGTGAGAATTCTAGGCATAACAACTCTCCCATCCTTATAAAAATTTCATCCTCGAAATTTCACTCACCAAATAGGCCTGGATACTTTGTTCTTATCTCATCCTCCAAATCCCATGTTGCTTCTTCTATTGAATGACTCTTCCATAAGATTTTTACTAAGGATATCTTTTTGTTTCTTAGCTCCTTTTCTTTTCTGTCCAAAATCTGAACAAGTTTTTGTTCATAAGTCAAGTCCACTTTATGCTCTACATCTTCCCATTTTAGGACATGTGAAAGACCTAACATATACTTTCTCATAGAGAATCACAATAAGTGGCCAATACATGGATGAATTTAATGTAAACGCAAAATGTATTAATGTGCATTATAAACATAAACTTACTGGCTGGCTGTGTTTCCCTCCTCCTGTGACCTTTGTATATGGACAGTCTACAAAATAGACCTTGCTTTGATACCACCAATATAACACCCACCTAACATAATCTTAAAAGACCTATCTAGTTACATTAAGTAGTGTTACATCTTACTTTTACTCATGTTAACCTTAATATGTCATTCAAAAGGAGTATAAAATACAGGCAAATTTGAACTTTTAAAAAGCTTTAACTAATGAGAATATCAAAACATATGTAATACACCCCAAATGGCTAGTCAAATATATATAATAAAATACATCTCTCAAAAATAGGCTAATCCCGCTAGCTCATCAAAATGCATATACAATAAGACCACAAAATAACAGGTCAACTAGTCCATATATGTTAGCCTCGAGCATCGGAAGTGCACCAGCCAACTATCTAAATCTCAGCTAGTGCTAGGACGTGCCCTCAACTACATCACCATAAAAATGAGTGAGCTAATGACTAGTATGTAGAATTATGCAAGCATGAGTAGCATTTGAATGAATGAGCTCAATTAATATATGTTTACTCTTTAACTTTTACCTTTATCATCCTTGCATTTCATTTACTCTTCATTGTATCTTTCATACTTTAACATAGTGTGCAAATTGTTTAGGGTTTCTTAAAGGGGTAGTATTACATCCTAGATGCTTAAATCATTAGTGTTCTAGATGCTTAACATCTTACATGGTATCCCAGATGCCTAATCATTGCATCCTTGATGCTTAAAACTTTCTCATAGGCATCCCAAATGCCTAATCATTGTGTCCCTAATGTTTAAAAGTTTCACATCATTGCATCCTAGACGCTTAGAGTCTTGTCATAGCTCATCAGGCTAATCAATTTCACATTTTTCATAATTCTTTATATGCTGGCAAATATTTGAAATCACAACATGTAGTGCACTGTCAATAAAGCTCTCATGGGTTCCGATACTTCACATATCAATGCACAACAATTATAATGATACAGGTGAAATATTACTTACTTTACTCAATGACACTATCAATAAAGCTCTCCTGGGTTCTGATACTACACACGTCTGAAAGATTGAAAATTTCTACTTACATTATGACTAATTTGACAAAAACTAATAATTAAACATTAAGGAGCTCATTTTCCTATTTTAAATATTTATTCTAAGTTTAATCCTTATAATTATCTTAACTTTAATCCTTTAAATTACAAAATATATCAAAATTAAACTTTAATTGAACTCATGGTTTGAAAATAATGAAAATAGACTCTGGGGGCTCGAAAACCCCTAGCTAGGGCATTTGGCCTCGTCCGGCCAAGGCCTAGCCAAGGCAGCCCTAACCACACAGGTGAGCTACCTACATAGGCTACACATAGGCCCTGTGTGTAGGCCTTGTGCATAGGCTACTGGCTTAGAGCGGCCAGCCAACCTGAGGGACCATTTCAACCTCTTATTAGGCTCGTTTTGGTCTGAAATGATCCACACCATATCCTAAAAATTTTGCCATAGTTTCCCTCTATATGTTAAGACTCCCAAAAGCTTATTATACCTTGAAACACCTATTTTTATGCTGTGAATAAATTTTGAATTCCCAAACCATCAAAACCATCACAAATCACAACATCTCAAGAACTAGGCTCAGTTTTAAGACTATAACTCCCAAACCAAATTGAATTTGCCAAAATTGTTTTAGGGAAATTTAAATAACATATAAATGAACATATCATCAAAAGTTTAGCTTCAAAGGAGCCTTGTAGCTAGGAAACAAAGGCAAAACCCTAAAGCACTTTGTAAATTTACCCAATTTTGGACAGCCACCAAAAACGAACTTGGAACTACCACTTTCTAATTGAATTTACTTAAATGCTTTTATGGGGATGTTCCTAAAAAATTAAAGGTCATTATGTTCAAATATCTCATTAAAAATCAAAGGATAACCCACTGAACTAACATCAAACACCCTATAAACTGAAACAGCTCCTTACCTTGACCCGGTTAGGTTTTTATTACGATTTAGCACACATAACTTGACAAAATACCAACAAATTTTCTTTTTCTATCAAAACATAGATGGGGAAGTGAAGTTTTAGAGCTTGTAGAGTCATACTTAGAGTTTTTAGGTCTAAAAAGTGGCACCTAGTTGCTTACAAGCTTTTTAAACAGCCAAGAAGACACCTTTAATTACTTCACCATGAAGTGGTTTCACCTTGGCTAGCCTAGTGTCCTTATTTCAGCTTACTTGCTTCCTTAATGAGGTGTTAAACATTCATACAAAGGTTCAAGTGCAAATTAGGTCGTGGCTAATTATTTTGCCTATCAAATTTGGTGCATATGCTCAAACTAAAATTTCAGTACACTACAAACTCCATGTTTGAGTTCTTAACCGTTTGTTATAAAAACTTTATCTATTCTTCTAGAACTCTTCTATAAATTATCAAACATAGAACAATAAATTTTCAAGCTACTTGCAACCTGACAAATACCCTAATCATGATTCAAAAATCCAAACATCAAAAATTTTGTAATTTAGGGTATTTTTGAGCATTCTAACCAAGAAACTTGCATGAAACTCATGTCCTCTACTCATTATTGTTTTTCCTAGCTAGACGTCATCATCATAAGAGATCTCATATCATTAATGGATCCTTTTTTTGTTAACAAAACTTGTACTAAAACTCCCCGTTTAGATCAAAAGTAACCGTTTTTCCCTAATTTTGTACCTTATAGGTGTAATTGAGCTCCTTTATCCATTAAATCTATTGTAATCCTTGAACATCATTATTACAACTTTCTTTCTATCATAATACTTACCAGATCTGTCTTCAAGCGACTTATCATATTACAATACATTATACATAATATAGTATTTAATGCATGCTATCAATATGATGATGCATTTTAAATGAATAATCAGCATATAAATCATATGCATATCATCATATAATCATACAATACATTGGTCAATGAGTATGTGGGAATTTTGGGTATCACATCAACCAAAGACCTACTACCTGTAGTCGATCATAGGTGATTGATTATTTGGTAAACTGTCATTGAATTATTTTACAGATGTACAACTTTTCGCTGTTCAGGGATGGCATAACCCTAGTGTAGATCCATAATTTGATTTCCCAAAAGTTTTTTCGATGTATGTTGTATGCCAACAATTTTAAAGTATTTCTTTATGATTGTTTTTGTTCTAATCTTGAGTCTTTTCAACTGGTACCTCACTTAATAAATTTTTTCTTAAAGAGTAGCATAGGAACGAGGGTATTTGGCCTTTTCTTGCTGTCAGTTTGATCTACGATGCTGGCACCTTGCTAGTCTTGGACTTCTTACAAGAACTTTAGGATCTTTTTTTTAACCCAGATGCCAACATAGTTCCTCTACCTTACGAAGTTACTAACCGATTGTATCTTAGGGAAATTTGATTGTAGCTTGCATTGAAGTTCAAAGACATAGGCATCGAATAGACCATGACAACCAAGAGGAGGAGAAGCTTAACTTAGGCATTGCCATTGCTAAAGGAATCAAACTAGACATTGACAAAGGGATCAAACTTCTGAAGGCTAAGATACTTCCATGAGGTAGGCCTCAA
This sequence comes from Artocarpus heterophyllus, assembly GCA_025403435.1. NCBI lineage: Eukaryota > Viridiplantae > Streptophyta > Magnoliopsida > Rosales > Moraceae > Artocarpus > Artocarpus heterophyllus. The sequence goes on from CM046328.1 coordinate 14,212,476, forward strand.
CTGAAAATATCCCTAGTTCTTCAAGAAAACCTCGAGATTAAGGGAATATTGTAAGTTCCACATGATCAACTCCTTTTACGGAGTGCATGTCTAGGGCCTTTCCTTTCATCGGATAAAGAAGACAAACCAAGGGGTTGGAAAACATTTTGAACCACTTTGACGACATAAACATAGATAAATTCTTTAGTGGTTTTGACTCGTCTTCCCCCCAGGGTTTTTCTTTCTCAATCAATGAGCAAGGCAACTCTCAATTCATGGGAGCTGAAAAGCAGAATCAAGGTTCTCAACCACCGCCCCATGATCAAGACTTGTATTAAACCTCTCCTCCACCCTTGTCACTAGAAACTTGGCCAATGAGGGTCAAGTTACTAGAAATTAAGGAGGGAGAGCTAATATCACTTAATTTATATAATTTTTCCATCACATTTCTTTAGTTTTTATCTATTAGATTCTTGTTTTCATGTTTTTTTTTTTTTGTGTTTTTGTGTTTTGTATGTGTTTTAAGTTAATGGAATAAAAAGAGGTCTACAAATGAGGACTTAAAAGGTTGAAGGATCACATTTACTCATTTAGTAGTTCGCTAGGTGTCCAACAAATGATTCAGCCTCTATGGCACTAGGTGGATGCTCATTCGAGCTTAGGTGAGGAAAAGAAGGGTTGCAATGACCTAGATGAAGCCACTGCACAAGATTTTGACTTTTCCTATGTTTTTTTTTTTTTTGTAAATAAAGTCCAACATTTCCCATTTCAACCCAAATATTAAAAACCTATAAACTCCTCAGTTTAGAGCACAAAGATGCACTGTTTTTCTTAAAAATTCTTAATCAATTGGAGAGAATAAGAAGAAATAAAGGTGGACACCTAAGGTGAATTCGAAGAGATTGTTTCGTAGAGATTTTTTATGACCGTTCCATTTTTGCTTTTCCTTCATTCTCTTGAACTCCTTATTCCATTTGTTTTTATACTTTCATTTTATATTCAATTATGTTAGGCTAATTTTATTTTCAGTTAAGAGTGATTTTAAAACCCTAAACATGGCTATGTAATTGATATTTTCAAAATTATTTTTAATCTTCCAATAGAAATTGTTTATGTTCTTCCATATTTATTGTTAATGATTATTTTCTTTTTTTGTTTGAGTGGCCAACTAAATAGGACTTAAAATTAATCTATTGTTATATTAAGAGACATCGATATGTGATTATCTTGTTTTTCTAATCATTAGCAGCCAGTTATGGTCAATGATTATGATCAAGTTTTTGTATGATTTCATGTGGAGCATAATCTAGGTTAAATAAATCGAGCTTGTGTGTTTTTTGCTTAGATCAACATATATCTTTCAACTTAATGCTTACATTAGGTTAAAATTAGAGAGCTTATTCTAACCTATTATATGAAAAAGGAATAAATAGAGAGCTTGTTTTATTTAATGACATAGTAAGGAAAGATTTGAATAACAGAGCTTGTTGTTATCTATAGTTGATACTTTTGATAAAAATTGAAAATAATTCTGTGAATAATAACTAGTTTTTGTTTAGAGGTAGGAATAATTTTTTAACTAGTTTTATCATTATTGTTTACAATCTTGTGAATTTTACATTGTTTTTACTTATTATTTTACTTTTCTTTAACCTTGGTGATTTAGTTGAATAATTCCAAAAACCCCTTAATTTGTTACAAAAGTAATAACTTGTTAATCCTCTACGGGATTGATCATTATTCATTATTAAACTTGATAATGACCATAATAATAACAAGGTTTAATTTGGTAATCCCTTAGAGCTTTTTAAATTTAGGCACTGTTGTTGAGGATTTATTTCTAAATTTATTTTTTATTAGTTTTTTTTCTTTTTCTTTTTTGTTTTAGTTTTTATTTAATTTATTTTTTGTTTTCTTTCCCTTTAAGGTTGCACGTGAGTGAATGTCCAACAAGGAGATTGGTCAATGACTTCTAAAGATCAAGAATTTCTTGGAATCATCAAGCATAAAGCACGAGCTACTTTTATCACATCCACCTCTACTGTCCTCTTCATGTAGAACTCCCACTATGCTACTAGAGTTTGAGCATGCTTAGTACATAGACCTACCATCATTTAGTGCCTCTTTCAAACATTAAATTCAACTTGAAGAAGAGATGGTGGTAGCAAACAATTGAACACTCAAGAAGTTGGCGGCACTGGTTCTTAATCAATAGCCGCTTTGCATTAAGTACCCAATCCTCGAGACTACACTTGAGCTTAAGTCAGGATTAATACATCTCCTCCCTACGTTTCATGGTTTTGCAGGGAAAGACCCTCCTAAACATCTCAAGGAATTCTATGTAGTGAGCTCGAGCAAAAGGCCAACTAAAATATCTAAAGAGCAAATCTATTTAGTAGCTTTTCTTTTCTCTCTCTAAAGGACTCCATAAAGGAATGTCTGTGTTATCTAACTTACGGAAACATTACCACATGGAATGAAACGAAGAAGCTTTTCATGGACAAATACTTCCCTGCATTTAAAGTTGTAACTTTTCAGAAGAAGACATGTGGCATCTGACAATACATGGAGGGTCACATTACGAGTATTGGGAAAGGACTTATGCCAATAGATCGGAACATGATTGATGCCACAAGTAGAGGAGTTTTAGTCGACAAAAACTAATTGCAAACATGACATTTAACTCCCAACAATTTATTAGACGACACGAGCCACCGCCACCACCAAAAAAGTGAATGAAGTTAGTACCATTTTTACTGTAGAACAACAACTTTCTCACCTCACTTTACTTGTGCATCAGATGGCTATAGGAAACTTGTAACAAACCAAAATGTGTGGAATTTGTTCCATAATGGGACACTCTACTGACTGGTGTAGCCAACAATTCAAGAAGGCAATATGGATCAAGTCAATGTAATGTAACGCCCCGAAATCAATTAAATGATATTAGAATGTAAAATGATGGATTAGTGTGCCATGATGAATATTTTAAACTTAATTTGATCACTTGGTGAAATTTTAAGTTTAAAGTTGTTTCTCTTATTTTAATGATTTCTAAGGATTTCTTATTGTTTTAGATTGTTATTTTGAGTTTTAAAACAAAACAATTTGTCAATTGTCAAATATGTTTTGTTTTACAAAACCGTAGGCGGCACATGGTTTTTGTACAGTAAAACCATCCACTTTCTCTTTTATTTATTCTCTCTCCTCTTCCTCTCTCTCTAAGTCAGAGGGACTTAGAATAACTAGAATCTAAGCCTTGTTTAAAGAAAAACAGATTTAATTCAAGATTTTTCTTTTTTCTTTTTTTTTCACCATTTTTGGATTTCTTGGGATTTTGTGTGCAAATCTTGTTTTATGAGTTTAAAAGTGTCTTATTATGTTTTTCTATCATCTATGATTGTTTTCCATGCCTGAGAATTGAGAAAAAAAAGTTGAAATCAAGATTTGGGGTTTGGGAGACCTAAAAACCTATGGCTGGAAAATTATGGGATTTTCCAGATCGACAGGCTGACCTTCGTGTTTGGCAGGCCAGATTTAAGAGATCGACAGGCCGGATTCATCTGTCCAGTAGGCAGAACCTGGAAAATGTTTGGCCGACCAAACCTATTCTCTGATGTAGTTCGGCCGGCCAAACCAGGGGACCGACAGGCCGACCAAACAAGGGCAAAATTTGTGATTTTCATCCGTTTTCACTATTTTGAACCTGAATTTAAATCCTAACTTCATAAAATGATTTTAAAGGTACAAAGGACACATTAGGAGACCATGAAATAGTTTAGCAATGTAGAATATCTTAAATTAGATACTGATAGACCTAGTTTTATTTAGGGTCGTTTGTGGTTCCGTGGAGCTAACGTATAGTGGACCGGGATTACGGTGTGGGGCACCGGTATGAGTATCGAAGTAGGACTTCTACCCTTTCTTTGGTAACCAAGTCTTCAAATGATTTTGGCCTTAAAAAGGGTTTTTATCAAATGTTTTCAATGGTTGATTGAAAAATGAGATTTTATCGGTTATTTTTATGAACCGTAAATTGAAGTGGACTTCATAATAAACCCTATAATATATGTAAATAAAAATACCTAGTAATTGGGTTTAAATGATAATATAAATAAATATAAGAGCAGGATGCCATAATAGAGATCGGGTCATGTAGCGCGCGACCTTAGAGGCAGGTCTTGAAACCCAGTTGGGCCACTACGGTGGTGTTATTCATATGGTTTGCCTAAAAAAAAAATGATGATCTTACTAGTTGACCAATAAACTGTTTTGGGTAAGAATGATTTTGTTTAAACTTATTCATGCAAGTCTTCTCTTAAATAATTTCCTGAATAATGATATTTTCGTTTAAAATCTTAATGTTTCCTAAAATATTGCCTTACTGAGCCTTTTCGTTCATGTTTTATCTATTTTCAAAACTTTTCCCCCTCTAGGTGGATTTTCGCCTAGGTTCAGGGAGGATTCTTTGGAAAGAACTTAGGAGCAATAGGCGAACTTAGTAGGTTATTTCTATCATTAAATCAAGGCATGTAATATTTTATCTTTCTCTTTAGTTGGATTGTGAATGTAATGTAATATTGTTAGTACTATGTGTGTGCATAATATGTGGGTCAATGGGACCCATATTCAATTCTTTTATCTTTTATTATTTTCTTATTAATTGTTCTAGAAATTCTATTTTTTTAATTACCAAGAATGCCTGTTTAAAAAAAAGTTTTAGATTTTTCCATATTTCCAAATTTAATTTAAACCCTTTAAACTCATGTTTCTAATTAAATTTTTATTTAATTAACTTAAATAATCTGCCATGTCACTTTCTGTACTTCGGGGCATGACATAATGGTATCAGAGCTCAAGGTTACGAACCTTGTGAATTGTACACACATAAGTATGACAATGAAATACTACTGACAGTCTAAATTTTGTTTTAAAAAATGAGAGAATGGCACCTAGACGTCGTTCGATAGCTGACGTCGCGTTTGAAAATGATGAGAGTATAATGAGGTTTATGTTTGCTGTATTCCAGCATTTGGATACCCTTGGTGTGCCAGATGAGTATCGTGTGGAATTTGCTGCATATAAGTTTAAGGGTGCTGCTAATACTTGGTGGAAGCAAGCTAAGCATTTGGAACGCAATGGTAACATCTGTTGGGACAGGCTCGAGGAGCTTTTCTATGACCGGTATTTTTAGCAAGGGTATAGGGACCAGAAGGCGGTTAAGTTCTACAGGTTGCAGCAAGGTGACTTATTAGTTCGAGAGTATGAGACAAGGTTTAATGAGTTGGCCAAGTTTGCTCCATCAACAGTGGCATTGGAATGTAAAAAATGTATAAACTTTCAGGAAGGACTCAAGGCTCCTATTCGACGACAGGTGGTTGCTCTACGACTTAGGAGTTTTGGAGAGCTTGTGTCATCTACAATATCGATGGAAAATGATTATGCGTTGTATTGTGAGGATAGAGCAAAAGCGTCAGGAGGGCCCCAAAGGAGCGGCAGGAAGAGTACCAGTAGTCGTCTAACACCAGGGAAGAACAAGCAGGGTGACGTGAACAGTGGTAGCAACAGTTCATCCAGCAGTGGGCGCAGTAATCCCTACAGCTTTCATTGTCATTATTGCCAGTAGCCAAGACACATCAAGAGGAATTGCCTGATCAAGAGTGCCCATCTAGGAATTGCCAGTAATCCCTACAGCCTTAGCCTCAGACCCTACCTCGACCTCAGCAATTTCTGCAGTTGTAGTTCCCTCAGTTCTCTCCTCAGCAACTATCATATTCGACGCAAGGGCAGCAACCGTAGAACTTCCAGAGTAAGGTCCCTCAGTATCAAGCGCCGAGTACAGCTAGTGTGCAGTCGTCTCTGTCACAGCAGTATCAGCTGAAAAATCTAGGACCTAGCAATGTTGGTAGAGGAAAAAGAAAGGCACTGGTTCAGGTTCATGCAATGGCAACAGGAGGTTCAGATGCCACTCATTCTCTCATTTCGAGCTCTTTTGTACATGCCTTGGGACTAGAGATAGAAGATTTCAATGAACCCCTAGTTATAGTTTCTCCCTTGGTGTGGGTGTGTGTGAACTGTATATGTAAAGCTTGTAAAATCAAGATTGGGGATGAGATTTTGAAACGTGATTTGATTGTACTCCCCATGAGATCATATGATGTAATCTTAAGGATGAACTAGTTGTCTAGGTATAATGCAGTGGTAGACTACCAGCTTAGAAAAGTGACCCTAGTGTCTGATAGGGAAATGATGATCATTTACCAGGGTGGTAGTGATCGGTTAATGAGTGAGCGTCTCATGAAGACATGTCTTGGAGGGCAAAAGAATCTGGTTTGTCATGCTTTTCTTGCAAGTTTGGAAGGTGAGCCCTATGCTTCGAAAAGAAATGTAGCAATACCGGTGGTTGATGAGTTTGAGGATGTCTTCCCCGACGAGTTGCCAAGATTACCACCGCATCAGGAGATCAAGTTTGGTATTGAGCTGCTTCCAGGTACAACATCAATTTCAGTAGCACCTTATCAGATGTTGCCAGCAGAAATGAAAGAATTGAGAAAGCAACTTCAGGAGCTTACTAATAAGGGATATATTTGAAATAGTACGTCACCGTAGGGAGCACCGGTTTTGTTTGCTAAGAAACATGATGGGACTCTCAGGTTGTGTATAGATTATTGACAACTGAATCGTGTCACAGTGAAGAATAAGTATCTTTTACCCAAGATCGATGAGTTGTTTGATTAGTTGTGAGGTTTGCGGTACTTCTTAGATAGATTTTTGCTTGGGGTACCATCAGCTCGGGATTAAAGAGGAAGATATTCCCAAGACAGCTTTTAGGACCCGGTATGGATATTTTGAGTTTCTGGTGATGCCGTTTGGATTGACAAATGCTCCCGCAGCTTTCATGGATTTGATGAACAGAATATTCAAGCCTTATTTGGATCAGTTTGTGACTGTGTTCATTGATGATATTCTAGTGTATTCTAAGACTTGGGAGGAGCATGAGTAGCATCTTAGGATCATGCTTCAGACTCTACGGGAGCACCAGTTGTATGCCAAGAAAGAAAAGTGCGAGTTTTGGTTAATGGAAGTCAAGTTTTTGGGTCATGTCATCTCCAAGCATGGTATTTCTATGGATCCGTCCAAGATTGAAGCCATATTGGAATGGGAATGACCAAGGAATGTAGTAGAAATCCACAGTTTCTTGGGTCTTGCTGGATATTACAGGAAATTTGTAAAGGATTTTTGGAAGATCGTAGCACCATTGACAAGATTAATAAGAAAAAATGTTAGGTTTGAGTGGGATGAAGAATGTGGGCTCACTTTTCAAGAATTGAAGAATCGATTGACTTCAGCCTCAGTATTGGTTATTCCCAATAGTGATGAGCCGTATGAGGTTTACACAGATGCTTAGGACACAGACTTGGATGCGTGTTGATACAGCATGGATGCGTGGTGGCGCATGGATCGAGACAGCTTCGACCTCACGAGCGAAATTATCCTACTCACGACTTGAAGCTTGCGGCAGTGATTCACATGCTGAAGATTTGGAGATGCTATTTATATGGGGTGACATTTCAGGTTTTCTCTGATAATAAGAGTTTAAGGTATTTGTTCACTCAGAGGGATCTTAATTTGAGGCAGCGAAGATGGATGGAGTATATGGAGGATTATGATTTCACGTTGCAGTACCATCCTGGGAAAGCTAATGTGGTTGTGGATGCGCTTAGCAAGAAGTCTTCAGGGATTCTCACTTGTTTGGCTCTTGAAGACTGGAACAGGGATGCGATAGTGAGCAAGTATAGACTACAATATTATGAAGACTATGAGGGATGCAATAGTGAGCAAGTATGGACTACAATATTATAAAGACTATGATCGAGTTTCGTTGTACCATATGGAAGCGACCCCAGCTCTTGTTCAGGTGGTGAAACAGAATCAGTGGTAGGACTAACATTTGCAGGGGATTTGGAAGCAGATTCAAAACGAAGAGCATTTTGAAGAATCGAAAGTGAAAGCAGATGGATCGTTGTATTTTTGGGGGCGTCTAGCAGTTCTAGCAATCGCAAAGGTGATGAAAGCCGTTATGGACGAAGCTCATAAATCTCAGTTCACCATTCATCCAGGAAGCAGGAAGATGTTTCATGATTGAATAGGCAATATTGGTGGAGAGGTATAAAGAAAGATGTTCGAGAGTATGTGGCCAAGTGTACGACATGTCTTCAAGTGAAAGCTGAGCATCAGAAACTAGCAGGTCAGCTTCAGCCACTTCCTATTCCAGGGTGGAAATTGGAGCATGTGACAATGGATTTCCTTACAGATTTGCCGAGGACGGAGCAACGGCATGATGCAGTCTGGGTCATGGTCGACAGGTTGACAAAATCGGTGCATTTCATTCTGTTTAGGTCGACGTGTTCGAGAAGGATTCTCGGGGACTTGTATCTACAGAACATAGTAAGATTGCATGGAGTTTCTTTGTCCATCACATCTGATCGAGACACTAGGTTTAATGCTAAGTACTGGAGGAACTTTCAGGAGGCTTTAGGCACGGATTTGAACTTCAGTACAGTGTTTTATCCTTAGACTGATGGGCAGTCTGAGCGAGTTATTTAGATTCTCGAGGGCAGTTTGTGCTTGTGCGTTATTTAGATTGCATGGAGTTCCTTTGTCCATCACATCTGATCGAGACACTAGGTTTAATGGTAAGTACTGAAGGAACATTTAGGAGGCTTTAGGCATGGATTTGAACTTCAGTATGGTGTTTTATCCTCAGACTGATGGGCAGTCTGAGCGAGTTATTTAGATTCTCGAGGACATGTTGCGTACTTGTGCGTTAGACTTCGACAGAATTGGAAGAAATATTTGCATCTGGTAGAATTCGCGTACAACAACAGCTATCAAGCAAGTATTGGTATGGCACCGTTTGAGGCGTTGTACGGGCGATCGTGTAGGTCACCTGTGTGTTGGGTAGAATTGGAAGATAGGATTATTCTTGGACCAGATGAGATTTGTGATAGCAACAAGAAAGTCGCCGTAATTCGAGATCGATTGAGGGCAGCTCAGAGTCGACAGAAGAGTTATGTGAATAGGAGACATCAACTCTTAGAATTTTCGATAGGGGATTTTGTTCTCTTGAAAGTATCACCTCGTAAAGGTATTATGCAGTTTAAAGTAAGTGGAAAGCTTACACCGAGATATGTTGGACCGTTCGAGATCACTCAATGTGTCGGTGTGGTTGCTTATCGGCTCGACCTTCCCGTTGAATTATCTCATGTTCATGATGTGTTCCATGTGTTGATGCTTAGGAAGTGTCTGCCTGAGCAGAGTAAGATAGTTTCATTTCATGATGTGTTGGTTCAAGAAGACACGACGTACAAGGAAGTGTCGATTCAAATTATCAATTGAAAAGTGATCAGTTTGCGTCGTCGAGATATACCGTTAGTAAAGGTCATGTGGCAGCATCACAGGGTTGATAAAACCACTTGGGAATTAGAGTCGAGTATGCAGGGTTGTATCCACATTTGTTTTGTTTCTGAAATGATATGTAAAATTTCAAGGGCGAAATTTCCTTTAGGGGTGGAGAGTTGTAATACCCCGAAACTAATTAAATGATATTAGCATGTAAAATGATGGATTAGTGTGCCATGATGAATATTTTAAACTTAATTTGATCATTTGGTGAAATTTTGAGTTTAAAGTTGTTTATCTTATTTTAATGATTTCTAAGGATTTCTTATTGTTTTATATTGTTATTTTGAGTTTTAAAACAAAACAATTTGTCAAATGTCACATATGTTTTGTTTTACAAAACCGTGGGTGGCACATGGTTTTTGCGTAATAAAACCGCCCACTTTCTCTTCTATTTATTCTCTCTCCTCTTCCTCTCTCTCTTCACTCTCAGCTCTCACTCTCTCTCTCCCTCTCAAGCTCGTCTCTTTCTCTCTCTACCACTCCCTTTCAATCTCATTTTCCCTCAAAATTTTTGAATCAAATCGAGCCCCAAGCATCGGGTTAGTAGATTGGAGGCTTGGGGAAGTGTTTGATCAATGAAAAATGTGATTTAAAGCTTCGATCCAAGGTTAGTTTTTGAATTTTCAAAACTTTTTTTATTTTTCAATTTTTCTTGCATCTTGAGATTTAAGCTCATTTAAGCTTAGAGAACCTTCGATCTAAGTCAGAAAGACTTAGAATAACTAGAATCTAAGCCTTGTTTGAAGAAAAACATATTTAAATCAAGATTTTTCATTTTTCTTTATTTTTCACCATTTTTGGATTTCTTGGGATTTTGTGTGCAAATCTTGTTTAAATGAGTTTAAAAGTGTCTTATTATGTTTTTCTATCATCTATGATTGTTTTCCATGCCTAAGAACTGAGAAAAACATGTTGAAATCAAGATTTGGGGTTTGGGAGACCTAAAAACCTATGGTTGGAAAATTTTGGGATTTTCCATATCGGCAGGCCGAACTTCGTGTTTGGCAGGCCGGATTCATCTATCCAGTAGGCCGAACCTGGAAAATGTTCGGTCGACTGGACCTATTCTCCTGTAGGCCAAACTGCACGTTCGACCGGCCAACGAGGGGACCGGCAGGCCGACCGAACAAGGGCAAAATTTGTGATTTTCATCTGTTTTCACTATTTTGAACCCTGATTTAAATCTCAACTTTATAAAATGATTTTAAAAGTACAAATGGCACATTAGGACACCATGAAATAGTTTAACAACGTAGAATGTCTTAAATTGGATACTAATAGACCTACTTTTATTTAGGGTCGTTCGTGGTTCCGTAGAGCTAACGTATAGCGGACTAGGATTACGGTGTGGGGCACCGGCATGAGTATCAAGGTCAGACTTCTACCCTTTCTTGGTAACTAAGTCTTCAAATGATTTTGGCCTTAAAAAGGGTTTTTATCAAATGTTTTCAATGGTTGATTGAAAAAGGAGATTTTATCGGTCATTTTTATAAACCGTGAATTGAAGTGGACTTTATAATGAACCCTATAATAAATGTAAATGAAAATACCTAGTAATTGGGTTTAAATAATAATAGAAATGAATATAAGGGCATGATGCCATAACAGAGATCGGGTCGTGTAGCGCGTGGCCTTGGGGCCAGGTCCCGAAACCCAACTGGGCCACTACGGTGGTGTTATTCATATGGTTTGCCTAGGAAAAGAACATGATGATCTTACTGGTCGACCAATAAACTATTTTGGGTAAGAATGATTTTGTAAACTTATTCATGCAAGTCTTCTCTTAAATAATTTCCTGAATAATGATATTTTTGTTTAAAATCTTAATATTTCCTAAAATATTGTCCTATTGAGCCTTTCGCTCACGTTTTATCTGTTTTTAAAACTTTTCCCCCTCTAAGTGGATTTCCGTTTAGGTTCAGGGAGGATTCTTCGAACAGAACTCAGGAGCAGTAGGAGCACTTAGTAGGTTATTTCTATCATTAAATCAAGGCATGTAGCATTTTAACTTTCTCTTTATTTGGACTGTGAATGTAATGTAATATTGTCAGTACTATGTGTGTGCACAATATGTGGGTCAGTGGGATCCATATTCGTATCTTTTATCTTTTATTATTTTCTTATTAATTGTTCTAGAAATTTTATTTGTTTAATTACCAAGAATGCCTGTTTAAAAAAAAAGTTTTGGATTTTTCCATATTTCCAAATTTAATTTAAACTCTTTAAACTCATGTTTCTAATTAAATTTTCATTTAATTAACTTAAATAATCCACCACGTTACCTCCTGTACTGCGGGGCGTGACATGTAATAGGTGGTTTTCTAAAGCAACAAAAGAAGTATGGCCCTTGCTCCAACACTTACAATGGGTATAAAGGGATCATCTAATTTAAGCTATAGGAGGAATCAACAATCAGTGGCTCTTAAACCCCTAATGAACCAACCATTAGGTCAAACAAAGGCTGCAACAATATCAAGCTCGACCATAACGTGCTCCACAAAATTCAAGTGCGTCTTTTTGAAGACATATTAAAGCCTTGGCCACTAACGTAATGTAGTTTTAACAAGAGACAAGAGTGAGCATACAAAATTTGGAGACTCAAGTAGGCCAATTGGCTAGTGCTCTAAGCTGGCTATAGGTGCAAAGTTCAAGAATACTCCCATCACAAACTATGGTGAACCCAATAGAGAACATTAGTGCCATCAGTTGAGGAGTAGGAAGTAACTAGAGAATCCATCACCAAAGACACATGTAGAAGATTAGAGCCCACAAATGGAGAAAGCACTCGAGAAGAATAAAGCCACCTCTTCCACTAGAAATCCCTCGCCTCTAAAGGTAAGCTCCAAAAACCCTATCTCTCCTTATGTCACCTTTCCCCTTTTTCCTAACAGGTTAGAAAAATCAAAGAAGGAAGAGCATGTATAAGACCTCAATTGTCAGGTTCATTTGAGGAATTCTGTGAGCTTGTTTGACAAAGGGAATGAGAAAAGCTTTGAGGATCAACCTCACTGACCGACCTTTGCTGTGCCATTAGGTGTCAACTCTAGAGAATACATGCATATGATGACATCTGAAGGTTTTAAGAGCCTAGAGGCATTGAATACATCAGTTAGGGACTTCGTGATGCTGATGATGTGGAATCTACTCGAGAGGCTTAATGACCAGGCATTGAAGGCTAAGTGGGCAGAATTAACTGCGTTCATGGAACTTGGAGGGTTTGAGCTGTTGTTTTGAAGGGAACAAAGTGAATGACATAGACAATTTCATTGTGACCTCTAGGAGAAGTTAAAGGTTCTTGAAGCAGAAAAGAACTCTTTAAAAATAGAGATTGAGCAGCAGGAATCAACCATTGTGAGTCGTAAAGTCAAAATCGATGGGCTAAAAACATGTGTTACAAGTTTTGAGGACTGAATACAAGCTTTGGAGGCCGAGAATCAATGACTACAAAATTCGAGGAAAACACTCACAGAATTAAGTAAATGCCAGATCAAGGTGACAAAGAGGAAAAGCTATTGAACTAGATATGACAGTAGGGAATAGCCCATCAATCTGTTAGCTGGGTGGGGTGCCTGTGTTAGCAAAGCATTATGGAGATCCTGAAAATTAGGATTGTCTCATGAAGTTAAAAGTTGGCAATTATAATGTCGACTGTTACTTGTCTAAAAGAAAAGCTAAGATCTTGGTAGCTCAACAAGCAGGCATAAGTCGAAGCATGGCTCCTACAACAGCTTCTCCTGTAGGTCAAGGCCAGTCATTGTCGACCAGTATCACTAAGGGCTGGACTCAAGGTCAAAACCTGAGTGTCACACCCACTAGACTTGTAGATCAATCGATAGGTAACTCTTTGACCGTGAACTGCAAATAATCTTATTCGATAATGATACTGACTATGTGACTTGGCAGGTGTGCAGAAGCAAGTGGTAGACCTCAAAGGGGGAGACGGACTGAACGACAACAGGAGATCCTTACTGTGCGTTGAGTAGGAGAAACTTTGTGGGACTTTAACCCACCCATTGTCAAATCCTCCGAATCTCTCACTTTTTGATTTGTTTCAACTTGTTATTTCGTTGCTAGTCTTCTCTTTTCTTTTTTTTTTTTTTTTTTTTTTTGTTTTTTGGATTGTAACTAAATGGTTCGGTAAGTCCTTTTCCGGCGCCAAATGCAATTGACGTTAGTATTTTGGCTATATATTACTTTTTTTTTTTTCTTGACAAGTTTGTGTATTTATTTTTTGGAAGCGTCATACTTTGTCTATTCTTACCAGATTTAAACCCATCCAAATTACTGTAGCCACGTCAACTTACAAAATTGGTCAATCTATGAGTTAAGGATTTGCTGACTCGGAAAGGACAACGAATAGAAAATAGAAGCTTGTACTTGAATTCATGATCAAGTAAAATATTCTAAGTTATGGGTGTATAAATGGGGTTACGATATTTTTATCTTTGCACTTCCAACATTAGAATAATCGGGGTCTACTGGGAAATTTGTGTTTCTAGGGCGCTACCAATCCTTGCTCCTACAAACACAACTTTTCGTAAGGGTTTGAATTTGATAATGACCCAACTACTTAAAGCTAAGATGAAAGTTATTACCTTATTTAATAAGTTTCAAATGTCTAAGATAGGAGAGCCTAAGGCCTACACATGAGTCGTGGTTAGCTAAATCATATACTGATAGTGATGGTTCCTTTGTGTGTAGGTTTCCAAGCTCTTTTGTTTTGGTGTTTGGAGATTAATGACCAGCTGCCGTCAATCATGATGAACAATTAAGTTTACACCGATTGGAAGTAAGGTTTAAGGTGAAGATCTTGTATTAAAAGAGTAAGAGCTAAACAAATATCTGTGGGGATTTTGCATCTCTTGGCCCAAGATCTTCGCTATGAATTTTGGCTGTGGTCAAAAAGAAAGGTCAGAACATGCAAATGATCGAAGAATACACCGTGTTTGTGAAAAGATTCTGTTTTTATAGAAGGGGTTTGAGATACATGCATTCATAGATTGCCTATTTCAACGATTCCATGAATTTTATACTTGCTTATTGATTTTGTGAACGTTCGAATTCCAAATTCTTTAACATAAAACATAGAACTTTACGTCAGAAAGACGACAATACAAAATTTGAACAACAAACTTAGTTTGCACAACTGAAGACATAAAGCGACCATACAAAATTTGAACAACAAACTTGGTTTGCATAACTGAAAAATTAGACAGATAGAGTAACTTCAAAAGTTCATTCGTAATAAATGTCATACATACTACATCAAAATTTAGCTTTAACACAGTCAACATAAAGGTTGAAAAGAAAATAAACTAAATGTAGCATTTCTTAAGATGTAGAGCATTCCACGTGCGGGGGGCACTGACTTGTCATTTCTAATATTGCATAACCCGTCCCCAAAGATTCTTGATCATGAGGAAGCCTTCCCAATTCGAGCCCAGGTTTCCTTGACTCTCGATGACGCGTAGAAGAACAAACTCACTAGGAACAAAGCACCCATTATCAACTTTCTTGCTGTAATATCTCTTCGCACGCTGTTGATGAGCCTTAACTCGGATCTCTTCGAACTGGCTGTAGAACAGCTTATCTTTGTAGGGATAATGGCCTCAGTGCCATAGGCCATAGTGAAAGTGTCACGTCCCAGAATACAGGTAGTGACGTGGTAGATTAATTAAGTTAATTAAAGCAGATTTTTGATTAAAATCACCAATTGAATGATTGGATTATTTTCAAAAACATGATAGTTCAAAAATTTTAAAAAAATTATTGTTGTTTTAAAATAGTTAATTAGGAAGTAAAACATTAAAGACAATTAAACATATGTCGAGCCCCACCAGACCCACATTAGTGCGCACACATGGTATCAACAACAAAATATTACAATCATAATCCAATACAAGAGATAAACATTTAAATAATACATGTCTTGATTTAAATAAAGCAATAACCTAAAACAATATTCTTGCGACACACTTGTTTACCCTGTTGGCTCTCTATTGGTCCTAAGCTGCAATCCACCTAGGGGAAAAGGGTTTAAAAACAAATAAAGAAATGTGAGTAGAAGGCTCAATAGGATTGGGTTTAGAAAAACATTAGTTCTAAATGAAAATTTTCATATTTGAAAATCATTTATAAAATTTCAAAAAGATGACTAAAACACATTAAATTCATCCTCACCTTTAAAACCTATTCATCTGGTATTATCTTTTTTTATTTGTTCTTTGCCAAAGCCATAATATCACCACCGTAGTGGCCCAGTTGGGTTTCAGGACCTACCCCCAAGGTTGCACTTCCCACAACCCAATCTCTATATATGGCATCATGCTCAATTGTCTCATTCTGGATGGTATTTATAATGCGTCCGATATTATGTCATTACTTAGGTCTTATCTTACCAAGTATTCTCATTTACATTCATTGTTTGATCCATTATGATCATTCATTCTAAAATATGAAATGAAAATACTGAGAAACTCATTCTAATCCTTTCTTAAAAATCAATTTGGAAGAAATCATTTGGCAAGAAATCTTTTTGTGGCCAAGGGCCCCCTTTGAAAATATTCAAAACATTTTGAAAGAATCTTTAAGGCCAAATCCAATAAAACCTAGCTACCAAGAAAGAGGTAGAAGTCCGACCTTGATATCCTGCATCGTGACTTAGTACTATAGTCCCAACCTGTTATACGTTAGCTTTACGGAACCACAATCAACCTTAAAAGTAAACTAAACTTCATCAATTTCTAACATAGATTCTTCTACGCTATTATGCTATTTTATGGTGTTTTAGTATGCCTTTTTATAATCAAAATATCATATCATAGGGTCAAGGTCTTCATCTAGGTTTTAGATGGTGGCAAAATTTTATAAAGTCTGGTCGGCCTGCCAAACTCTTACGTCTGGCCTGCCGAACTGTACAGTTTGGCTTATCGGATGTACAACACCGGCGTGCCGAATTGGTCCAAGTTTGGCTGCCGATGGTATGAATCTGACATGTTAAACTCATGAGTCTGGCCTATTGATGCTCATGATCGGCCTGCCGAACTGAAAAAAACTAGGGACCCGAGAATTCGAGTCTCGACCTCCCCGAATCCCAAATTCCATTTCTAACCTATTTTCTCAATTTTTAGGCATAAGAAATGTTCATAAATGGTAGAAAAACACGTAAAAACACTTTTTAACACCTTTAAACAAGATTTACGCAAGGATTTCTCAAAAATTCTGAAAATGGAGAAAAATAGGAAAATGAAATTTAATCCAATTTTAGTGAAATCAAGCCTAGATTTATGATGATTTAGGTTCCACTAACTTAGATTTAAGATTTCCTAAGCTCTAGAAACTCAAATTTCAACATTCAAAGAAATTTAGAGAATTTGGGAAAAAGTTTGAAAATTTAGTGAACTAACCTCAAATTCAAGCTTTAAATCAAGTATGTGGAAGCCCAATCGCGTTCCCAAGCTCCCAATCTAGTTGAGATTCGAAATTTGAACTCAAAATTTTGAAATCAAAAATGGGTGAGAGAGAGAGAGAGAGAAAGTGGGGAAGGAAAAGAGGAAGAGAGAGATTAAATAGAAGAAAATGTGGTTTTGCAAAGTGAAAACCATGTTCCAAAACATGGTTTTCCAAATGAGACATATTGGACATTTGATAAATTATTTGTTTCAAAAATTCAAAATAATGAATAAAGATAACTAAAAGTGAGATAAATTTAAAATATACCACAAAATGCTTAAGTTTAAATCACATTAGGGCATACTAATCTACCATTTACGTGCTAAACTTACATAACTAAATCCTAGGTGTTACAGAAAGGTGACTCGCCAACAGACCTTCTCTTAGTTGTTCGATAGGCCAAAAGGACTTTTGAGAGTTCCTCAAGCCAAGCTCCCTTTGGATCTTCCAACTCTTTCTTTATATTTTCAAAAATCACCTTGTTCGAGGCCTCAGCTTGACCATTGCCCTGTGGGCAGCTACAAGAGATGTAACTAAGCTCAATACGATATTGATCACAAAACCTTTTTAACTTCTTGTACTCAAACACGAACTTCACAATGTCATTCAGATCGACCATCTTGAAAGGGTAGCCTTGACCCACTTAGTGAAATAATCGATAGCCACAAGGACGTATTTCTTTCCCTGAGTTGCATTTGGCAAGGTGCCAACGATATCGAGAGCTCATATGGCAAATGAGTACGGAGCAATCACCAAACTTAATTGTGCACTTGGTTGATGAATTATTGGAGCAAATCGCTGACACTTGTAGCAATGTTGAACAAAATCTCCTGCTTCATGCATCGTAAATTTCCAGAAGTAACCGTGGGTGAGAAGCTTATGGAAGAGACTCCTACCCTCCAACACATCGCAAGAGAGAAAGAATCCCTTGTTTTGTTGGAGGGAGGAGAAGAGGGAGGGGAAAAATCTCTTTGTAATGGCCCACCTCTACTTGGTATGATATTGTCCGTTTTAGGCTTAAACCGTAGGGTTTAGCTCTTGAACTTCACCCTAAAAGGTTTCATACTCTTGAAAGATGGAGTCTTTACTAATAAACTATCACTTATAGCACAACTTAATATGTATTGACTAGCTTGCTTTAAGAGATTGATGATTATTATACTCTCCCTCAAATTTAAATTTAAAATACTTTTTAATCTTCCCAAATGAATTAGTAACAAATAATACAATGTACAATATAGCAATTAAATACAACTAATCCATCCTTTTAAATATTTCTTTCTGTCAAACAACATATATAGAGGATTATTATAATCTTATCCTTTTTTTTATATTCTTCATCCTCCAATTTTCTCTATCCTTGTAATCACCCTTCGAATTCCTTGGCAATCACGCTCGTGCTCTCCGTGTAATCACTTTAAAGTGGAATCCTCCTCTCGTGAAAGTTGTAGGTGTTCGTACTCATACCCATATATATGTATATCGTATTAACAATAACGTTTATTTTAAAAATATATAATAACGAAGTCAAGCTATGTGTTAATTGGAGAAGAACATTTATCGCCGTGCACGTACAGCACCCGGTTTTCAAAATCAGGTGTCCACAAAAGGGTTTTGATCTTGAGTACGTGTACAAACAAGATGACAATGACACAAGTAATTGACAAAAAAAAAAGAATTTTAAGAGATATTATTAATATTATTAATATGGGAAAAAACTTAGTGGGTTACAAAGTACGTCACATCACTGTACTGTTTCTTTCCTTATAATTTGATTTAACTATTACTGCTATTGGATTATATGGGCCTCTCTAATAAGGTTCCCCCGTCTGCTGTAGAATCTGGTCTTATGAATACCACTTTTTCTCCTTTTAATATTTAAAGAAACTCTTTATAAGAAATCAGGCTGAAAAACTGATACTCGATTAAATGATTCATAAATTATACAACAATACTAGAATAATTAGTATCAGAATTAAAAAGTCGTACTCTAAAAACATTAAAAAAATGGAAAAGCATATAATTGCTGCTGGAATTCACAAAATAATAAAAATTACACATTATTAATCTCTTTGTTTTGGCCTTCTTCTTTTTTTTTTTCTTTTTCCTTGCCCTCTATTATTCAAAGAAAAATAATTATTAATTAGCTT
This sequence comes from Artocarpus heterophyllus, assembly GCA_025403435.1. Lineage (NCBI taxonomy): Eukaryota > Viridiplantae > Streptophyta > Magnoliopsida > Rosales > Moraceae > Artocarpus > Artocarpus heterophyllus. Next base: position 14,231,522 of record CM046328.1, read on the forward strand.
TTTGAAGTATAATTGCCTTTTTTGTTCTCTTTTCAAATGAAGTGCGTTCTTGAATTTAGATATTTAATAAAGTGGCACTACGTAATAAGGACACTCTGTTTGGACTAGTTGCCTAACGAGAAGAGCGGTTCACTGTACTCTAGTTTTCTAGCTAGAACTACGGCTTGAAATTAACTATACGTCGCGGCTCAAGAGGCTTTGCCTGCTCGGCTTAAGTAGGATATATATGGCTAAGTTGATTAAGACAGGATTCGATGGGAGACCCAAGTGATCCTTCTATTAAGCCTTGTGTAATCTTTAATTTGTTTAATTATTTTTTTTAATTTTCAAATGTAGCTTTGACAAGTCACGTATGTGTGTGTGTATATATATATATATATAGATATATATATATATATATTATTTTCATAGCCTTTCAATGTCATCTACCCCACCGAAAAAATAAGACACTTGACACTTCAAACAAGTTGAAAGTGAAAGGCCCCCCTTTCCAACCTTAATTATTTTATTCAAGAAAACCTCTAGAAATTACAGCAATCAAAGTGAAAATTTCTTGGAAGATCCCAAAATAGGAAAATATAAGTACTTATCAACTAATCCAAATATGGGTTAACGTATATCTTTCTTAATAATTCCATCAATTACAGTTCAATCAGTGGATTGCCTCTTAAGATTACTTGACATCATCATGCTAGTGTTCTATGAGTATTGGCATTAAATAGTACAGTAATCTTTCAAGCTCTAGCTATGATGAATATTCTAGCTACAAATTAAACTATGTTGTAGATGAAGTGTGTGGCATCCACTACTTGGTATTTCATAACTTATATTTTTTTCTTAAACGAGGGAATTTTATTCAATCAAACAAAAGATAAAAACACCAATCTAGTTGATCTCGTAGTACATGAGACAAAAGCCTCAACTAAAATCGGATCAATCAGTAAAATAAGATGAAATTCAGGGAGAAAGATGTACATTAAGACTCTAACAAATGAAAAATACCTCATCACACCAATAACCGGGCATGCATAAAGTTTGTTTTGACAAGACCTTTATAATTGATGCAGTCCTCCAATCAATTGAGAACCGGTAATCAATAGCACTATGGCAACTATCAACTCTGCATAAATATAGGTTCACCAAAACCAAGACACAGCAGAACATAGATTTGGCAAACCACAAGCCAACTTAGAATGTTGAAAAACCATCTCTATTATTAAAAGTTTGAAGTAATAACACAATATTAAAATAAAAAATTACAATATTGCAAGTACATTGCTTTTATTCGATGTAACCATCTACCATATAAAACGAAAACAAAATCATAGCAATACAAAAAGAACCATAAAAGATAATCCAATTCACCTGCCAAAGAATCTAGGAAACATAGAGCCATGAAGAGCAGAAGTCACAATAGAAAAGCGCCAACATGCCATGTGAATCAAACCCAAATAATCGCAAGGCTAACGAAATGATGATGCACCCAAAAAAGACAATCGAAAAGCCACTGATCTCCTCATCCATCATGCTAAAACCTAACCTCTCCAACCACAAGATCACACCCACCTCTAGATTATAACCATGGAACTCAGAGTTCCATCTTTAAGGCCTGGAATATGAGGGTTGGCATAGCGCCGCCGTAAGATTCTGGCCCTAAGAGGGAGGCATGTTCAAAGAAACCCTAGCACAATGAGAGTCAAAAGATCTTTTTGAGGGTGAATAATTACAAAGGATTATTACGGTCATGGTATTTCATTACTTATGTGCAACGTTTTATCCTAAATTACAACTCACATTTAGACCTTATCTCCCCATGGATAGTGGTTATCATCTATACATAGTTTCTCTCTTAATTATATATGTAAGTTATGTCAATTCCTTTTTCTTTTAGGGGAAATTATGTCTGTTCCTATTACCTCTACTTAAGATTTTTGTCCTATAAATAAAGGTTATGGTAAAATTACTTTTTCATTTCTCACAAGTGACAGAATAGAATTTTGCTTTATCATACATTTTCTCTTGCGCTTTCTCTCTTGTTCTATAAGTCTTTTGTTATGTCACTACTAAAAACTGAAGATTACATGACGATTTAAAGCGTCGTAGAAAGCATTTACGATGATTATTTTAACCATCGTAAAATCGACCGTCATGATACCAAAAAGACTTTTCAAGACCCTTTTTTTACTGCCATGGAATGCCACTACTGGCGGGTATTAAGCATGTTCTACAAGTGGCTACCACAAAAGTTTTGAGAAAAAAAAAATCGTAAAATGGGTAGATTATAGGACGGTTTTCAATGATAACCATTGTGTAATCTTACCTTGAAGATTGGTCATTAGCAAAAAAAAAAAAAAAAAAAAATCAAGAATTTCTAATTTCCCACAAGATGGCTAGTCCCATGTGTTATCTATTAATATAAGGCCTTGATAACAAAATCATATATTTACATTGAACTATAAAATTTTTACAAAATCATGTATTGGTTCTACAACCTATATTTAAGCAACCATGCCTAAACAATTCACACAAATATATGTAGGAAGTAATTCACACAAACACATATAGATTGTAATTCGTACAAAAACACATATACAAACATTAACTAAGTAGCAAATGTTAACATAGCAAAGATAGACCAACAATAATTCTAACAACAAACTAGGTATTAAATAACAAAACTAATTAATAAAAATAAAACATATTAACATAACATATTAATAGAATTAATTTTAAAACAAAAACTATTATTATTTTTATAAAACTAAAACTAAACCCAAAGAAAACGAAAATTAAAAAATTAAAATTAACGAAACTAAGTTACAAAACTAATTACCAAACTATATAACTAAAAATAATTAATTCACATAGACCCTAAATAATTGCTAGTTATTTTGGGGCAACGAAAAACATATATAATTGCCATGATGGTCATGGAGGATTTTCATCAAACATATAGTGAGCATCACATATACAAGCACATACATAAATACATGTAAAGTAATTAAAACTAAAACTAAAATTAGAACTAAACACTTAAAACTGAATTATTCACACAATTCAAAAATAATTAAAATAAAAAATATATACCTAAAAATTAAAAAAAAACTAAACAATAAAAAAGAAATAGAATGTTACCAAACTGGGGTCGAAGGCGGGCAATAGCTAGGGCTAACGGTGACAACAGGGTGGTGGAGGTGAAGTGCTCAAAAAGAAGAACACCTGAAGAGAAGAACCTTCACAAATGAGGGATAGCAACGAGCTCGTGAGTTGTGGAGGCCTTGGCATTGACGGCGACACGTTGGGTCAAGGCAAAGACGGCGATGATGATGGTCATAGTTCAAGGAGAGAGGGGGTTAGAGAGAAAGGTATGACTGCATTTAGAGAGAGAAGGTTGGGTTTTAAGTATTAATTCAAATGAGAAAGAGAAAGAGGGTGGGCTTTTAAAATTTCGTTGATTGTGCTAAGGGCGGGCTTTTAAATGTCGTTGATTATCTTTCACGATTATTTTTTGCAAAAATCGTCATGTAATAGCTGCCTACCATGATGGTTTTTGTAAAATCTGTCGTAAAATCTTCTGTTTACTACTACGATGGTTTTTGTGTTTTAACCATACTCCCCTTTTGTTTTCCCCAGCTACGCACAATATTTTTAAGAAACTGTCATTAATTGTACGTCATGTATTCTACAATTTCTAGTAGTGTGTTTTACTTTATTTCATAACTCATTATTGACACGAGTTCTAACCTTTCTTTGGAGGAAAAATATTAGGTAAGGATATTGTTTCTAATAGTATTTGTCAAGTAATGCTTGCTTACTTCCATTTAGCGTATTTTTTGTAGTACCTAATTGTTTTATTTAGCAATTTCTTTTCCTCGTTGTTGTTTACATATATGTTCATAATTTTTGTGACAAATAAGTGCATATAATCTTGCCTTTATGCTATACGTCCAATAACGTAACTTTTAGATCAAATTCTTGCCAACATCATGTTTACATATGTATGCTTAATTTACTTGTTAATGAATCATACATTGATCTCTCATAGACTGTTTTATTATTCATTGTCTCCGTTAATCATTTACTAATTGTTATATTATTAAATTTCTTTTTTTTATAGAGATTATATTATTTCTTTCTCAATTATAATTGACTTGATGTTCACAGTATGAATTGATGAACTCTACGTATCTATTATTTATACACACATATTTTTTTTGGTTGTTAATCAGTATCTTGTATGCACTCCATCATATTGAAACGATTATAGTATTACTATTAGCACATCTTCATACTCAGTAAGCAATGTAATATTCGGAAGTAGAGTGATCATCTCATGCCTCCTTATGTTTATCATGGCGCACATATAGGCCTCCTTTTGGTGGCATTTTTAAGAGAGAATAAAGGAAATAATAGATGTTTGAAACTTATTAAATAAATATTAGGTTATGATATTATTTGCTATATTTAACAAAAATTATTAGCTGTATATATCAATGCATGTCCTGGTTCTGCATAATTTCACTATGCACAGTGCATTCATTTACTGACTTGCTACATTAACGGTTTAGATAAAATTGTTCCATTTTTAATGAAAATAACCTGCACTAGTAGCGCTCAATAGATTCCATAAGTTAATTGAATAACTATTTATAATAATTAATTATATGTTACTCTCTATTTTAATTATCATCCTTAAATATTATCCTCTTATATAAAAACTTATATACACTATTTAAAATCACATAAATAATTATAAAATTTTTAATGATATTCATAAAGTATTCAAAAATGTGCATACAAATATGGTAAATTAATTTACTTTTTTTATTTGTAGATATGTCCTTTACAAAACATTATATGATTTATGAGTATCTATCATAGTAGGCACAAAAAGTCTCAAATAGATTCCATATGTTAATTGAATAACTATTTATAATAATTAATTATATGTTGCTCTTTATTTTAATTATCACCCTTAAATATTATCCTCTTGTATAAAACACTTATATACACTATTTAAAATCACATAAATAATTATAAAATTTTAATGATATTCATAAAGTATTCAAAAATGTGCATGCAAATATGGTGAATTAATTTACTTTTTTTTATTTGTAGATATGTCCTTTACAAAACATCATATGATTTATGAGTATCTATCATAGTAGGCACAAAAAGTCTCAAATGGTCCAAAGGTGGCCTAAGTCATTTCTTTGATGAAGTAAGGACTAGGATTTCACATTGAGAGTAAATCAAGTAAATTTTAGGATTTGGAAGATCTTAAAAATCATATAATCACATAAATATTATCTAAAATTACACACAACTCAAAGATTAAGGCATGATGCTTAAATTATGGATCATCACAATAAAAAATGAAACTAACTCAAGAATTCAACATAAAACTAGATAGTATTCACACATTTTCATAAGCAATGCGCAATTTCCAACCAAGGTTCTCATTGTAGGTTTGGGAGAAATCACCAAAAATAGCACAAAAATCTCTAATTATTTAAAAGTTTCTATTTTTCAATCAACTTTTTTTTTTCAAAAAGCAAAAGAAAACAACAAAAATAAAATTCTAATCTTCTCCCTAAACTCAATACGCACAAAATTTTTGATGTGTAAGAAGCAGGAAAATCGAAAAAGTTTTAGAGAACTACCCTTATTGGTTCTTCAAAATGATAGCTTTGATCCTTAAAGTCCATGGAGTTTGCTCCATTAAAATGACACCAATTCCCTTTTCTCAAACACTCTTTAGCTCCATCACTTACACCTACAAAAGAAAGAGAGAAGAAAAGAGTAAAAAGTTTATAAAAGTTTAAAATTTATTAAAATTCAAACGAAATAAAGAAAAGTTTTAGAAAGCTTAGATTGCCTCCTAAGAAGCACTTGATTTAAAATCATAGGCTTGACTTTTAGAGAAGTGCTCGTCAAAGCATCTTTTGCCTATAGTAGGTGTCATATAACACCACATATGTGTCTTGTGATGCAATACCCTTAAGCTTGACATGATTTGGAAGAATTCGGTACATAACACCAACATGACTTTGATTCAAACAATGGAATTAGTAGGCTTGTAAGAATGATGCTAAGCACAATGGAGGATGCATTGGCCATATTGGATCTTTGTAGATATAATCTTTGATAAGTGGAGTTGGCAACTATTAGACACATGCAAGTGTACAAGGTTGCAACTGATAAAATGATCCAGAGTCTAGATGTCTATTCCACGAGGAATGTGTTAATTTTGCATTAAATACAGTAATTAGATTAAACTCTAGAATTATTTGTAATTAAAATAAAATAATGAAAAAAATAATTAAAAAAAAACTAGAACATCAATTTCATCATAATTAATCGGCATTGATTTTATTATTAAGTGAACCTCATGAATAAGTAGTTGAAATGTCTTAATTAACCTAATTACCTTTCTTGAGCTTTAAATTGGATAATATGCTTAAAAAACGTGACTCTAATATCTGTATTTAGAAACAAGTAATTAGCATTTATTAAGCTCTATTTCTTCTATTGACTATAAAGGAACTATAAATCTCTCGATCTTATAGTTACCTAGATTACATTTCCTATGAACCGTACATTGAATTTCCCTCTCTCGAGCATCAAACCCCACATACTAAAATCATCTAATTCATTAGCCAAGTGAACTAGAAGTATTAAGAGTGGAACAACACAAATAAACCATGAAAATGCACTTAAAATAAAACAATATTTCATAACAAGGCAAAATAAGCTATAGAAAAAAAAGGAACTATTATATAACTAAAATTAAGCAAGCTAACATCATGAATTTATCATTTACAAATCACAAAAATACAAAGAAAGGAATGAGAATGAAAAAACTCACTTTGAATTTCTCACAAGTTCCAAGCTCTTCTTTTTCTCCTCCGCTCTAACTTCTTAATCTCTAAATGCTTTCTCCCATGATGATTTATTGAAATAAAACCTAAATCTAAAAACTAGAAATAAAATCTTAACCTAAAATAGAGAAATTTTTTTTCTTTTTCCCATCTTATTCCTTGGATTCAGCTTAAATCCGCTTAAAAAATTGTGCCTCCTCCTCCAAAAATGGAGGCCTTTCCTTTTCTTTTAGGTCATAAAGGTTTTTCAATGATAGGGTTTCATTTCAAGTCCATTTCAGCCCTTGGATTAGGAAATTGGGGCCAAGATTGTCCAAAAAAAAAGGAATCAACATAGATCAGCCCACTAAGAGGCCTTTAGGGGCATGTGGGGCCTCGCGAAGGGCTACTTGGGCATGCAACTCATTTTGCCTAGGCTGCTAGCTGCATGTACAGCTGAGCCTATAATCTTGTGCTACCACGGGGGGGCTCCTACTGGGCCAATCGCATGCCTGCACACACCCATAGGCACGCGACGACCTATTTGCACCTGAAATTACATTTTAAGCCCGATTTTGATGCCCTTTTTTCCTATTAAACCTCAATTTATTAATTCCATACAAAATAACACCAAAAAATATAAAAAAAAATACAAAAGGTTGGGGATTTTTGCCATATTTAAGTTTAAGAAATAATTGATTTTGTGAGTGAAAAACTTACTCCTCAAATACCCTCAAACTTAAACATTTGCTTATCCTCAAGCAAAACAAAAGAACATTGAGAACCAGCTCAAATTAAGCCATAAGAAAACAAAAGAAAAATGAAATGTGAGTCTTGTATCGATTCAATAACTAGATAAACATCTCAAAAGCCACAAAGTGCTTCAAAGTTCAAAGAAAATGCAAACATTGAGAATATCTAGAATTTCAACATTAAACATCGATTTCATCTTATTGAAGAATCCCTAAGTGTAAGTATATGCTACATCACTCTCACTATACAAATCAAACACTGGATAAATCTATGTGATTAGATGGACGATGAAAAATCCCTACATAATGAAATTTGGAACTACCATAAGCCCATTATTTGTGTCGTTCTCCGCTAATGTAGGTTAGCATGTCATCAAAGATTGAGGATTTTTAAGGCTTGTAATGCAAGGTTAGGGTGACAGGTGGATGAGAAAGGAAAATTTTCGACTCGGATCACCCTAGACATATAATACACCTTGAACCTCGCATATACAAATGGAAATCTAGAGAGTGATACTCATTAGTTATTTAGATCAGTTGAGAAATCTAGAGTAAGCACTCTATCTATGAGTCTCTAAAACTCCCCTAAGAGCTATTGTTCATAAATCATGAACCTTAGTTTTTGGTTTTTTCAATTGGTTGGAAAGAGGGTCACCGGGGAAGAGCTGTACATTGTGTGCCTACACGCACGCTGATTGTGGACACAGAATAGTAAAGAAGACTAGTTGATTAAGGCTCTTCTAAAACATTCTTCTCTTCATAGATTGCAGGAGCTTTTTTGGAAAACAAGGTTAGTAAGATTTGATTAATTTATGCATGTAGCAGGTCAAACTTGTATTTTAAAAAATACTCTAATAAAAATTTTTAAAATTTTCGCCGTGTACTATTTTTTCAACAATTGGTATCAGAGACTTAGTTTTTACATAAATTTATAAGTTTGTGATCATGCTATATGTATAAATTATGTGATCTTGATCTCTTTGATGCTTGAATTTATTTTTTTAGAGAGTTGACACTCTAAGGTTTCTATATATATATGTTGTCATGGATTATATGGTGAATATTTAGTAATTATTTGTGGTTGATTAAATTATTATTTAGTTATTTATTAATTAATTAATTTGTGCATGTTATGGTTCCTTAGAGGCTACAATGTGTATCTAGGTTTTTCATGTAATTAGATAGCGGTCTATCATCACCGTCTAGGAATTATTATTTTATTTTAAATTTGTAAGAATTTTGTAATTAAATAATTATTCAGAGAAGACAGATCTAGAAGATGGATGATAGCATCCCACAGGTATTTTTTAAGTCTCTAATTTTATGTTTTTCAAATTATTGAAAGCAAGATTAAAAAACAGCATAAAAGTGCATTTTGTGGGGAAAAAAAGAGGTGATTTCTACTCAGTCGGCAAGCCAAACCCTTAGGTTCAATAGGCTAATGGTTGTAGTTCGGCAGGTCAAACCTCTGGGATCGACAAGCCATCCGCGTGGTAGAATTTGACAGTTCTGGTGGTAGCCAAACTTTCATGTTTGGCAGGCCGATTTGTCATGATCGGCAGGCTAAACTGTGAAGTTTGGCAAGCTGAATAGTCATGACTGGTAGGCCGATTGTACAGATCGACATGCTAGAACAGAGCTATGAATTTTCAAAAAAGGTGCATTTTTAAGTATAGTCAATCTTCAAATTCAAGCAAAGATGCAAAATGTCTATGAGTAATAGGTTTAGTGATAGAGAATTCATGAATGGCTCAGTTAAGCTTATGTGGGTGATGAATGAAATAGGTTAAATCAGGCCTAATGGGGAGACTAATAGCGAAGTTTATATAGGTTGGCTTCAAAGGCACAAACGGTCCAACAAAATGCCTTGATTATCTCTCCAATAATAGCTAACCTAGGATTTCATCTCGAGTTTCACTAAAATAAGTTCTAGAGTTTATGAGATGTAAAAACCAACCTAATGTATACAAGTTTATCTTGAAGTTCAAAATTTAAAGTTCAAAAGATAGTGGTTCATAGTGCTCAAGTGTAAAGAGTCCAAAATGAAGATCAACAATGCAAGTTAAGCATAAAGAAATCTCAATGAATCACATTTCAAAAGACCTAAGAAAAAAATTTGTGGCTAACATCACAATCAAATTCTAGTAATCCAATTTCTTAAAACTCATATTTTATTCAAACAAGTACCATTAAAAAGAACTAAACAGCCTAAAGAAACTAAACAAGAACTTTGAAACAAGAGTGATAGAAGGAAAATCATGATTATCAACGAAAAAATTTAAAGCCAAAACCCCACAAGTGATCAGTAAAATGTTCCCTCCCCTAAACTTAAACTAAACATAGTCCTTAATGTTTGCAGCATTAAAAGCGTAAGGGACAAGAACATATACTTAAAGGTTTTTGGCCCATTTTTTAAGTTTCGTACGCCTTCTCAAATCATTGTCCACCAAAACTCAAACCCTTAAGCTCTTGATTTTTTCAACACCTATTAAAACACATCAAAATCAAACAACAATGCAAAACTTTAAAATAAAATAAAACACAAACACAAACTAAAACAAAAAATAAAAAAGGAAAGGATAGAAAGCTAGGATGCCTCCTAAGAACACTTGATTTATTGTCTCTAGCTAGACTCAAAGAAGCACTTATCAAAGAGTGGCTTCCGCCATAGTAAGTGTCATAGCACACTACAAATGAAACGCCCCTTAATTCGGACGTCACAGATGTCGTTACATACTTACATTCGTACATGCAAACACTTTAAACTTATAAATAATATCAAACTTAATATCAAACTTAATCAATACTTTTGATTTTAAAAGTATTTAAACTTACATTACCAAGATCCATTCATACGGTTTTTTTTTTTTTTTTTATACTTATCATGGTTTAGAATAACAATGTTTAACTTATTCCATATAATAATTTATTTAGTTATACTTAAATTAAACATGAACTTATTCAATAATATAGGTTTGTCAAATTGTAAAATTAGGACTTATAAAAATATAACATTAAAACTCTTTGATCATCACATCATTTGAAATCCATTTGTTCCCATAGTTCGGCAGGCCGAACATCATCGGCAGGCCGGAGTTCCCTCAACTGGCAGGCCGACAGAGTCATTGCAATACGGATTAAAATTCATCTATGTTCGGTAGGATGAACTTCTGGTCTTCGGCAGGCCGGCCACAGAGTTCGGCAGGCCGTCCGAGACCAAATTCCTTTGGAAACTTAGTTTAAAACACATCAACTTTACGTAAAATATAGCGGAAGTTCATAATTCATTAAAAATGATAAAATATCTTGTAAAACCATAATATAAGTATTTTTAAAACTTAACATAAAATATATGCTCAAAATATATAACTTGATTAAATCATAAAATTGTTTTTCTTGGCGTGCTTCCGGTTACAATTCATCGTTCATGTTGCTCACACGCCTTTCCATGTCGTCCTCCTAGTCCATGATTTTCTTACCCTTATCTGCAACATGACATAAAACATTATTAAGCTAATGCTTAGTAAGTACATATATTCTCACAATTTAAAACATTTCATAAACATCATCATCATTGTCATCATATCATAAAAGTGCCTTAGGCACAATTTCATAGAACATATCTTTCATAACGTTGACCATTTTAAAACTTAATCCATTTTATCTTAAGGGCCCAAGTGTTGCACCATAAACATCATCATAGGCGCGCCGTCATGAGAGGAGAATGGTAGCTAATCCCAAACTAAACATGACATCATAACATAACATTTCATAACATTGGGTGTGCAACACTTATTAGGTGATACATATATACATACTTTTCATTCTTTGAAACATGTCACCATCATACATGCATGTCTTTAAATCATGAAAATCTTTCATAAGAAATCCTTTAAGGAAAAATCATCATAAAATCATCATGAATATCCTTGTAAACATATCATCAAACCTTGTAAAAACATGTGTCATGAGAATGTACTTACCTTATCGTTAGCTTACTTAACCTTAACGTGATCCGGTGACGATGCCGCAGTCTCGTAGTGCTCGTTCCTTGAGTGTTCATGCCAATTTCCATTTTAAAGATGCAATACATTAATATATATCATAAAACATCCATGCATATAACATTTCTCAAATACATTCATCTCATAATTCATAACCATCATCGTAAAACATGAAATTATTATCACATATATATTCTCATTTCATCCATTACAATCAATAATTCATAACCATAAACATTGTCATCATATAAATATGTTTTTATGATTTTTCTTTAATTATAAAAATTAACTTAAGCATATAAAAAAAAACCATACGTTTTAATATGCATAAAATCATTTTATTATCATAAAATCATGTAAATACATAAAACGTTTAATAAAACAAAAATCCCAAAAAAAAAACAATATTATCAAAACTATTTTCTCATTGTCATCTCATAAAAATATTCATAACATAAAACACTTTCATCATACATACATATGCATAACTTTTCAAGAAAACATCATTTTTACCCCTTGAAGGAACATTACATTTTTATACATCAAAATTAAAAAGTGACATTACTATGAAGGGTAGAAGACAAAAGTATTCATTTTTCATAAAACTACCGAAAGGATGTGAATCGTGAAGAAACATCACACATAACATTCATGAGAATCATAATAAAAACACAAAATAAAATACAATAACTAGAGGGATATTGTAGACGAATTTGAGGAGGAGAATATCTTTTTAAATTTAAAAAATACATGAGTCCTTACCTTAGAAGACTTTCTTTCTCAAAACCCCTTGATTTCAATCAACGAAATAAGACTTTTCCTTCAATATATGCAGAGAATTTTCGTGAGAGAGAGAGAGAGAAGGAACTCGTGGAGAAGAAGAGAAGAAAAGAGAATGAAAGGATGTCTCAAAAATGAATGAGAGAGAGAGAGAGGTGAATATCTGAGGAAGGAGCGTTAAAATTTTTCTAACGTAATGTGTATAATGAAGAGTCATTACTCTTCATTAAGTCAGAAATTTCTAACTATTAAGAGGGTGATTGGCGTGGGAAAAGGAAGAGAAGAAAAGGGAGATCAAACATCATCAATCTTACCTTAATTTACCTTCTAAAAATAGGAAACCTCTTAAAATAATACAAATTAATACAAATCAAATCCCTTAATTGCCTTAACTGATAAAAACATTCCATTATTACGCCAATTAATCACATTAATTCACCCAATTAATGTAATTAACTCAGCCAAAATTTTAGAGAAATTTCTGCTGACTGCTTGTCAGCCGTGTTTGGCCTGCCGGTTTTCCCCTTCGGCCTACTGGTTCCAGCAAGTTCGGCCTGCCGGTGGGTTCCTTTGGCCTGTCGATCTCGAGCAAGAAGTTCGGCCTGCCGATCTTAAAAGTTTGACCTACTGATCTGTCATTAAATGCCATAACATAAAACATTCATACATCATTGCATCATAAATAATAATATATTGCATCATAAATAAACATATACTTAGAATTTCACATGAACACTAGAGCACAACGATCCCATGCGGTCGTCACTTGTCACAAAACTTGACATAAAAGTTAGTAACATGCACATCACATATCATATCATATAACTAAATTTATTAACTAAATTCCTTATCAACGTTACTAACTTAACGTGATCCGTTACATAAAATAGGCGGGTGTTACAACAAATGAGGTCTTGATTGTAGTTATCCTCACGCTTGGTATAATTTAGATTTTAGCTTGTGATCACAACAAAATCTAGCTTATGAGGGTAGGCTTCGTGAGGATGAAGGAATGTTGCTAGTAGTGGTGGAGGAGGTGTTGGTCAAACAGGATTTTAAATAGATGTAATCTTCGATGGGCATAGTTGGCTCAACAATTTGAACACCTAGACTTTTTCTTCTTGTGATTCCTCTTAAAGGTCAAAGTCTTAGGTCTCATTGTCACTCAAAGATTCTTGTTGTAAAATCACTAAGTCCTTCTTATTCGGTACAAGCTTTATACATGGTTTCACCTCAAATGTGATAGTCTCACTATCTCCTTGTAACTCAGCAAGTGTGCTAAACAATTGCCCAACTTGTTCTTGTAAACTGTGAAATTGAGAAGATTGTGCAATTGACAATTGCTTGGCATTGCTTCTTAAGTGATTGATCGTTGTTGGAGTCAACACCCTTTCCAATGCCGAAATCATCTATTGAGGTAAGGTTTTAACTTACTACTCTATCAAATTAGAATTGCTCTCTTAACCATAGTTGCTCATTGAACAATTCATCTCCTCGTAGTCATACTTTGCCATCTCTTCCAACAAGTACTAGGCTTCGTCAGTGGATAGGTAGTAGAAATAAGTAGTACCACTTCCCACTTCTTAGTGACTCTTGAATGAGTGAAATTAGTGTTATTGCTAAAATTCTATATATTCTCAATGCTTACATTTCCTTTGAGTTTTAAAGCATTTTGTGGCTTTTGAGATGTTTGGCTAGTTATCGAATGGATAGAAAACTCACATTTGGTTTTCTTTCTTTTTTATTGTTGGTTTAGTTTTTGTTGTTTTTCTTGTATTAACTTGAGGACAAGCAAATCTTTAAGTTTGGAGGTGTTCGATGAATGAGTATATTACTAATAAATCAAGCATTTTTTAAGCTTAAATATTGTGAAAATCATCAAGCATGTGTTTTATTTTCATTTTTTTAGGGTTATTTTTGTAGGAAATTAATAAAATTGGGGTTTAATGGAAAAAAAAGACATCAAAATTAGAGTTAAAATGCAATATTTAGGTGCAAACTGGCCGTCGTGTGGCCATGGCCTAATGCAGGCACACTACCTCCCCCCAGCGGCTGTGCAGGCCTATAGGTGCACCCGCACATGCAGCAAGCAATCGAGATAGAATAGGTTGTGCACTTGCGTAGCCCTTGGCACAGCCTACATGCCCCCGTGTGCGCTAGAGCACGCCCAACATGCCCTTGGGGGACTCCTAGAGGGCTGATTCCATTTTTGGGTAATCTTGGCCCAAATGCCTAATCCAAGGGCTAAAATTGACCTGAAATGAAGCCAATCACTTAAAAAACTCTTAAGACCTCAAAGAAAGGGGAAGCCCCCATGTTTGGAGGAGGAAACACAATTTTCTAAGGAGATTTGAGCTGAATCCAAGGAAGATTATGGAGAAAAAAAACAAGAAAAAAATATTTCTTTGTTTTAGTTTAAGATTTTATATCTTGTTTTTAGATTTAGGTTTTCTTTTCAATAAATCATAATGCGAGAAAGCATTTGGAGATTAAGAAATTGGAGAGGAGAAAAAGAAGAAGAGCTTAGAGCTCGTGACTGGTACAAAATAGGTTTCTTTCATTCTCCTTCTCTTCTTTGTATTTTTGTGACTTGTAAATGATAAACTCTTGATGTTAGCTTATTTGATTTTAGTTATGGAATAGTTGTTTTTTTATAGAGTTTGATTTTGCCTTATTACGAAGTGTTGATTTATTTTATGTGCATTTTCATAGTTTATTTGTGTCATTCCACTCTTAATGCTTCTAGTTCACTTGACCAATGAATTAGATGATTTTAGTACGTGGGGATTGATATTCAAGAGAGGGAAGTTCTATGTATGGGTCATGGGAAGCACAACCTAAGTGAGTATAAAATCGAGAGATTTCTAGTTCCTCCATAGTCATTAAAAGAACTAAGCTTAATGAATGCTAATTACTTGGTTTTAGAGAGAGATATAGAGTTTTTTAACATATTATGCAATTTAACACTCGAGAGAGGTGATTGGGCTAATTAAGAGATTCTTGACTAATGAATCATAGGAATTCACTTAATAATAAAATCAATGCGAATTAATAATGGTGAAATTGAGGTTCTAGTATTTTTTTTAATTAATTGTTTCATCTCTTTATTTTAATTACTTAGTTATTTTTTTTTCTTATCCAGTCATCCAAATAATCTTAAAGCTAATCAACCTTGGTAATTAACGTAAATTAAATACGATTCTCATAGTATCAACATCCGTACTCTGAATAAAAATTATTACTGCAACCGTGTACACTTACACGTGTCTAAAAAAGTCCTACAAAATAACACTGAAATCATCAAAATAATACAAATGCTTGAGGATTTTCACAATATTTAAACTTAAAAATAATTGATTTATGAGTGAGATACTCACCCACTAGCAACGTAGTGGGGCACCATAGACTTCTTAAGATTTTTCTTAGACCAAGTCTTATGTCCCATCCTTACTTAGAGAATCATCTTCAAATATCGACAATTGCTCCTCACTTGGTGTAGGCTCTTCAAAGTGGCAATCTTCAATATTTTGAATTGGAGCATTTGTGGTATGCGTAGATGCTCTCAATACTTTAAAGTGTTCCACCATTTCTGCCATCTGTTGCACAGTTTCAAATGATTTCTCTACCATTATATTTAACCTCTTCCATAGCATACCATCCAACCTCTCCGTACTTTGAGTAAATAAAGCTTGTAGTCAAAGGGATACTTTAGTTGGGTGTCAAACCATGGCTCTATAGTGTTGGAATTGCCCTCCCAACCTTGGTTGTTCCACAAAAAATTCCAATTCAAAAAATCAAACTTGGCCATATCTTCTAACAAAAAGTAGGCTTCATTAGCGGATCTATGGTAAAAATTGGTGCTACCATCTCTACATTCCACCCAATTTCTTGTTGGAGCACATAAGCAAATAAGGAAGATTTACAAATTGATACTTCTAGGAGAAACCGTGACGGGGAATTTTGTTAGAAATTCTTTATAGCTCCTCCAAGCACTATAGAATGGCTCCAACTCTTGTTGGGCAAAACTTAAGAGGACTTGTCGATTAAACGTCTCTAAGCACCTCACTCAAATTAACAAACTACAACAAAAATTAAAAAAAAAAAAGAGAACGAAACCAAATAAAAAAGATTCAAATTGATCCTAGAGCTAATTGGTATCGATATTAACCAAAACTAAATAAAACAATCCTCGGCAACAGTGCAAAAAACCTTGCTCATTGAAATCCACAAGTGCACAAAATCATACAAATAATAAAGTGTATGGAAGTACAGATATAGTTCCTATAGTGATTGTGTTTAATTTTAATTAATTACTAAAATTATATTAACTCTAAGTTTATTTGAATAATCATTTAAAAATAAAAATAAAACTAAACCTAAATTAACAAAAAAATAAACTGATTAAATGAAACTAATGAAATGAAATAAAACTATCTAGAGATTCAATTTCACCTAATCATGTTCCTAAGCATCTATTAATTGCCTTTATTGTATTGTCTAGTTGAATAAAAGTCAAAATCTCTTGAACTCTCTAAAAGCCCCTCCAATCTAGAAATATCCTATCTTAATTAGTAAACTACATTTCTATGTTAACTAAGTAACTAGAATTCATTGGGTTCTAGGATTTCACCAATGGCTGCATAATCATAGTGGATATATCCGCCCCCCCCCAGCCCCCAAAAAAAAATATATATATATGTTACTCTATGATTGGCCTTGCTAGAAAATCCCCCTCTTGATAGCAATTTACGTCTTTCTAATCAACTAGTTGGTGATCTATCAACTAGTAACATTAACACTGAATAAAATAATTATCCAACGTAATTTATACAAGCATAATTAATTTGAGTAATGAACAATCAATGCAACAAAAATTAAGATAGATTGAAATTTCTACAACACAAAACTAATGCATCAATGAAAATAAAAGTAAAACTAAAAATACAAATAAACATAAAAAATATATAAGTATTTTTGTTTCCAGATTTACATATTTGCCCCTATGCCTACACAAAAGAGGAAAATAAAATAAATGGAAGAGAAAATAATAATAATAATATTGAATTAAAATAAATTCAAATACAATTAAATTAACACAAATAAAAAATAAAATATATAAAATTGAACAAAATTAAATAAAAATATTAAGAACATAGCAAAAATATGTGAATTAAAGTGCATGAATAACTCTATTTTCATAGAGTTATCACTTGTATGTTTAAACATCTAGCATATACATATTCAATGCCAACATGTGTGTGCGCGCGCACATATATATATATATTAATATTTGTTATTTCCAAAGCATCTGAATTTCATGATATCATTCAATATATTTAGATTTTTTTTTCATAAAATAGATCTTTAGTAAAGGATTGAAAATTAATTATATTACAGCAAAAGATCCATTTTTCTTTTGGAACATTTTTAATGACAGATACGAAGAATATACTTGATAAAGCTCACTAGCACGGTAATGATGAGTGAGTAATATTCCCATGAAGATTGTAGTTAATCTTAATTACTGAAATTGTCTTAAAAAATAAAACAAAATTAGTAAATTAAAATAAATTAAACAAAATTAAAATAATAAAAATAAAACTTCAGGGTCCAATTCCAACTAATTAACTTCAATTTAATTAATTTTATGCTAAGCAATTATTTTCAATCAATAGAATTGTTAGCCAAATGCAAAAAATTACCTGTTCACCTCTTCCGATAAACTAGTTGGAACATTCACGTTAACTAAAACCCTACATTCTTGTGAGGAACTACAATACAAATTCATTAAGTTCAAGCATTTAAAATGACTACATGTGTACTAAGGCCATATTCCTATTTCAAATTGCACATGCTACCCTATCATTGATCAAGACCCAAATTCTCATTTTTAATTTAATTCAACTGCAACAACATCTCCTAATAAGTGGCCAAATCACTAGAAGCTTTAACGACATAATAGAATAAACAATTTCTAACAATTAATAACGGTTCTAAGAGAGAAAAAATTCATTTAAATCTATTAAAAGGATCCATTCGAACCCAAGATCACTAAACTAGTATGTAAATGAAAATAAAAACTAGAAATAAAAATAAATAACACCGATATTCAAGAATTTTTAGAATATATAAGAATAAAAAATAAGAAAGATTTCATCAAAATGGAGGTGTCACAAACACCAAATTGCTTTGTCCCCAATCTTCATCTTCCACCTTTTTGTAGCTTTAAGAATGCTCTCAAATAGTGTTGTTAAAAGGAAAATAAAATAAACCTACACTACAAAATTATTTTTTCTCCATTTTTAGCTATTGGCATTAGCTCCCTCAGGCCCAAAAAAATGGTCTCTCAAGTATTGTCGCTAATGAGAACTTCTCCTCCTTTTTTGTTGATGATTCTCCATGCTAAGGAGAGAAGAAAATGAATTGTAGCATTACATTGGAAGAGTTTAGTCACATGGCATAAGTTGATTAATAGGGTGGAAGACAAGGGCAGCATGGTGCGCTAGAATTTGCTACACTCAAGGGCCCATGGGAGAAGCAGTAGGATATGGAGTAGGCAATCTCGCGTGAGTTAGGGGTGGGAAGCATACAGGCACCAAGTGACGAACACCTAGTGGGTGACGGGTTGCCACGATATTTTGAGCTTGTTGCTGTCAAGCGTGAGGATCACAAGCTCATCTGGGCTCGCTAGAGCATGATTAGACGGTTGGCACTGCGAGTTTGATGCACCTTGGCCTTCCATATATGTCTTCCTTCTTTTAAATGCATCTTAATTTTGAACCTTGAGCTTGCTTTATCCTTTTTGACCGCTAATTAATTTCTAAATTGTCCTTGTGCCTAGGAATTAAGAGAAAATCAATAATTAGAGAAAAAAATAAAGTAAAATAAAATCCTACAAGATTAAATTAAATTGAATTAAAATCAAATGAAATCAAATCAACACAAATATAATAAAATATGTTAAAAATAAAACAAAATTAAATAAAAATGCATAAAATATAGCAAAATTAATGCAATTAAGTCGAAAATAACTATCCTTTATAGAGTTATCAAGACATGTATGGACCTATTATTCACCATTTATACGGACCATTTTAGTACTTCATGGTACTAATAGATGCATCAACACTTTCATCACATGCTTGTTTATGCATCAACACATTGGTCTTCCATTTGCAGGCTCTTTACTCAAATAATCCAATTACAGGAATAATTTTCAAATTATACAAGCAAGAAAATTTGTCTTTATAATGCAAAAGAATTTACATCCCAAAGCTTTGATAATTACCGTATGTCAATTATGATTACTGTTGAGCATCATGTTGCTCTTACACACATGCAAAATGAATCAGTAGAGTCTTTATTAATAAACAAAAAATTACTACTAGGCCCAAAGGCAAAGTTATCTAGTTGTGCTTCAAGACATGCCATTCTATAGCACTTTTCACATGAGACAAATTGCATATCATAAATACTCCTTTTTCCAACTTGTTTTGGGTCAAAAACTGAATATTTACCATTTGTGAGCTTTTGGTTACATAGTATGTCCCATTTTGTCTCATTGGTCCTTGTTAATTATTAAGTATCTTAAACTGACAAGCAATATTTTTATGACGTAGTTTGCCAATTGTCAATTTAATGAGACAGTTCTCCTAGCATTAGAAGAAGAGAAATATCAGCTAGAAAAACAAGAAATTACATAGAATTCATCATTATTACCTTATTTTGATTGTTGTACAATTCAATGTGAACTCGAAGTTTAGAAAATCATCCACTTGCAAAATGTTGCACATTAGTTATTAGATATATTTATTGATATTAAGAAAGTGAAAAGATCTCATACACCAACTAAAATTTCACCTGTTCAAATTGATCTCCCTAGAAGTTGAACTGATAGAAGAGGATAGCCATTGGGGATGAGCGGACGAGTTGGAATCACTATTAAGGTTAGCCTGATGGACCTAGATCACCATCACTAGACTGACGACATAGTCGAGCCAGCATGCAAGGATCACTGTTGACATTGAATCGATGGGCAAGGATGGTTGATAGGGTCAAGCCATCAAGCCAAGATTGTTATAAGGGTAAGATCAAGGGGTTATGATCGACAACATGGTCAAGCCAAAATTGACTTTTGGCTTAGGTCGACAGGTAGAGATTGCCATTCATAAATACTAATTTATCTCTAATAAATAATTAATCACCTACAAAGTTGTACTATTTGGTGCGTTTTCTTAAAAAAAAAAGAAAAAGAAAAAGAAATGGACCTACTTCAAAGAAAGTAAATGCAAGTTTTTTTTTCTTTTTCTTAACGTGGAGTGTCATACCTATGTGAACCAGTGTGTTGTGGAGCCTAATTACAAAACTTCTCTCGAATATATATTTTAATCTTTAAATATTGTTGTTTTCTACTTGACGATAAATAAGGTTAGCATTTCATGTTTGGGTTGCTAATTTAGTTTCTACCAAGTTTTCTCAAAGGTTAGGTTAAACCTATAAGATCCTTTAAATAAATATAAGCTTAAAAACTACTTTACCATATTTATATAATTTTCATTATCAAAATGATTAAGGTTTCCCCCAAAAAAATTACAAGAACTCATATTGTAAGATGATGTAGGAGTGACGCAACCATTCCTCCCAAAAGTTACAAAAAAAAGGAAAGGCGCAATCAAATCCTTCAATCGCCATCAAGGACAAGACTTGAAAATCCAACCCAAGCTCTATTCATTTTGTCCTCTTATTTTACAAAGTCCCTTATGAATGCATAGGTGCATCCAAAAGATGGGCCAAGCGATTCTACATGACCTGAGCCATGTAGGTTGCCTCCTCAGTGCAAGTGTACTCTAGCCACACTATACCTTCCTTAGAAATTCCCCTTCATGGCAGTCCTTTAGGACTCTTGCTAGGATATTAACTCATATAGGAATGACATATATATTTCCTGCAAAGTTGCAACTAATGGGTGAGGCATAATTAAGTCTTTTAAACACCACTCTAGACTAGACACAGGAATCTACTCCAACCTCCACTCATTTGAGCCTTTACTTTAAGGAGTCTTTTATGAATCTATGGGTGCATCTAACAGAGGAGCTCATGCATTTTTTCTAGGCCCAAGCTACGTAAGCTGCCTCCCAAGTTAAGTATGCTTCTATAACATAGTGCTGGAAAAATAGTAGCAGCGAAATTTTAAAAATTTTATATTAGAGAATTTTCCAAAACACAAGTTTAACATGCTATATGCATAAATTAACTAGATCTTACTAACCTTTGATTACCAAAGAACCCCAGCAAAGCGTAAAGAGAAGTAACGTTTCAAAAGAGCCTCAACCAACTGATCTTCTTTGCTATTCTCTATCCACGATTGGAGTGAGTATGGGCTCACACGTATAGCTCTTCCACCTGGTGACTCTCCTTCCAACCAATTGAGAGAAACCAAAGCAAGTGTTCATGATTTATAAACAAAAGCTCTTAGGGAGTTTTAGATTCTCACCAGCAGAGTATCACTCTTAATCTCTCAATTGATCTGAATAACTCTTAAGACTTATTCACTATTTATAGAGGTTGGGTCTGAGGTCAGTCCTTGTCAGATTAGATTTCAAAAATTTGAATCAGAATTAAATTTGGATCAATATCTAATAAAATCTACGTAAAAATGCGTGATCTTATCCTTCGCTCATCGGCAGGCCAAACTGTATAATCGGCAGGCTGAACTTGCCCATCGGTAGGCCGAACTGATGAATAAAAATCTCAACGAATCTTTTATTTTCCACCTGAGATTCCATAGAATAAAGTCTCAGTTTTAATTCAAATAACCCAATAGAGAAGTTATCTAATTAAAACAACTTTATCTAGATAATCTCTAAGAAAATAAATAAATTCTTAATAATTTTACAAGTTTATCTTAATCTAATTTTATCCATAAAATTAAATCAACCAATAAACAGACAAGAATTATTCGATCCCAATAATTCAACAAGTTTATCTTGAATTAATTTTATAACAAAATTAATTCAACCGATAAATAGATATGAATTATTTGATTCTTTCAAATTTCAACCAATCTAATAAATCTGACATAAGCCATCAATTATTGGAAAAGCAAGCCGTATCGTTACAGGATGTTGTGAGCTAGCAAAGGGGGACATATGGACCTATATAGTTCAAGCTCCCCATAATTACGAAGCCCAATATCCTAGATATACATTTCATAATTATCAATTCTAATGCTACTCTACTAAAAGCTTGGAGCTGCACTCTCAAACTGCAAAGAATTACGAAGCTCGTATAGCTAAGTCTCCATGACATATCATAGTGTATCGTATCCCCATATGATAATCCACAATCGGCTTAAGGACAAGTTTTGTCTTACCTTCTCGATTATTTTTATCTTACGTTCTATTATCTCATCATCAAAAAACTTACTATCCAAAGATAGTATATCATTCGGTTACACCTATGTATCAAATGGTTGTGCGCCCCAGTTTTCCAATTACAGGATAACGCAGATAAGAGGATATCATTACTCCTAAAGAGGAGCTATGGATTCCATATCTATGACTAACAGGTCTAAGCTATCAAGAGTCATGCCTCCAATGTATCGGCATGCATACCACTATTAAGATGTGGGTGTCACCCTTTGATACGTCAAAAGACACAAGACAAGACAACGGGCCCACTATTCATCTCATGATTAAGATACAATACAAATGATTGTCTAAAGTGAATCGATTTACTAAGACAGAATTATTAATCCAAATCAATTCACTTTATGTGCCGATCTAACACATCGTCACCAATGACAATGTGCCAATGTTTTTATTCACGGAGTCCACCTCTGATGGTCAAGACAAACCATCTCTTAATAGGGATATAGATAACATAACAATCTTTACATGAATAAAGCGCCCAACTTTATTCCCTCGATTGCTAATCTTATGATTTAGACCATCACCTTAAGAATCGTGTCTTTCGCATAATTTGTCCATCATATGCCCAATTCTTAAAGGTTTAGACTAACAGTCCCAGGCTATTGTTTGCTTAACATACATTCAACAAGTATGAACCTAAAGAGGACAAGAATTGGTATATAAAAAATAAATAAATTCTTTATTGATAAAAATGTCTCCAAAAACTTATTACATTTTTACTCCTTAGGGCATACATGTCTAACAATCTCCAACTTACACTGAGTAAATACAAAAAATCTCGCATCCCCATAGCTTGCACATGCTTCTCGAAGACTCTCCATGTAAGTGTCTTCGTCAATGGATCAGCTAAATTGTCCTCTAACGCGATCTTGCACACTGTGACATGCTCGCCCTCAACGAAGTCCTTTGTCACATGATACTTCTGATCAATATGCTTACTCTTCTTGTGAAATCTTGGTTTCTTAGCATTAGCTACCGCCACACTATTATCATAGTATAGTGATACCGCCTTATCCATGCCAGGAACTATCTCAAGATCCCCAAGGAACTTGCGGAAAAGCACTGCTTCTTTCGAAGCATCACTAGCTGCCACATACTTGGCCTCCATCGTTGAATCCAAAGTGCAATCTTGCTTGGCACTTCTCCAATTGATGGCACCGCTGCCCAGAGTAAACACAAAACCCAAAGTTGATTTCCTAGAATCCAGACAGGATTGAAAATCCAAGTCAGTATATCCTAGAGGAGCCAAGTCCTCACCCGAATATATGAGCATATACCCTCAAGTCCTTCTCAGGTACTTGAAAATATGCTATACCACAACCCAATGGTTTGGTCCTAGATCCACCTGAAATCAACTTACAATCCCAACCGCATAACAACTATTTGGTCACATGCAAAGCATGGTATACATGAGACTACCCAATGCCGAAGCATAAGGCACCTTCTTCATGTATTCTCTTTCTTCATAAGACTTTGGAGAGTCTTCTTAGAAAGAGTAATTCCAGACCTAGATGGTTGCCCACCTTTCTTGGAATCTTGCAATGCAAACCTCCTGAGAATTTTATCTATGTAGCTGGCCTAGGACAAAGCTATCAATTTATTCTTCCTATCCCAAAAGATCTGGATACCAAGAACAAAATTAGCCTTTCCCAAGTCCTTCATGTCAAACTGCTTGGTCAACCATAATTTGACTGATGACAATGCCCCAATGTCATTGCCAATTAGCAGAATGTCATCTACATAGAGTAGTAGAAAAACCACCTTCCCATCCTTTATGTATTTGTAAACACATGGCTCATCTACATTCTATGAGAACCCATAAGTCTTGATCACTTGATCAAATCTTATGTTCCAAGAACAAGAAGCCTGCTTAAGTCCATAAATTGACTTTGGCAGCCTATAAACCTTACCCTCTTGACTCGTGACCTTGAACCCATCTGGTTGCTCCATATAAATGGACTCATCAAGATAGCCATTTAGAAAAGCCGTCTTGACATCCATTTGCCAAATCTTGTAGTCGAG
Source organism: Artocarpus heterophyllus (assembly GCA_025403435.1). Lineage (NCBI taxonomy): Eukaryota > Viridiplantae > Streptophyta > Magnoliopsida > Rosales > Moraceae > Artocarpus > Artocarpus heterophyllus. The sequence continues at coordinate 14,256,370 of CM046328.1, forward strand.
AGTGGCAGCAATGGACAAGAGAATCCGGATAGACGTAAGCATGGCTACGAGCGAAAAGGTTTCCTCATAATCGATTCCTTCTTTTTGCATATAACCTTTAGCTACCAGTCTACCTTTAAAGGTTTTGACAATTCCATCTACTCCACTTTTTTGTTTGTAGATCCACTTACATCCTATGGGTTTTACCCCTTTGGGAAGATCCACAAGCTCCTAGACCTGATTAGTCTCCATAGACTTCATCTCTATGTTCATGGCCTCTGTCCAGAGTTTTGATTCAACATCCTCCATAGCCTCTACGTAAGTATAAAGATCCCTATCATGTTCATTCGGTTCAGCCAAGAAGACCTCCCCATTGAACATATACCTCTCAGGTTGACGCCCGATCTTCCCACTACGCCGAAGCCCCTTAGGTTGTTGTTCAGGTTCATTTGGTTTTTCTACACTAATCTGAATGGTTTCATTCGGAACCTCCGAAGTGATTGAATCACTCCTTGACTCCACAAGAACCACTTTTCTTCGAGGCTTAAAGTCGTCCATGTAACTCTCCTCAAGGAAAGTTGCATTAGTTGAAACCACGACTTTATTTTCCTTTGGGTTATAAAAATAAACCCTTTAGTCATTTTTGGATATCCTACAAACACGCAAACTTCAAAACGTGCATCCAACTTAATTGGATCCTTAAACAGGACATGAGCCGGACATCCCCATATGCGAATATGGTTTAAGGATGTCTTTCGGCCCATCCACAACTCATGAGGAGTTTTAGGGACCGATTTTGAAGGCACATTATTCAAAAGATAACATGTAGTTTGTAGTGCATATCCCCAAAAGGACAAAGGCAATGGTGAATAACTCATCATGGACCTGACTGTTGGAAAAAGAGTGCGCAGCAAATTTTTTTAAAAAAATTCCACATCAGAGTATTTTTCAAAACACAAGTTTGACATGCTATATGCATAAATTAACCAGATCTTACTAAACTTTGTGTGCTGAAGAACCCTCACAAAATGTGAAGAGAAGTAACGTTCCAGAAGAGCCTCAACCAACTGGTCTTCTTTGCTATTTTATATCCACGACTGGAATGAGTGTGGGCTCACACGTACAACTCTTCCACCAGGTGACTCTCCTTCCAACCAATCGAGAGAACCCAAAGCAAGTGTTCATGATTTTTGAACAAAAGCCTCAGGTAGTTTTTAGATTCTCACTAGCAAAGTATCACTCTTAATGTCTCAATTGATCTAAGTAACTCGTAAGACTTAATCCCTTTATATAGAGATTGGTCCTGGGGTCAGTCCTTATCAGATTAGGTCTCAAAAACTCGAAACAGAATCAAATTCGAATCAATATATGATAAAATCCGCGTAGAAACACGTAATCTTATCCTTCGTTGATCGGCAGGCCAAACCACCTGATCGGCAGGCCGAACAGGCCCCATTGTAGGCCGAACACGTCCATCGGAAGGCTGAACTGCCGAATGAAAATCTTACGAATCTTTTATTTTACACCCGAGATTTTATAGGATAAAGTCTTAGTTTTAATTCAAATAATCCAATAGATAAGTTATCTGATTAAAACAACTTTATCTTGATAATCTCTAAGAAAATAAATCAATTCCCAATAATTCTACAAGTTTATCTTGATCTAATTTATCTAAAATTAAATCAACCGATAAACAGACAAGAATTATTCGATCCTTATAATTCAATAAGTTTATCTTGAATTAATTTTTATCACAAAAGTAATTCAACCGATAAACAGACATGAATTATTTGATTCTTTCAAATTTCAACCAATCTAATAAATCCGACATAAGTTACCAATTATTGGAAAAGCACGTCGTGTCGTTACAGGATATTGTGAGCTAGCAAAGGGGACCAAATGGACCTAGACAGTTTAAGCTCCCGATAATTATGAAACCCAATATCCCAGATATACATTTCATAATTATCAACTCCAACGCTACTCTACTAAAAGCTTGGAGCTGCACTCTCGAACTACATAGAATTACGAAGCTCGTATAGCTAAGTCTCCATGACATATCATAGTGTATCATATCCCCATATGATAATCCACAATCGGCTTAAGGACAAGTTCTGTCTTACCTTCCCGATTATTTTTAACTTACGTTCCATTATCTCATCATCAAAAAACTTACTATCCAAAGATAGTATACCATTTGGTTACACCTATGTATCAAATGGTTGTGCACTCCAGTTTTCCAATTACAGGATAGCGCAGATAAGAGGATATCATTACTCCTAAAGAGGAGCTATGGATTCCATATCTATGACTAACAGGTCTAAGCTATCAAGAGTCATGCCTCCAATGTATCGGCATGCATACCACTATTAAGATATGGGTGTCACCCTTTGATACGTCAAAAGACACAAGCCAAGACAACGGGTATTAAGATACAACACAAATGATTGTCTAAAGTGAATTGATTTGTTGAGACAGAATTATTAATCTAAATCAATTCACTTTATGTCCCGATCGAACACACCATCACCTATGACAATGTGCCAATGTTTCTATTCATAGAGTCCACCTCCGATGGTCAAGACAAACTATCTCCTAAAAGGGATATAGAGAACGTAACAATCTTTGCATGAATAAAGCGCCAACTTTATTCCCTCGATTGCGGATCTTATGATTTAGACCATCACCTTAAGAATCGTGTCTTCTGCATAATCCGTCCATCATATGCTAAATTCTTAAGGTTTAGACCGATAGTCTCAGACTTTTGTTTGCTTAGCATACATTCAACAAATATGAATGTAAAGAGGACAAGATTTGATATATTAATAATGAATAAATTCTTTATTGATAAAAATGTCTCCAAAAACTTATTACATTTTTACTCCATAGGGCATACATGTCTAACAATCTCCCACTTGCACTAAGTGAGTAAATACGAGAAATCTTGCATCCCTAGAGCTTCCACATGTCTCTGACGTGATCTTGAACCCTGTGACATGCCCGCCCTCAACGAAGTCCTTTATCACATGATACTTCTGATCAATATGCTTACTCTTCTTGTGTAGTCTTGGTTCCTTATTATTAGCTACCGCAGCACTGTTATCATAGTATAGTGATACCGCCTTATCCGTACTAGTAACTACCTCAAGATCCCCAAGGAACTTGCGGAGCTACACTGCTTCTTTTGAAGCATCACTAGCTGCCACATACTCAGCCTCCATCGTTGAATTTGAAGTGCAATCTTGCTTAGCACTTCTCCAACTGATGGCACTGTCGCCCAGAGTAAACACAAAACTCGAAGTCAATTTCCTAGAATCCAGACAGGATTGAAAATCCGAGTCAGTGTATCCTAGAGGAGTCAAGTCCTCACCCGAATACACAAGCATATACCCTCGAGTCCTTCTTAGGTACTTGAAAACATGCTTTACTACAACCCAATGGTTTGGTCCTGGATTCGCCTGAAATCGACTTATAATCCCGATCGCATAAATATCCAATCATGTTCAAAGCATAGCATAGATGAGACTACCCACTGCTAAAGCATAAGGTACCTTCTTCATGTATTCTCTTTCTTCATAAGAATTTGGAGAGTCTTTCTTAGAAAGAGTAATTCCAGACCTAGATGGTTGCCTACCTTTCTTGGAATCCTGCAATGCAAACCTCCTGAGAATTTTATCTATGTAGCCAGCCTGTGATAAAGCTATCATTTTGTTCATCCTATCCTGAAAGATCTGGATACAGAGAACAAAATTAGCCTCACCCAAGTCCTTCATGTCAAAGTGCATGGTCAACCATAATTTGACCGATGACAACGCCCCAACGCCATTGCCAATTAGTAGAATGTCATCTACATAGAGCAGTAAAAAAACCACCTTCCCATCCTTAATGTGTTTGTAAACACATGGCTTATCCACATTTTTTGAGAACCCATAAGTCTTGATCACCTGATCAAATCTTATGTTCCAAGAACGAGAAGCTTGTTTAAGTCCATAAATTGACTTCAGCAGCTTGCAAACCTTACCCTCTTGACCCATGGCCTTGAACCCGTCTGGTTGTTTCATATAAATGGACTCATCAAGATAGCCATTTAGAAAAGCCATCTTGAAATCCATCTGCCAAATCTCATAGTTGAAAGTGGCAGCTACGGACAAGAGAATCCAGATGGACTTAAGCATGGCTAGAGGCGAAAAGGTTTTCTCATAATCGATTCCTTCCTTTTGCGTATAACCCTTAGCTACCAGTCTAGCCTAAAAGGTTTCAACCTTTCCATCCACTCATCTTTTCCTCTTGTAGATCCACTTACACCCTATGGGTTTTACCCCTTCAGGAAGATCCACAAGCTCCCAGACCTGATTAGTCTCCATAGACTTCATCTCAATGTTCATGGCCTCTGTCTAGAGTTTTGAATCAACATCCTCCATAGCTTTTACTTAAGCATAGGATCTCGGTCATGTTCATCCGATTCAGCTAAAAAGGCCTCCCCATTGAACATATACCTCTCAGGTTGACGCCTGATCCTCCCACTACGCGGAAGCCCCTAAGGTTGTTGTTCAGGTTTGTTTGGTTTTTCTACACTGATCGGAATGGTTTCATTCGGAACCTACAGAGTGATCGGATCACTCCTTAACTCCTCAAGCATCACTTTGCTTTGAGGTTTAAAGTCGTCCATATAACTCTCCTCAAGGAAAGTTGCATTAGTTGAAACCACAACTTTATTTTCCTTTAGGTTATAAAAATAACCCCCTTTAGTCCCTTTTGGATATCCTACAAACACGTAACTTCCAAACATGCTTCCAACTTATTCGGATCCTCAAACAGGAGATGAGCCGGACATCCCCATATGTGAATATGGTTTAAGGATGTCTTCCTACCCGTCCACAACTCGTGAGGAGTTTTAGGGACCGATTTTGAAGGCACATTGTTCAGAAGTTAACATACGGTTCGTAATGCATATCCCCAAAAGGATAAAGGCAATGATGAATAACTCATCATAGACCTAATCATGTCCAACACAGTCCTATTTCTTCTCTCCGCTACTCCATTATGCTACGGAGTGCCCGGCGCAGTCAAATGGAATAAAATCCCACTCTCTAATAAGTGTTCCAAGAACTCATCAAAAAGGTATTCCCCACCTCGATTGGATTGAAGTGCCTTTATGGGTCTACCCAATTGCTTTTCCACTTCAGCCCGAAACTCCTTGAACTTGACAAAAGTTTCGCTTTTGTGGTGCATTAGGTACACATACCCATATCTTGAGTAATCGTCAATAAAAGTGACAAAGTACTCATACCCTCCTCGTGCCCGGATGTTCATCGGTCCGCAAACATCACTATGCACAAGTTCTGGAACCCTTTCGGCCTTATTGCCCTTAGACCTAAATGGTCTTTTGGTCATTTTACCCTCCAAACAAGATTCACATTGAGGTATAGATTCCACCTTTAAGTGACTTAAAGGTCCATCCCTTACCAACCTTTGAATCCTATTCAGGTTAATATGACCAAGGCGTAAATGCCAAAGATAAGTCTTATTAGAGTGAGAAGTTTTAAGTCTTTTAGAGTTATTATCATTCATCTCAACATTAAGCAATAAGTCCATCTTAGGTTTGATAAAATATAGATTATTCTACATCCATCCAGAACAGATAAAAGATTTGTTTTTACGAATCACCACTTTATTATTAAAAGAAACCAAATAGGAGTCTTTAAATAAATGAGATATAGAAATTAAATTCCTTTTAAATTTAGGAACATAAAAACAATCTTGCAAAAATAAATTCCTATATTATCAAAATAAAGATGGATGTCTCCCACTGCTTCCGCTGAGACTAAGGATCCATTGCCCATCCGAAGCATACTGTCTTCATGTAGCAGACTCCTCGTTTCTTTGAACCATTGTAGAGAAACACAAATATGATTAGTTACACCAGAATCTATGAACCAAATGTCACTTGATTCCTCAACCAAACAAGTTTCTAAATACAGAAGATCACACCTAGCTCCTTTGGAAAGGAAGTCCTTACAATGCTTCTTGATATGCCCAACCTTCCCACAAAATAAGCACTTAAGCTTCTTTGGGTTCTTCTTCTTCTTCTTCTTGCTCTTGGTAGTAGTAGGAATAGAAGACTTCCCATTCTTGGCCTGTTGCTTCTTTCCATTCCCAGAGTTAGGATTGGAACCAGAAGCAACTACCATGTTGGCCTCACCACCCGTAGGAGACTCCTGATCAGCAGTTCAAACTCCCGTAACTGTTTCATCAATTTTGTTAAGGTCATATCCTATCTATTGCTTAAATTAAATGTAGCTCTAAATGGAATAAATTCCTTAGACAGAGTCTTAAAGACCATAGTCATCTAAGTTTTAGCATCGATGTGAACACCATTGGTTTGAGCCTCAATGAGATAACCCATGACCAACATCATATGCTCCTTTACAGATGTCCCCCGCCTCTATCTGCTATTTAGAAGTTTATGAAGCGCCCCTTGCCGCTTTGTTATGGCCTGGCCTCCAAATATATCCTCAAGATTCTCCAAGATCTGTTTTGCAGCCTCATAATCCTGATGTTGAGCCTACAACACATTATTTATGCTAGCCATAACATAGCAGTGGGCCTGATCATTAGCATCTTTCCAACGATCATACGCTTGGAATTGCTGATTAGTTGAGTCTCCCGTAGGCTCGGGAGGACAAGGGATTGTCAGTACATATTTCAGTTTCTTAAAGGATAGGACGATATCCAGGTTCTATTTCCAATCATTATAGTTCTCATCGGTTAATAGGTTTTTGTCGAGTATCGATGATAAAGTATTTTTAGACATTTTTAATCTACAATAACGAATCATATACCAAACATAAGCAAACATATAAAAATAATTTAGAAGATAACACAATCATGTAAAAAATACAAATATGTTTATGTGTCAAAACCTTGAAAATATCACAACCTTACAACGATAATTCCCAACTCAAAATTCAACAAGCTCCTAGGGGAGTCATGCCAAATTCAATCAGGAACATGGATCCTCTCCTGATTAATATATGCCATCTAGGACCCGTATGATCCAGCATATATTAATAGTCATTTCTTTGGCCATTGATTTTATTAACAAAGCTCCTTGGGGAGGTTAAAAATAAAATTAACGTAAGTGTATAACCATCGTTTCAATATTTTATCCATGATTTATAATCACCACCTAGGGTTGTGCAACGATAAATCATGCTAAAATACCTTATTCTTTCAGAGATCCAATCTGGTATATGATAGAAATCCCTTCCTAGGGGTCGAGACCACCATGTTTTGCCTATGGACCAACGATGGCGGCCTTAGGTCCTTTCTTCGAAAACCTTCTCCCACTCAATATTTTGCAATCAAGGTTTTATTTTAAGAATATGCATAAACAATTTTAATATGAGTAGCACTCCCTATTCTATATGACATGTTATTCATATACATGGCAAATCATATTATAATGCAGACAAGCAAAGCAATTAAGCAAAGCTACAAGCAAAATAATAATAACTTTAATATTATGGCTCCATCCTAGAGAATAGAAAACTAAGATTATAAGAGAATAATCGAGACATATTTTCGATTCTTCATCCTTGAATCCTCAAGCTGTATCCTTCTTCAAGTAATTTCTATCTTCAATTCTTCAATCCCGTATGAATCGAATACTTCATATTTTCGGTCATATACAAATTTAATGTTTCTCAAAATTGTCCTAAAAATAAAATTAAAACTGCATCAAAAAAACTGCACCTTTTCTGAAAATTTTTTAGCTCTCGGTCGATAGGCCAATCTGAGTGATCGGCCTGTCGATCATGCTCCATCGGCCTGCTGATCTGGAAGATCGGCCTGTCGACTCATGATAGTTTGGCCTACCGCCGGAGCCGCCTGATTTCTACCCCACTGATGGCCTGCCGAACCATACGTCCGGCCTGCCAATCTACGACCATCGGCCTGCCGAACTCACCCGACCGAGCAGAAATCTCAATTTTATTTCCAACAATTCAAAAACACAAAATTAGAGACTTAGGAATACCTGGGAACGCCATCATCCATCTTCTAATTCCGCCTTCTAGATCTATCTTCTTCAAATGATTATTTAATTACAAAATTCTTACAAATTTAAAATTAAATAAAAATTCCTAGACGGAAATGATAGTCCGCCATCTAATAACATGAAAAACCTAGATACACATTCTAACCTCTAAGGAACCATAACCGGCATAAATTAATTAATTAATAAATAATTAAATAGAATTTAATCAACCATAATTAATTAATAAACATTCACCACATAATCCATGACAACATATATAATATACACTAGGGTGCAAACTCTCTATAAAATTAAATTCAAGCATAAGAGAGATTAAGATCACAAAATTTATACATATAGTTGATCACAAACTCGTAAATTTATGTAAAAAATTGGCTCTGATACCAATTGTTGAAAAAAGAGTATGCAGCGAATTTTTTTTTTAAATTTACATCAGAGTATTTTTTAAAACACAAGTTTGACATGCTATATGCATAAATTAACCCGATCTTACTAACCTTTGTGTGCCGAAGAACCCTCGCAAAACGTGAAGAGAAGTAACATTCTAGAAGAGCCTCAACCAACTGGTCTTTTTTGCTATTCTCTATCCACGACCGGAGTAAGTGTGGGCTCACACGTACAACTCTTCCACTAGGTGACACTCCTTCCAACCAATCGAGAGAAGCCAAAGCAAGTGTTTGTGATTTGTGAACAAAAGCTCTCAGGGAGTTTTCAGATTCTCACTAGCGAAATATCACTCTTAATCTCTCAATTGATCTGAGTAACTCTTAAGACTTACTCCCTTTATATAGAGATTGGTCTTGGGGTCAGTCCTTATCAGATTAGGTCTCAAAAACTTGAAATAGAATCAAATTCGGATCAATATCTGATAAGATTTGTGTAAAAACGTGTAATCTTATCCTTCACTGATCGATAGGCCGAACCACCTAATCGGCAGGCCGAACAGGCCCCATCGGCATGCCGAACACGTCCATCGATAGGCCGACTTGCCGAATGAAAATCTCGCAAATCTTTTATTTTTCATCCGAGATTCTATAGGATAAAGTCTCAGTTTTAATTCAAATAACCCAATAGATAAGTTATCTGATCAAAACAACTTTATCTAGGTAATCTTTAACAAAATAAATCAATTCCCAATAATTCTACAAGTTTAACTTGATCTAATTTATCTAAAATTAAATCAGTCGCTAAATAGACAAGAATTATCCGATCCTAATAATTCAACAAGTTTATCTTGACTTAATTTTTATCATTAAATTAAATCAACTGATAAACAGACATGAATTACTTGCTTCTTCCAAATTTCAACCAATCTAATAAATCCAACATAAGTTACCAATTATTGGAAAAGCATGCCGTGTCGTTACAGGATGTTGTGAGCTAGCAAAGGGGATCAAATGGACCAATACAGCTCAAGCTCCTGATAATTATGAAACGCAATATCCCAGATATACATTTCATAATTACCAACTCCAACGCTACTCCACTAAAAGCTTCGAGCTGCACTCTCGAACTACATAGAATTACGAAGCTCGTATAGCTAAGTCTCCATGACATATCATAGTGTATAGTATCCCCACATGATAATCCATAATCGGCTTAAGGACAAGTTCTGTCGTACCTTCTCGATTATTTTTATCTTACGTTCCATTATCCAAAGATAGTATACCATTCGGTTACACCTATGTATCCAAATGGTTGAGTGCTCCAGTTTTCCAATTACAAGATAACGCATATAAGAGGATATCATTACTCCTAAAGAGGAGCTATGGATTCCATATCTATGAATAACAGGTCTATGATATCCAGAGTCATGCCCCCAACGTACCGGCATGCATACCAGTATTAAGATGTGGGTGTCACCCTTTAGTACATCAAAAGACATAAGCCAAAACAATGGGCCCATTATTCATCTTAGGATTAAGATACAACACAAATGATTGTCTAAAGTGAATAGACTTTCCGAGACAAAATTATTAATCCAAATCAATTCACTTTATGTCCCAATCCAACATATCATCACCTATGACAATGTGCCAATGTTTCTATTCATGGAGTCCACCTCTAATGATCAAGACAAACCATCTCCCAAAAGGGATATAGACAACATAACAATCTTTGCATGAATAAAGCGCCCAACTTTATTCCCTTGATTGCGGATCTTATGATTTAGACCATCACCTTAAGAATCATGTCTTTTGCATAATCCATCCATCATATGCCCAATTCTTAAGGTTTAGACCCACAGTCTCAGACTTTTATTTGCTTAACATACATTCAACAAATATGAACGTAAAGAGGGCATGATTTGGTATATTAATAATGAATAAATTCTTTAGTGATAAAAATGTCTCCAAAAACTTATTATATTTTTACACCTTAGGGCATACATGTCTAACACTAACCATATATAATAAAGTCCTATTCATTCTCTCTGCTATGCCATTCTGCTGCGGAGTGCCAGGCGCAGTCAAATGGGATAAAATCCCATTCTCTAATAAGTTTCCCAAGACCTCATTTGAAAGGTATTCTCTACCTCGATCGGATTGAAGTGCCTTTATGGGTCTACCCAATTGCTTTTCCACTTCAGCCCAAAACTACTTAAACTTGTCAAAAGTTTCACTTTTATGGTGCATCAGGTGCACATACCCATATCTTGAGTAATCGTCAATAAAAGTGATGAAGTAGTCATACCCTCCTCGTGCCCGGATGTTCATCGGTCCACAAACATCACTATGCACAAGTTCTAGACCCCTTGGCCCTATTGCCCTTAGACCTGAATGGTCTTTTGGTCATTTTGCCCTCCAAACAAGATTCACATTGAGGAATAGATTCCACCTTTAAGTGACTTAAAGGTCCATCCTTACCAACCTTTGAATCCTATTCAGGTTAATATGACCAAGGTGCAAATGCCAAAGATAAGTCTTATTAGAGTGAGAAGTTTTAAGTCTTTTAGAGTTATTATCATTCATCTTAGCATTAAGCAATAGTCCATCTTAGGTTTGATAAATATAGATTATTTTGCATCCATCTAGAACAGATAAAAGATTTGTTTTTATGAATCACCACTTTATCATTAAAAGAAACCAAATAGGAGTCTTTAAATAAACAAGCTGTAGAAATTAAATTCCTTTTAAATTTAGGAACATAAAAACAATCTTGCAAAAATAAATTCCTATAATTATCAAAATAAAGATGGACGTCTCATACTGCTTTGGCTGAGACCAAGGATCCATTGCCCATCCTTAGCGTGAAGTCTTTATGCAGCAGACTTCTCATTTCTTTGAACCCCTGCAGAGAAACACAAACATGATTAGTTGCACCAGAATCTATGACCCAAATGTCACTAGATTCCTCAACCAAACAAGTTTCTAAATATAGAAGATCACACCTACCTCCTTTAGATAGGAAGTCCTTACAATGCTTTTTTATGTGCCCGACCTTTCCACAGAAGAAGCACTTAAGCTTTTTTGGGTTCTTCTTCTTGCTCTTGGTGCTAGCAGGAGTAGAAGACTTTCCGTTCTTAGCTCGTTGCTTCTTGCCATTCCCAGAATTGAGATTGGAACCAGAAGCAGCCGCCATATTGGCCTCTCCACCGGCAGGAGACTCCCTGATCAGCAGTTCAAACTCCTGTAACTATTTCATCAATTATGTTAAGGTCATATCCTGCCTATTGCTCAAATTAAAAGTAGCTTTAAACGGAATAAATTCCTTTGATAGAGTCTCAAAGACCACAGTCATCTGATTTTCATCATCGATGTTGGCTCCATTGGTTTGAGCCTCAGCGAGGTAACCCATGATCAACATCATGTGCTCCTTTATAGATGTCCCTGGCCTCTGCTTATAGTTAAGAAGTTTCCAAAGCGACCCTTGCCGCTTTGTTATGGCCTGGCCTCCAAACATGTCTTCATGATTATCCAAAATCTGCTTTGCAGTCTCATAATCTTGATGTTGAGCCTGCAGCACATTATTCATGCTGGCCATTACATAGCAGCGGGCTGATCCTTTGCATCTTTCTAATGATCATATGCTTGGAATTGCTCATTAGTTGAGTCTCCCGCAGGCTTAGGAGGACAAGGGGTTGTCAGCACATATTTTAGTTTCTCAAACGAGAGGATGATATACAGGTTCCATTTCCAATCATTATAATTCTCTCTAGTTAATTGGTTTTTGTCAAGTATCGAAGATTGAGCGTTTTTAGACATTTTTAATCTATAATAAAGAATCATATACCAAACATAAGCAAACATATAATAATAATTTAGTGAGATAACACAATCATGTAAAAGCATACAAATGTGTTTATGTGTCAAAACCTTGAAAATATCATAACCTTACAACGATAATTCCCAACTCAGAATTCAACAAGCTCCTAGGGGGGTCATGCCAAATTCAATCAAGAACACGGATCCTCTCCTAATTAGTATATGCCATCTAGGACCCGTATGATCCAACATATATTAATAATCGTTTCTTTGGCCATTGATTTTATTAACAGAGCTCCTAGGGGAGGTTAATAATAAAATAAACGTGACTATATAACTATCGTTTTAATATTTTATCGATGATTTATAATCACCACCTAGGGGTGTGTAACCATAAATCATGCTAAAATACCTAATCCTTTCAGACATCCAATCTGGTACATGATAGAAATCCTCTCCTAGGGGTTGGGACTACCTTGTTCTGCCTATGGACCAACGATGGAGGCCTTAGGTTCTCTCTTCAAAAACCTTCTCCCACTCATTCTTTTGAAATCAAGGTTTTATTTTAAGAACGTGCATGAACAATTTTAATATGAATGGCACTCCCTATTCTATATGACATGTTATCAATATACATGGCAAATCATATTATAATGCACACAAGCAAAGCAATTAAGCAAAGCCACAAGCAAAATAATAATAACCGTAATATTATGTTTCCACCCTAGAGAATAGAAAACAAAGATTACAAGAGAATAATTGAAACATATTATCGATTCTTCATCCTTGAATCTCCAGGTAGTATCCTTCTTCACATAATGCCCATCTTCAAGTCTTCAATTTCGTATGAATCAAATACTTCATATTTCCAGTCATATCCAAATTTAATGTTTCTTAGAATTGCCCTAAAAACGAAAATTAAAACTACATTGAAAAATTGCACGTCTTTTGGAAAACTTTCAGCTCTCGGTCAGCAAGCAGATCTAGGTGATCGGCCTACCATTCATGACCCATCGGCTTGCTGATTAGGAAGATCGGCCTGCAGATTCATGAAAGATCGGCCTGTCGCCAGAGCCTCCTAATTTTTGCCCGGCTATCGGCTTGCCGAACCTCACGTCCGGCATGCCGACCGAGCAGAAAACACCCAGTCTAGATAATACAATTTTTAATGCAATTCATCAATTTTATTTTCAACAATTCAAAAACTTAAAATTAGATACTCAGGAAATACCTAGGAGCACCATCATCAATCTTCTATATCCGTCTTCTCTGAATAATTTTTTAATTACAAAAATCTTACAAAATTAAATAATAATTCCTAGACGGAGATGATAGTCTGCCATCTAATTACATGAAAAACCTAGATACACATTCTAACCTCTAAGGAACCATAACCAGCATAAATTAATTAATTAATTAATAATTAATTAACCATTTAATCAACCATAATTAATTAATAAACATTCACCACATAATCCATGACAACATATAAAATATATAGAAACCTAGAGTGCCAACTCTCTATAAAATTAAATTCAAGCATAGGAGAGATAAAGATCACAAAATTTATACATATAGTATGATCACAAACTCATAAATTTATATAAAAACTATGGCTTTGATACCAATTGTTGGAAAAATAGTACGCAGTGAAATTTTAAAAATTTTATATTAGAGAATTTTTTAAAACACAAGTTTGACATGCTATATGCATAAATTAACTAGATCTTACTAACCTTTGATTACCGAAGAACCCCCGCAAAGCGTAAAGAGAAGTAACGTTCTAGAAGAGCATCAATCAACTGGTCTTCTTTGCTATTCTCTATCTACGATCGGAGTGAGTGTGGGCTCACACATACAGCTCTTCCACCAGGTGACTCTCCTTCCAACTAATTGAGAAAACCCAAAGCAAGTGTTCATGATTTGTGAACAAAAGCTCTCAGGGAGTTTTAGATTCTCACCAGTAGAGTATCGCTCTTAATCGCTCAATTGATCTGAATAACTCTTAAGACTTATTCCCTATTTATAGAGGTTGGATATGGGGTCAGTCCTTCTCATATTAAGTTTCAAAAATTTGAATCAGAATCAAATTCAGATCAATATCTGATAAAATCTATGTAAAAATGCATGATCTTATCCTTCGCTCATCAGCAGGCCAAACTTGCCCATTAGCAGGCCGAACTTGAGGATTGGCAGGCCGAACTGCTGAATAAAAATCTAAGCGAATCTTTTATTTTCCACTCAAGATTGCATAGGACAAAGTTTTAGTTTTAATTCAAATAACCCAATAGAGAAGTTATCTAATTAAAACAACTTTATCTAGATAATCTCTAAGAAAATAAATGAATTCCTAATAATTTTACAAGTTTATCTTGATCTAATTTTATCCAAAAAATTAAATCAACCGATAAACAAACAAGAATTATCCGATCCCAATAATTCAACAAATTTATCTTAAATTAATTTTATCACAAAATTAATTCAACCGATAAACAGACATGAATTATTTGATTCTTTCGAATTTCAACCAATCTAATAAATCTGACATAAGTCAACAATTATTGGAAAAACACGCCGTATCGTTACAGGATGTTGTGAGCTAGCAAAGGGGACCATATGGACCTATATAGTTCAAGCTCTCAATATTTACGAAGCCCAATATCTTAGATATACATTTCATAATTATCAACTCCAACGCTACTCCACTAAAAGTTTGAAGCTGCACTCTTGAACTACATAGAATTACGAAGCTCGTATAGCTAAGTCTCCATGACATATCATAATGTATCGTATCCCTATAGAATTATCTATAATCGGCTTAAGGACAAGTTATGTCTTACCTTCCCTATTATTTTTATCTTACATTTGATTATCTCACCATCGGAAAACTTACCATCCAAAGACAGTATACCATTCGGTTACACCTATGTATCCAAATGGTCGAGCGCTCCAGTTTTCCAATTACAGGATAACGCATATAAGAGGATATCACTACTCCTAAAGAGGAGCTATGGATTCCATATCTATGAATAATAAGTCTATGCTACCACTATTAAGATATGGGTGTCACCCTTTGGTACATCAAAAGACACAAGTCAAGACAATGGGCCTACTATTCATCTCAAGATTAAGATACAATACAAATGATTGTCTAAAGTGAATCGATTTGCCGAGATAGAATTATTAATCCAAATCAATTCACTTTATATCCCGATCTAACGTATCGTCACCTATGACAATGTGTCAATGTTTCTATTCATAGAGTCCACCTCCGATGGTCAAGACAAACCATCTCCCAATAGGGATATAGACGACATAACAATCTTTACATGAATAAAGCGCCCAACTTTATTTTCTCGATTGCAGATCTTATGATTTAGACCATCACCTTAAGAATTGTGTCTACCGCATAATCTGTCCATCATATGCCCAATTCTTAAAGGTTTAGACTGACAGTCTCAGGCTATTGTTTGCTTAACATACATTCAACTAGTATGAATGTAAAGAGGACAAGATTTGGTATATGAACAATAAATAAATTATTTATTGATAAAAATGTTTCTAAAAACTTATTACATTTTTACCCCTTAGGGCATACATGTCTAACACATAGGACCTTCTCCCCTACCGGTACCAACTATTATTTTAGTTACTAGAATAATGTTTTAATGTTTTGATTTATAAGAAGAAACAATTTTGTGTCTTGTGTTGTAAATTTTTAATGTGGATGATAAAATATTAATCTAATGACTACAGTTGTAGTTCTTATTTGTAGGGCAAGAAAACAATGTCTACATTATAGGAACCCAGAAACAAAATACTAGAAATTTTAGTTTCATGTCACAATGTACTTAAAATGTTTTGCTTTAAAGAAAATTTTATTGCCAACTTAAACAAGTACATATTCAAACATATATAGTCACAAATGACAATCCACTATAGGAGAATTTGACTCTAGACTAAGATCACTATGGTAGGTGGACAAAACTAAAAGGGAAAACCCACAAGGTACTTAAAATTGAGTGCAGTAGATGGATAAAACCACTCAACTAGAACCAAACCTCCAATATCAAGCACACAAGCAGCACAATTACATCAGTCAATTGTGACACATGTTCTAGCCACTATCCAAAACAACAACCCGTTAACAGTTCGAGGCATTGTTAAGCCTCCGGCCTACGCTGGAGAATTTGAACTAGAAGATGAGGTAAAAGTCCTTGACGAGAATCACTTTACATCATTGTAACCTGCACCCCCATGCTATCGCCACTCCCCAGCGCATCCGCTACGTCGATGATGATCATCCCCCTTATTGCGTAAAATCGCCAAAGAAAACCATTGTTAGGAGTCGGTTTCAAAATTCCTGAATTTCATGGAAACCTTTAACCGGAGGAATTTTTGGATTAGATTACAGCCGCAGAAGAAATTCTAGACTTCAAGGATGTTTTGGATAATAAACAAGTCTTTCTTGTTGCCATCCATTTCTAAGGCCGAGTCGCCTCTTTGTGGCAGCGACTCAAAGTCTCCCAATCTTGTGCTAGAAAAGAGAAGATTGCCTTGTGGGCAAAATTGAAGAAACACATGAAATACACATGTGTTTCCTTATAATTTTGTGTGAACCATGTACCAGCGCCTTTAGAATTTGGCACAAGGAAACTGAAGGGTGGATGAATATGCTACCGAATTTTTACTATTGCTTACTCAGAATGGGATTAAAGAGACAATGAATAATTGGTTTCTCATTTTATTGGAGGTCTTAGACCATAATTTCATAATCTTCTAAATCTCTTAGATCCGGTGGTGATTTTCGAAGCCCACCAAAGAGCCTTATTGATAAAATGTTAAAGACGAGGAGGTTGTTGAAGAAATTCCAAAAAAAAAAAAAGTCTCGTGGATTTCAGACCTTGTGATGCAGTGTAGCCTTCTTCATTCTACCTGCACTGTGAATGAAAAAGTTCGCTGCTTTATTATTGACTCAGGGAGTTATGAGAACATCGTTTCTAACGAAACCATTCAGAAGCTCACCATGAACATGGAGCACCATCCCGCTCCTTACAAGCCACGTGGTTAAAGCAAGGATCAGAACTTCAAGTCTCCATAAAGATCTCATTTCTTTCTCGATTGGAACTACTTATTAGGAATGTGTTATAGTTCTTATGGATGCATCACTACAACAAATTTTTTATTATACAACTTTTATTTAACGACTGTTTCCCAAAAACCATCGTGGTAAGGGAAAAAAATGCGGTGATTTACGCCCGCGAAGACAAAAATTGTTGTGAAATGGGCTACCACGACCGTTTTTTAAAAAACCATTGTGGTGGTTCCTTTAAAATACCTTTTTCTCATCTTGACAATCAGACACAATTCAAAAACACACTTCTCAAATACGAACACAGACCTTTCCAAATCAGCTACCACCATACCTCTCCGCCTCCACACTCCTCAATCTCATTCCAAATTGTAAGTTTTTGTTAGAAATTGATAAATTGTTGTTGATTTTGTTGTATAATTAATCCGAAATTGATAAATAGTTGTTGGATTTGTTGTTTATTCCGTGATTATTGTATTGTATATTATGGGTATGATTTATTTGTTTTATAATGGGTATATGTAATTTGTTTTATGATGGATGATGTTTTTGTTTTATGATTAGAATATATATATGTGGGTATGTATATAATTTGTGAAATTAATTTTATTGAATATTTGCTATTTATTATTTTGATTTAGGACTTGCAAAATCTATAGGAAATGGATGTGGGATTTTTGATTGCCTAGAGAGTATGTAAATGGTGTGGAAGAGTTCTTGGATTTTGCCAAAAGTTATGGAAGGTTCTACGACGGTTTATTTATAAACCATCGTGGAAGACTATTGTCTTACAACATTTATAATGCTGTAAAATAGCTTCCACGATAGTTTATAAATAAACCATCATGGAAGGCTATTGTCTTTCTATTAGCATTTGTAATGCTATAAAATATCTTCCACGACGGTTTATTTATAAACTGTTGTGGAAGGCTGCTATCTCGTTTACAGCATTTCTAATGCTGCAAACTAGCTTCCACGACGGTTTATAAATAAACCATCGTGGAATGTCTTCCACGATGGTTTATCCATAAATCGTCATGGAAGCTTCATTTTCCTCCTTAAAAATTTTGAAACGCGTGCCCACCTCCCCATTTTGAATCAGCCACCCCTCTCTCTCTAAAATCCCTCTCTCTCTCAAGATCTCTCTTTGTCGCTATTGCCACCTTGCCGCCGGTAAACTCCCCTTCCCTCTCTATCTCCTCTTCCCCCTCCCCTCCACCCCCTCCCTTTCTTTCTCTCCTCTTCCCCCTCCCCACCACCCCCCTCCTTCCCCACCCTCCTCCCTACCCAAGCCCTACCGACCCTCACCCTCCTAGCCCCACCCATCCCCCACCCCCGCCCCACCCTTGCCCCCCCTCGCCCCCTTTGCCCCACCCGCCCCCCACCCACCCCCGCCCTACCTCGCCTCACCCACCCCCCACCGCACCCCACCCTTGCCCCCCGTCGCCCCTTCGCTTGACCCACCCACCTGTTAGACATGTATGCTCTAAGGAGTAAAAATGTAATACGTTTTTGGAGACATTTTTATCAATAAAGAATTTATTCGTTTATATATACCAAATATTGTCCTCTTTACGCTCATATTTGTTGAATGTATGATAAGCAAACAGTAGTCTGAGACTGTCAGTCTAAACCTTAAGAGTTGGGCATATGATGGGATGATTATGCGGTAGACACGACTCTTAAGGTGATGGTCTAAAATATATGATCCGCAATCGAGGGAATAAAGTTGGGCGCTTTATTCATGTAAAGATTGTTATGTTGTCTATATCCCTTTTGGGAGATGGTTTGTCTTGGCCATCGGAGTTGGACTCCGTGAATAGAAACATTGGCGCGTTGTCATAGGTGACGATGTGTTGGATCGGGACATAAAGTGAATTGATTTGGATTAATAATTCTGTCTTGGCAAATCGATTCACTTTAGACAATCATTTGTATTGTATCTTAATCCTGAGATGAATAATGGGCCCGTTGTCTCGACTTGTGTCTTTTGATGTACCAATGGGTGACTCCCACATCTTATAGTGGCATGCATGCCGGTACGTTGGAGGCATGACTCTTGGTAGCGTAGACTTGTTATTCATAGATATGGAATCCATAGCTCCTCTTTAGGAATAATGATATCCTCTTATATGCGTTGTCCTGTAATTGGAAAACTGGAGCGCTCAACCATTTGGATACATAGGTGTAACCGAATGGTATACTATCTTTAGATGGTAAGTTTTCTAATGGTGAGACAATGGAACGTAAGATAAAAATAATCGGGAAGGTAAGACAAAACTTGTCCTTAAGCCGATTATGGATGATCATATGGGGATGCGATACACTATGATATGTCATGGAGACTTAGCTACACGAGCTTCGTAATTCTATAAAGTTCGAGAGTGCAGCTCCAAGCTTTTAGTGGAGTAGCGTTGGAGTTGATAATTGTGAAATGTATATCTGGGATATTGGGTTTCATAATTATCATGAGCTTGAACTTTATAGGTCCATTTTGGTCCCCTTTGCTAGCTCACAAAATCCTGTAACGACACGGCGTGCTTTTCTAATAATTGGTGACTTATGTCGGATTTATCAGATTGGTTTAAAATTTATAAGAATCAAATAATTCATGTCTGTTTATCGGTTGAATTAATTATGTAAGAAATTAGTTCAAGATGAACTTGTTGAATTATGGCGTTCGGATAATTCTTGTCTGTTTATCGGTTGTTTTAATTTTGGACAATTAGAACAAGATAAACTTGTAGAATTATTGTGAATTGATTTATTTTCTTAGAGATTATCTTGATAAAGTTTGTTTTGATCAGATATCTTTTCTATTGGGCTATTTGAATCAAAACTGAGACTTTATCCTTTAGAATCTCGGGTGGAAAATAAAAGATTCGCGGAGATTTTTTCTCAGCAGTTCGGCATGCCGGATGACGTGTTCGGCCTGCCGAACTGGCCAGTTCGGCCTGCCTATCTCACAGTTCGGCATGCCGACCGCGACAGCTAAGATTACGCGTTTTTCACGCGTATCTTATCAGATATTGATCCGAACTTGATTCTGTTTCGATTTTTGAGACCTAATCTGATATGGACTGACCCCAAGGACCAATAGGTATAAAAAGGGAGTGAGTCTAATGATTCACTCATATCAATTTGAGAGATTAAGAGTGATACTCTTCTAGTGAGCATCTAAAAACTCCCTGAGAGCTTTTGTTCACAAAAATCACGAACACTAGCTTTGGGTTCTCTCTATTGGTTGGAAGGAGAGTCACCGGTGGAAGAGCTGTACGTGTGAGCCCACACTCACTCCGGTTGTGGATAGAGAATAGCAAAGAAGACCAGTTGGTTGAGGCTCTTCTGGAACGTTACTTCTCTACACAGGTCGCGGAGGTTCTTCGGCACACTGAGGTTAGTAAGATCTGTTTAATTTATACATATAACATGTCAAACTTGTGTTTTGGAAAATACTCTGATGAAAAATTTTTAAAAATTCCGCTGCGCACTTTGTTTCCAACAATTGGTATCAGAGCCGAGGTTTTACATAAATTTGCAAGTTTGTGATCATGTTATATGCATAAATTTTGTGATCTTAATCTCTCCAATGCTTGAATTAAATTTTATAGAGAGATGGCACTCTAGGTTTCTATATAATATATATGTTGTCATGGATTATATGGTGAATGTTTATTAATTAATTATGGTTGATTAAATTGTTGTTTAATTATTTATTAATTAATTAATACCGGTTATGGTTCCTTAGAGGTTAGAATGTGTATCTAAGTTTTTTTCATGTAATTAGATGGCGGACTATCATCTCCGTCTAGGAATTATTATTTAATTTTTAATTTGTAAGAATTTTGTAATTAAATAATTATTCGGAGAAGACGGAACGAGAAGTCGGAACTTAAAGATTGATGATGGCGCCTCCAGGTATTTCCTGAGTCTCTAATTTTATGTTTTTGAATTGTTGAAAATAAAATTGATGAATTGCATTAAAATTGTATTTTCTGGATTGAGGGTTTTCTGCTCGGTCGGCATGCCGGACCTCACAGTTCGGCAGGCCGAAGGTCACAGATCGACAGGCCGGACGTACGGTCCGGCAGGCCGACAGTGGGGCAGAAATTTTGGTGCTCTGCCGGCAGGCCGAACCTTCATGTTCGGCAGGCCGAACCTCCATGATCGGCAGACCGATCACCAAGATCGGCCTGCCGACCGAGAGCAGCCAGGTGTCCAGAAAAGGTGCAATTTTTGGTGCAGTTTTAATTTTATTTTTGGGACGATTCTGAGAAACATTAAATTTGGATATGACCGGAAATATGAAGTGTTCGATTCATACGGGATTGAGGACTTGAAGATGGATATTACATGAAGAAGGATACAGCTTGAGGATTCAAGGATGAAGAATCGATAAATGTCTCGATTATTCTCTTGTAATCTTAGTTTTTTTTTTTTTTTTTCTATTCTCTAGGGTGGAACCATAATATTACGGTTATTATTATTATTATGCTTGTAGCTTTGCTTGATTGCTTTGCTTGTCTGCATTATAATATGATTTACCATGTATATTGATAACATGTCATATAGAATAGGGAGTGCCGCTCATATTAAAATTGTTCATGCATAATTTTAAAATAAAACCTTGACTTCAAAAGATTGAGTGGGAGAAGGTTTTCGAAGAGAGAACCTAAGGCCTCCATCGTTGGTCCATAGGAAGAACATGATGGTCCCAACCCCTAGGAAGGGATTTCTATCATGTACCAGATTGGATCTCTGAAAGGATAAGGTATTTTAGTATGATTTATGGTTGCACACCCCTAGGTGATTATAAATCATGGATAAAATATTAAAACGGTGGTTATACACTTACGTTAATTTTATTATTAACCTCCCCTAGGAGCTCTGTTAATAAAATTAATGGCCAAAGAAACGATTATTAGTATATGCTGGATCATACGGGTCCTGGATGGCATATATTAATCAGGAGGGGATCCGTGTTCCTGATTGAATTTGGCATGACTCCCCTAGGAGCTTGTTGAATTCTGAGTTGGGAATTATCGTTGTTAGGTTGTGATATTTTCAAGATTTTGACAAATAAACACATTTGTATGATTTTACATGTTTGTGTTATCTTACTAAATTATTATATATGTTTGCTTATGTTTGGTATATGATTCTTTATTGTAGATTGAAAATGTCTAAAAACGCTTTATCATCGATACTTGACAAAAACCAATTAACCGGTGAGAACTATAATGATTGGAAACGGAACCTGGACATCGTCCTTTCCTTTGAGAAACTGAAATATGTTCTGACAACCCCTTGTCCTCCCGAGCCTACGGGAGACTCAAGTAATGAGCAATTCCAAGCGTACGACCGCTGGAAAGATGCTAATGATCAGGCCCGCTGCAATGTTATGGCTAGCATGAACAACGTGCTGTAGGCTCAAGATCAGGATTATGAGACTGCGAAGCAGATCTTGGATAATCTTGAGGACATGTTTGGAGGCCAGGCCATAACAAAGCGGCAAGGGGCGCTTCGAAAACTCTTAAACTGTAGACAGAGACCGGGGACATCTGTAAAGGAGCACATGATGTTGGTCATGGGTTACCTCGCTGAGGCTCAAACCAATGGAGCCGACATCGATGCTGAAACTCAGATGACTATGGTCTTTGAGACTCTGTCTAAGGAATTTATTCCGTTTAGAGCTACTTTTAATCTAAGCAATAGACGGGATATGACCTTGACAGAACTGATGAAACAGTTACAAGAGTTTGAACTGCTGATCAGGGAGTCTCCTGCTGGTGGAGAGGCCAATATGGTAGCTGCTTCTGGTTCCAATCCTAACTCTGGGAATGGAAAGAAGCAACGGGCCAAAAGTGGGAAGTCTTCTATTCCTATTGCTACCAAGAGCAAGAAGAAGAAAAAGAAGAACCCAAAGAAGCTTAAGTGCTTCTTTTGTGGTAAGGTCGGGCATATAAAGAAGCATTGCAAGGACTTCCTTTCCAAGGGAGGTAGGTGTGATCTTCTATATTTAGAAACTTGTTTGGTTGAGGAATCCAGTGACATTTGGGTCATAGATTCTGGTGCAACTAATCATGTTTGTGTTTCTCTGCAGGGATTCAAAGAAACGAGAAGTCTACTTCGTGAAGACTTAACGCTTCGGATGGGCGATGGATCCTTGGTCTCAGCGGAAGCAGTGGGAGATGTCCATCTTTATTTTGATAATTATAGGAGTTTAATTTTGCGAGATTGTTTTTATGTTCCTAAATTTAAAAGGAATTTAATTTCTGTATCTTCTTTATTTAAAGACTCCTACGTGGTATCTTTTAATGAAAAAGTGGTGATTCGTAAAAACAAATCTTTTATCTGTTCTGGATGGATGCAAAATAATCTATATTTTATCAAACCTAAGATGGACCTATTGCTTAATGCTGAGATAAATGATAATGACTCAAAAAGACTTAAAACTTCTCACTCTAATAAGACTTATCTTTGGCATTTGCGCCTTGGCCATATTAACCTAAATAGGATTCAAAGGTTGGTAAGGGATGGACCTTTAAGTCACTTAAAGGTGGAATCTATACCTCAATGTGAATCTTGTTTGGAGGGTAAAATGACCAAAAGACCATACGGGTCTAAGGGCAATAGGGCCGAAGGGGTTCTAGAACTTGTGCATAGTGATGTTTGCGGACCGATGAACATCCGGGCACGAGGAGGGTATGAGTACTTCGTTACTTTTATTGACGATTACTCAAGATATGGGTATGTGTACCTAATGCACCACAAAAGCGAAACTTATGATAAGTTCAGGGAGTTTCGGGCTGAAGTGGAAAAGCAATTGGGTAGACCCATAAAGGCACTTCGATCTGATCGAGGTGGGGAATACCTTTCTGATGAGTTCTTGGGACACTTGTTAGAGAATGGGATTTTATCCCATTTGACTGCGCTGGGCACTCCGCAGCAGAATGGCGTAGCAGAGAGAAGGAATAGGACTTTGTTGGACATGATTCGGTCCATGATGAGTTATTCATCATTGCCTTTATCCTTTTGGGGATATGCACTACAAACCGCATGTTATCTTTTGAACAATGTGCCTTCAAAATCGGTCCCTAAAACTCCTCACGAGTTGTGGACAAGACGGAAGACATCCTTAAACCATATTCGCATATGGGGATGTCCAGCTCATGTCCTGTTTAAGGATCCGAATAAGTTGGAAGCACGTTCAAAAGTTTGCGTGTTTGTAGGATATCCAAAAGGGACTAAAGGGGGTTATTTTTATAACCCAAAGGAAAATAAAGTCGTGGTTTCAACTAATGCAACTTTCCTTGAGGAGAGTTACATGAACGACTTTAAACCTCAAAGCAAAGTGGTGCTTGAGGAGTTGAGGGGTAATCCCTTTACTCCGGAGGTTCCGAACGAAACCATTCCGATCGGTGTAGAAAAACCAAACAAACCTGAACAACAACCTCAGCGGCTTCGGCGTAGTGGGAGGATCGGGCGTCAACCTGAGAGGTATATGTTCAATGGGGAGGTCTTTTTGGCTGAACCGGATGAACATGACAGGGATCCTTATACTTACGCAGAAGCTATGGAGGATGTTGATTCAAGACTCTGGACAGAGGCCATGAACATTGAGATGAAGTCTATGGAGACTAATCGGGTCTAGGAGCTTGTGGATCTTCCCGAAGGGGTAAAACCCATAGGGAGTAAGTGGATCTACAAGAGGAAAAGAGGAGTGGATGGAAAGGTCGAAACCTTTAAGGCTAGACTGGTAGCTAAGGGTTATATGCAAAAGGAAGGAATCGATTATGAGGAAACCTTTTCGCCTGTAGCCATGCTTAAGTCCATCCGGATTCTCTTGTCCATAGCTGCCGCTCTCGACTACGAGATTTGGCATATGGATGTCAAGACGGCTTTTCTGAATGGCTATCTTGATGAGTCCATTTATATGGAACAACCAGACGGGTTCAAGGTCACGGGTCAAGAGGGTAAGGTTTGTAAGTTGCTAAAGTCTATTTATGGACTTAAGCAGGCTTCTCGTTCTTGGAACATAAGATTTGATCAAGTGATCAAGACTTATGGGTTCTCACAAAATGTGGATGAACCATGTGTTTACAAACACATTAAGAATGGGAAGGTGGTTTTTCTACTACTCTATGTAGATGACATTCTGCTAATTGGCAATGACGTTGGGGCGTTGTCATCGGTCAAATTATGGTTGACCAAGCAGTTTGACATGAAGGACTTGGGTGAGGCTAATTTTGTTCTCGGTATCCAGATCTTTCGGGATAGGAAGAACAAAATGATAGCTTTGTCACAGGCCGGCTACATAGATAAAATTCTCAGGAGGTTTGCAATGCAGGATTCCAAGAAAGGTGGGCAACCATCTAGGTCTGGAATTACTCTTTCTAAGAAAGACTCTCCAAAGTCTTATGAAGAAAGAGAATACATGAAGAAGGTACCTTATGCTTCGGCAGTGGGTAGTCTCTTGTATGCCATGCTTTGCACTTGACCGGATATTAGTTATGCGGTCGGGATTGTGAGTCGATTTCAGGCGGATCCAGGACCGAACCATTGGGTTGCGGTAAAGCATATTTTCAAGTACCTGAGAAGGACTCGAGGGTATATGCTTGTGTATTCGGGTGAGGATTTAACTCCTCTAGGATACACTGATTCAGATTTTCAATTCTGCCTGGATTCTAGGAAATCGACATCCGGGTTTGTGTTTACTCTGGGTGGTGGTGCCATTAGTTGGAGAAGTGCGAAGCAAGATTGCACTTCGGATTCAACGACGGAGGCTGAGTATGTGGCGGCTAGTGATGCTTCGAAAGAAGCAGTGTGGCTCCGCAAGTTCCTTGGGGATCTTGAGGTAGTTCCTGGTGTGGATAAAGCGGTATCACTGTACTGTGATAACAGTGCGGTGGTAGCTAATGCTAAGGAACCAAGATTTCACAAGAAGAGTAAGCATATTGATCGAAAGTATCATGTGATAAAAGACTTCGTTGAGAGCGGGCATGTCACGGTGTGCAAGATCGCGTCAGAGGACAATTTAGCTGATCCATTTACGAAGACACTTACTGGGAGAGTCTTCGAGAGGCATGTGGAAGCTATGGGGATGCGGATTTTGCTGTATTTACTCACTTAGTGCAAGTGGGAGATTGTTAGACATGTATGCTCTAAGGTGTAAAAATGTAATACATTTTTGGAGACATTTTTATCAATAAAGAATTTATTCGTTTATATATACCAAATATTGTCCTCTTTACTTTATATTTGTTGAATGTATGATAAGCAAACAGTAGTCTGAGACTGTCAGTCTAAACCTTAAGAGTTGGGCATATGATGGGATGATTATGCGGTAGACACGACTCTTAAGGTGATGGTCTAAAATATATGATCCGCAATCGAGGGAATAAAGTTGGGCGCTTTATTCATGTAAAGATTGTTATATTGTCTATATCCCTTTTGGGAGATGGTTTGTCTTGGCCATCGGAGTTGGACTCCGTGAATAGAAACATTGGCGCGTTGTCATAGGTGACGATGTGTTGGATCGGGACATAAAGTGAATTGATTTGGATTAATAATTCTGTCTTGGCAAATCGATTCACTTTAGACAATCATTTGTATTGTATCTTAATCCTGAGATGAATAATGGGCCCGTTGTCTCGACTTGTGTCTTTTGATGTACCAATGGGTGACTCCCACATCTCTATAGTGGCATGCATGCCGGTACGTTGGAGGCATGACTCTTGGTAGCGTAGACTTGTTATTCATAGATATGGAATCCATAGCTCCTCTTTAGGAATAATGATATCCTCTTATATGCGTTGTCCTGTAATTGGAAAACTGGAGCGCTCAACCATTTGGATACATAGGTGTAACCGAATGGTATACTATCTTTAGATGGTAAGTTTTCTAATGGTGAGACAATGGAACGTAAGATAAAAATAATCGGGAAGGTAAGACAGAACTTGTCCTTAAGCCGATTATGGATGATCATATGGGGATGCGATACACTATGATATGTCATGGAGACTTAGCTACACGAGCTTCGTAATTCTATAAAGTTCGAGAGTGCAGCTCCAAGCTTTTAGTGGAGTAGCGTTGGAGTTGATAATTGTGAAATGTATATCTGGGATATTGGGTTTCATAATTATCATGAGCTTGAACTTTATAGGTCCATTTTGGTCCCCTTTGCTAGCTCACAAAATCCTGTAACGACACGGCGTGCTTTTCTAATAATTGGTGACTTATGTCGGATTTATCAGATTGGTTTAAAATTTATAAGAATCAAATAATTCATGTCTGTTTATCGGTTGAATTAGTTATGTAAGAAATTAGTTCAAGATGAACTTGTTGAATTATGGCGTTCGGATAATTCTTGTCTGTTTATCGGTTGTTTTAATTTTGGACAATTAGAACAAGATAAACTTGTAGAATTATTGTGAATTGATTTATTTTCTTAGAGATTATCTTGATAAAGTTTGTTTTGATCAGATATCTTTTCTATTGGGCTATTTGAATCAAAACTGAGACTTTATCCTTTAGAATCTCGGGTGGAAAATAAAAGATTCGCGGAGATTTTTTCTCAGCAGTTCGGCATGCCGGATGACGTGTTCGGCCTGCCGAACTGGCCAGTTCGGCCTGCCTATCTCACAGTTCGGCATGCCGACCGCGATAGCTAAGATTACTCGTTTTTCACGCGTATCTTATCAGATATTGATCCGAACTTGATTCTGTTTCGATTTTTGAGACCTAATCTGATATGGACTGACCCCAAGGACCAATAGGTATAAAAAGGGAGTGAGTCTAATGATTTACTCATATCAATTTGAGAGATTAAGAGTGATACTCTTCTAGTGAGCATCTAAAAACTCCCTGAGAGCTTTTGTTCACAAAAATCACGAACACTAGCTTTGGGTTCTCTCTATTGGTTGGAAGGAGAGTCACCGGTGGAAGAGCTGTACGTGTGAGCCCACACTCACTCTGGTTGTGGATAGAGAATAGCAAAGAAGACCAGTTGGTTGAGGCTCTTCTGGAACGTTACTTCTCTACACAGGTCGCGGAGGTTCTTCGGCACACTGAGGTTAGTAAGATCTGTTTAATTTATACATATAACATGTCAAACTTGTGTTTTGGAAAATACTCTGATGAAAAATTTTCAAAAATTCCGCTGCGCACTTTGTTTCCAACACCACCACCCCGCCCCACCCACTTTCTCCCTAACTACCCACCCCACCCCACTTCGCCCCACCCACCCCCACCCTTTCCTCACCCGCCCTGCCCTGCCCCACCCAGGCCCCTTGCCCCACCCACTCCCCACTCCACCCACCCTTGCCCCCTCTCGTCCACTACCCTGCCCTACCTGCCCTCTTCCCGTCGCCCCACCCCACCCCCCACCCCAACCTCGCCCCCTCGCCCTACCCACCCCCCACCCCACCCTACCCTCACTCCCCCTCATCCTCGTTGCCTCCACAAATTTTATTTGTTTTATGAATATGTGAAATTATATGAATATGTGAATATGTGTAATATGTGAAATTGTGTAATTGAAATTGTAAAATTATGAATATGTGTAATATGTGAAATAATGTGAATATGTGTAATATGTGCAATTATGTGAATATGTGAAATTGAGTAATTGAAATTGTAAACTTGTGAATATGTGATATATATAAATATTGTGAATATGTGAAATTGTGTAATTGAAATTATGAACTTGTGAATATGTGAAATTGTGTTTGTGAAACTGTAAACTTGTGAATATGTGAAATATGTGAATATATGAAATTGTGTAATTGAAATTGGTTTGATCCCCTCGGACACCCATCACGTGAGGATTCTATTAGTTACGAGATTGTGAGTATTAATGTTCTCTTACAAAATTAATTGTTTTGAGTCCCACATAATTGTATCATCTATTCATTCATTTAAACATGACACATTGTTAGGGCGCTTAACGATTGAAAACTTCAAGCGGGAAGCAGTACCAAACAGAACGATATATTCTAAATGTAAGTGTCCAAAACAACAAAGAAACGTAGAATGTGGTTTTTTTATTCTACGTTTCATGCGAGATATAATTACAAGTGGTAAGCAAGCCCTAGGAAGAAAAAGATTTTTATATACATATGGATATACATGAAGTTAGATTAGAGTGGGTATAATTTGTAAATAGGTATGTAATTTTTAGATAGATAGATAGAGATAGTAGATAAACAATTGCTCAAAATAGCTCAAATGTAAAAGATCTTATAAATACCTTGTAATTTCAAAATACATCAATTTTTGTATGCAATCAGGGCTTTGTTGTAATGGATAACACACGGGACTGACCATCATGTGGAAAATCAAAAATTTTTGGAAATTTTTTTGGCAATACCAATTTTCCATGACGGTTTTTATAAAAACCATTGTGGAAGCATAAGCTTTCATGACGGTTTCACAGGAAAACATTGTGGAAGGTCATGCTTCACCGACCTTTTTGGGAAAAACCATCGTGGAAGCTTTACCTTCCACGATGGATTTTATAGAAACCTGTTGGAATAATAGTACGCAGCAAAATTTTAAAATTTTTTATATTAGATTATTTTTCAAAACACAAGTTTGAAACACTATATGCATAAATTAACCAGATCTTACTAACCTTGTAAATGCCGAAAAGTTTCCGTAATTAGTGAGGAGAAGTAACGTTCCAAAAGAGCCTCAACCAACTAGCCTTCTTTGTTATTCGCTATTCATGATCGGAGTGAGTGTGGGCTCACACGTACAGCTCTCCCACCAGGCAACTCTCTTCCAATCAATTAAGAGAACCCAAAGCTAGTGTTCGTGATTTGTGAATAAGAGCTCTTAGGGAGTTTCTAGAGTCTCACCGGTTGAGTCTCACTCTTAATCTCTCAACTAATCTAAATTATAATGAGACTCACTCCCCTTTATATAGAGGTTGGGCCCAAGAGTCCGTCCTTATTAGATAAGGCCTCAAAAATTCAAAATAGGTTCAAATCAGAATCGATATCTGATAAATCTGTGTCTAAAACATGTGATAAAAAACCCACGATCGGTAGGCCAAACTAGCAGATTGGCCTACAGAACCTGTCTCATCGGCAAGCCAAAGTTTAAAATTGGCCTGTCGAACTTACGATTTTTTATCCCTATGAATCTTTATCTTTCACCCGAGATTCTTAGGATAGAGCCTTAATTTTAATTCAAATAACCCAATAGAGAAGTTATCTGATTAAAACAATTATATCTAGATAATCTCTAAGAAAATAAATATTCCTGATGATTCAACAAGTTTATTTTGAATTAATTCAAAATTAATCCAACCCATAAACAGACATGAATTATGTGATCCTGATAATTCAACAAGTTTATCTTGAATTAATTTTATCATGAAATTAATTCACCGATAAACAAACATGAATTATCTAATTCTATCGAATTTCAGCCAATCTAATAAATGTGACATAAGTCACCAATTATTGAAAAAGCGTGCCGTATCGTTATAGAACTTTTGTGAGCTAGCAAAAGAGACCTAATGGACCTATATAGTTCAAGCTCCTGATAATTATAAAACCTAATATCCCATATATACATTTCATAATTATCAGCTCCAACGCTACTCCACTAAAAGCTTAGAGCTGCACTCTCAAACTATATAGAATTACGAAGCCCGAATAGCTAAGTCTCCATGACATATCATAATATATCGCATCCCCATAGGATTATCCATAATTGGCTTAAGGACAAGTTTTGTCTCACCTTCTCGATTATTTTTATTTTACGTTTCATTATCTCATTATCATAAAACTTACCATCTAAAGACAGTATACTTTTTGGTTACACCTATGTATCTAAATGGTTGAGCGCTCCAGTTTTTGAATTACAGGATAATGTATATAAGAGGATATCAACTGCTCCTAAAGAGAAGCTATGGATTCTATATCTATGAATAACAGATCTATGCTATCAAGAGTCATGCCTCCAATGTACCGGCATGTGTACCACTATTAAAATATGGATGTCATCCTTTGGTACATCAAAAGACACAAGTCAAGACAACAGGCCCACTATTCTTCTTAGGATTAAGATACAATACAAATGATTGTCTAAAGTGAATCAATTTTCCGAGACAGAATTATTAATCCAAATCAATTCATTTTATAACCAGATCCAACACATCGTCACTTATGACAATGTGCCAATGTTTCTATTCGCAGAGTCCACCATCGATGGCCAAGACAAACCATCTCCCAATAGGGATATGGACAACATAACAATCTTTCCATGAATAAAGTGCCCAACTTTATTCCCTCGATTGCGGATCTTATGATTTAGACCGTCACCTTAGGAATCGTGTCTTCCACATATCTATCTATCATATGCCCAATTCTTAAAGGTTCAGATCGACAGTCTCAGACTTTTATTTGCGTAACATACATTCAACAAATATGAACGTAAAGAGGACAATATTTGGTATATAAATAATAAATAACTTTATTGACAAAAATGTCTCCAAAAACATGTTATATTTTTACTCCTTAGGGCATACACGTCTAACAAAACCGTCGTGGAAGCTTGACTTTCCACGATGGTTTTTATAAAAACTGTCGTGGAAGATGCACGCCCACAACACCTCTTCGTGCCAATTTTGCTATTCCATGATGGTAAAAAAATGTCATGAAAACTCCATTTTGTATCACGACTGAAGTTTTCATGAGGGTTTTTTAACCGTCATGAAATTTTTCGATGACAGTTTTAAACCGATGTGAAATCCACAGTCTTTAATAGTGCATGCTTCATTCTCTTAGGATTTCCATGGCAATACAGCCATCACGTCATCCATGATGGGAAGACCAACACCTATAGCTTCTAGTTCAAAACCAAGAAGATCACTCTCTTTCTGTCGAAAGAACCTCTAGGCTCTCTGCCACTAATAGTTGCAGTCGACCACCCTCCAAAGACCCGGTCGACCACTTCAGCGTAGTAGTAACCGGCACTACCAAAATTTGTCCTCTTCTTCACCCATTCCAAGTTTGAAGCTGCTATGCAAGAAGCGAGCATTGTGTATGCTCTAATCTCATCTCCAGCCACCTCTTTGCCACCTATAAGTGTGTCGCTGAAAATTCAATCTCTCCTTTAAGAATTTTTAGATGTGTTTCCAAAAAATCTTCCGAACAGGTTGCCCTTGTTATGAGATTTCTAACAACAAATTGATCTTGTACCTGGTGCTACCTTTTCGAACAAATCACACTACCAGATAAGTCTAAGTGAACATGAAAAGCTTCATCAACAAGTTAAAGAATTGTCTTGAAAGGTTATTTTAGGAAAAGCCTTAGTCCTTGTGCTAACTCAGCGCTTCTTATTCTGAAGAAAGATGGTTCATGGCACATGTGTGTGGACAGTCGTATTAACAAGATCACGATTCGGTATCGCTTTCCTATTCCTCGCCTTAGTGACCTTTTCGACTGGTTGAGTGGTGCTACTATCTTACAAAATTGGATCTTAAAAATGGATATTATCAAATATGAAGTCAAACCAGTGATGAATGAAAGACAGTGTTTAAGACACATGAGGGCTTCTTGAGTGTTTAGTCATTACTTTTAGTCTGTCCAATGCTCCAAGCATGTTCATGCAGATGATAACTCAAGCACTTCATCTTTTTGTTGGTAAGTTATCGTTGTTTACTTCGATAACATCCTTATCTTTAATGTTAATGAGGAACTCTATCCCCAACATCTCCGAGAATTTCTACTAGTAATGGGACAAAACAAGTTCTTTGTGGCTCTTAAAAAATGTGAGTTGGAAACCAAACAGATTCTTTTTTTGGGCTATGTTGTTTCGAAGGATGGTTTAGCTATCGATCAAGCTAAGGTAGCGTCAATACAATCTTGGTCGACACCTCACACTGTGATGGAAGTTTCGAGGTTTCATGGATCGGCTTCTTTTTACTATCAGTTCATTCTTGACTTTAGTAGCCTCATAGCTCTGGTTACTAATTGCCTCTAAGATTACAATTTCACATGGACCCTAGTCGCCGAAGATTAAACATAAGCTCACAGGCCACTGCTCCCATCCTAGTTCTACCTGAGTTTCTCATACTCTTGGGTTGCATTGCGATACGTCAAGTTGGCATAGGTGTCATTCTTAGCCAACAAGGGTGACCCGTTGCTTACTTCAACGAGAAATTATTTGGTTCCAAGCATGCTATAGTATATATGACATGGAGTTTTATGTGGTGGTTCAAGCCATTACGCATTGGAGGCATTATTTTTTTTCGCAAGGAATGTATGCTTTACACCAATCATGACGCCTTGAAGCATCTTGGTAAGTCAAAATGAAGTTTCGACGCGACATGCTTCATGGATTGCTTACCTTTAACAATTCACATTCATCATCAAGGACCAATCCGGTTCCATCAACTGGGTTGCCAACACCCTACACTGATGTCGTTCCTTGCTCGCCACTTTGCCTGTCTCTATTCCTGGTTTCTCCACTTTTCTATGGCTATACCCATCTGATCTGTTCTTCTTGCGGATCCTTGAAGATGCTCATAACAGAAGTCACTTCGAATATTTGTTGCAAGATGTTTTTCTCATCTTGGATAGCCGACTTTACGTTCTGGATTTAAGCTTGCGGCTGCAAATTATTAAGGATCTTCATGGGAAGGGACACATTGGTTGGGATACGATGCTACATCTAGTCTCCATTTCTGACATTACACCGATGCACTGTTGGGATGTTAAGCATTATGTGGAGCGTTATCAGATTTGCCAAACTTCCAAGGGTCGTGCTTCCAACACTGGCCTTTACATGCCATTGCCTATTCCGACGCAGCCATGGATTGACGTTAGCATGGACTTAGTGGTTGATCAGTTTTCTAATAGGGCCCATTTTATTATATGCAAGCACACCATCGATGCAATTCCAGTGGCATAACTCTTCTTCAAGGAAGTGTATCGTCTTCACAGTCTTTCCTCTTCCATTGTCTCCGACCGTGACTCTCGCTTTCTCAATCTCTTTAGGTGGACCTTTTGGCGCTTGGTAAACACTAGTTTGGATATGAGTTCGGCATTGGAAAACTTGAACACCCAAAAACTTTAAGAAGTGAATAAGAAAGGATTTTATTATTTAGAAGTTCAAAAGGAGATTTGTAAGAATTAACTACAGTGGGAAGTCTATTTATTAGGTAAATATCAGTCTGGAATGCATATGGCCAGTCTTTGAAAAGCATTGAGGCTAAAGACACCATGGTGAAACCAACTTCAATAACATGCTTGTGTTTTCTTTCGTCACGACCGTTTTGTTGGGAGGTTGTTAGACGAGACATTCTATGTATAATGCCAAGATTTGTGAGAAAAGAAGTGAAGGGAATATATTCCCCACCACCATCTGTTTGAATTGTTTTAATTCTGGTGTCAAATTGTGTTTAAATAAGGCTTTGAAATCAGTAAGATTTGAAATGCATCACCTTTAGTTTTGAGAAAATAGAACCAAGAGAATCTAGTATAGTCAACAATATATATATATATATATATATATATATAAATTTCATTCCAGTAACTAGATTACAGGAGATGCTCCCCATAAGTCTGTATGAAAAAGCTCAAATGGTCTCAGCGGTCCAGAAGTTGAAACAGTAAAAGGTAATCTATGGCTCTTGCCTAACTGACATGAGTTACAAAGATCAAACTGAGACAATAGGAGACTCTTTTGATTACAATATTGCAAAACTTTGTTAACTATAGGAGAAGCATGACGTTCTAGATGGTTGTCCGATAAGCTGGAAAGTTGGAAAGCACTTGTGGAAAGAGAAAAAAAGCTGATTGCACTAGTAGAAAAAGCTTATTTTACAATGGTTTAAAATTATCGTGAAAAGTTTACACGACAGTTAAAAAATCATTGTGTAATCCTCCGTCATAGTATAAAACATAGCTTACATGATGGTTTTTTACCGCCATTGAAGGTACTTTGAAGTCTGGTTTGGGTGCGTTTCGGCATATCTTATACGGTATGCTTTCTCATGAAACTGTCGTGTAAGATATAGCTTGCACGATAGTTTCGTCAAACCGTCGTCTAACTATACCTTACACAATAATTTTTTCAAAAAACTGTGATGTAAGCTTAGATTTTTCATAATACTTTTTTTATAGAAACCATCATAGAAAATTCGTCTAAATAACAACAAAAAAAAAGCTAAATTTTTTATTTTCCACAGGATGGCCAGTTCCTTTTCTATCCATTAATCCAAGGCCCTGTTTACAAAAACATATAATTATACTTAACTTAAAATTTTTACAACGTGTTAAAATACACAAAGTTT
This sequence comes from Artocarpus heterophyllus, assembly GCA_025403435.1. Taxonomy (NCBI): domain Eukaryota; kingdom Viridiplantae; phylum Streptophyta; class Magnoliopsida; order Rosales; family Moraceae; genus Artocarpus; species Artocarpus heterophyllus. Next base: position 14,292,015 of record CM046328.1, read on the forward strand.
ACAACACATCACATGTTCCTATAAACAAATTTCTACTACTCCCTAAAAACTAACAATATCTAAATAGTTTACCTACTTAATTCTAACCTCAAGTGAATCATCAACGGTGTAAAATTTCTTTCTTTCAAGCTTGACCATACCATTATTCGTAAAAAGCATATCCCGCATGTGATGTAAAATAAAATAACCACATTTAATGTTGCTAGATTGTCTTAGACACTTATAGAACTTGTAAACCATTTCACTACCTTGATAATGTGTTACATCATCTCCCGTTGCAACTTTTCAATCATTAAGTCTTATGCTATGGTTTTACAAAAAAACCATCGTATAAGGCCAACATTAGTTATCAATTATTATTATTACTATATTTATAATATGATATATATCTATTATATTGCTAATTGTTAAATACTAATCTATATTAATATTTTAATATTTTAAATATATTGATAATAATTATTTTATCAATAATTATCCTTATTATTTAATAACATTATGTTGTAATAATAATAATAAGAATAATAATATATATTATTAAGAATTATAAAATATGAGTATTAAGATATTATTATTATCATAAAAAATTTTGATGATATATTATTTATATTTTTAATTTATAATAATTTTTTTCTTAATAAAAAGCTTACATGACGGTTTCTTGTAAAAGCCATCATGTAAGGCTCACTTCGCTGCCACGACCGCTTTTGTACTTTGAAGTATAACTTTACATTTTTTTCTCCTGCCATGATAGTTTTTGAGAAACCTGTCATTGGACGAGGGCCGTAGAATCTCACATGTCCACTAGTGTTGGAGGGGCAGCCACTGCACCGGAAAGAGTTAAATTTGCAACGACTTTATAAAGACCGTTGTCAAGGTTGCTCGTGAGTAGGATTTGCTTGGAATTTAGGTCCTTAACAACAAAACAAGTAGGAAAGAATTCAACAGGGGCGTTATCATCCACACAAATTCATCTAACACTGATAAGATTATGTGATATTTCAGAAGTATGCAAAATCTGATTTAAAAGTAAAGTGGCGGTAGGTGCGTGAAAGGAAGTATTGCCTGTACGAGAAATAGAGATTTGCTTACCATTGCCAACAATGACTTGGTCAGATCCATGATACGGAGTTTGGTTGAAGGAAGTCCGCAGATGTGGTGTGAGATGGTGTGTGACTTCGGAGTCCATGAACGAAGAACTAACAGGGGGAGGAGGAGACGGTGATTGTGGAGCATTGGTTGGTATATATGGATGTGGAGAGTAGGTGGGATTAGGAGAGAACATGCTGCTGCGAGCCTGAGGCTTAGTTTATGGTTTATAGGTCAGGTCAGTTCTGTGGCAACATATATTTGCTGTGTGACCAAACTTTTCGCGTATTTGACATTGGGGTCAGTTTCCATTCTGGTAAGTGTTCTTTGGTTTCCAAAATTGTTTTTGACTTTGATTTGGTGATTTTCCAGGGATACTAGTTTGGGTTTGTGATGGATTGAAGGGAGTCCGTAGGTTATAATGCGGAGTGTGGTTCTTTTTCCCAGTTTGGGAAAATTTGGTTGAGAATAGACTGATTTTGGGAATTTTCGTTGCTGCTTTGAAGCTACAACATTAGCCATGGTAGGATCAAGCTGTACAATAGAGTTTTGCTGCCCAAGATGGAAATCATAATTCAACACTAAATTGTGAACTACCTCAATACTTGGAGAATTAGGTCTAGCACTAATAGATGAGACAGACCCATTATAATTTTGGTCTAAACCCTGAAACAAATGCAACAGATAATCCTTCTCACCAACTGGTTCACCACTTGAGGCTAGTTGATTAAAGAGACCCATGAGTTTTTCAATGCACTGTATTGCAGTCATTCCTCCCTTCTTGATAATTTGGATTTGGGTCTTGTAAGTAGGATTCTAAGAAATCGAGGATGATGCACATATTTGATTCAGAGCATCCCAAATATCATATGCAGTGTCATTGCCAACAATTTGAGAGAGAATTTTCAGCCAAGGAAGCATAAAACCAACTCATAAGAAGAAGGTTATACCTTTGCCAATCAATGTATTGATTGAGTATTTGCAATATCAAGTTGGTCGGGGAGAGATCAGGGAAGACAAGGTCGAGTACCATTGATGAACTCTTCAAATCCATGGGCAATAATGATCTTTAGCATCTGGTTTTTCCACAACAAAAAAAGTGTCATCATCAAGCTTGATGTTGAGTTGAGAGTTAACAGTAAGGTAAGTAGGACGTGGGTTTGGAGGCTAAGATGATGGTGTTGAAGAAGAGGTGGAAGTTGATATCTGTGACTTCTTATGGTGAGGAAAGCAGTGTGGTGGATTTAGGGGAGGCTATTTGAATAAAGGAGAGGGCCCTGGTACCAAGTTTAGCTTAAGTGTAGAAAACGGAAAAAATAGCAAGGAAAGGTTGAAGAAAGAAACAGTCTATATTCATTGAATTGCCTCAAAATCAGTATAATGGTGTAATGCGTCCTTCATAGAGACAAATGATGGCAAAATGGACATATGTCCTGTAAAGAAATTGAGGACCATTTATACATGTAATGATTAATTGTACAAGGAATAAAGAATAACAATGAGTCATAGCAGGGTTAATTTGGACTTTGCCTAACAATTTTTAGTTAAATAAATAATAATGCAACTATTTTATGTATGAATATATATAACGATCCTTATATTACTCGGACAACTATTTATGTTTGATCATAATCCTGAAATGGATTTACGACTCTATGTTTAATGTAGATTGTGTCTTTTGATATGCTAAAGGCAGGAATTACGAACAACAAAAGTTCTATTATTGGTACGTTTAAGACACAGTTACCTGTATTCGATGAGACCATAGTCCTTAGACATAGAAACCATGGCACCATTGTTAGAGTTAATATTATCCTTTCAAAGGTATTATTCGAGATTTAGAAAAATGAGCCCTCGGTCGTATAGATAAACACTCTATTTGTATGTGTTATAAATGAAATGTTTTTCCAATGGTAAAATAATTAGTCTTTGAGATAAAATAATCGGAAGCTAAAACGGAACTTTTCCTTCTATCGATTATAGATAACCTATAGGGATACACATAATATGAGAGGTTATTAATAATATTAATTGAATTTTTAATAATATTATCCATAATTGAAGTTTTGTAATAAGATATATTATCAAGAGTTAGCTTTGGTCTTTAGCGGAATGACAACAAAATTAATAATTAAATAGGAAATGTATCAATGATTGGTTTGTCTATTATTATTTGAGCTTGACAATATATTTTATTGAGTTCTAATGCTAGCTCATTAATTCCTATTTGATATCCGGAAAAAATAGATTGCCACTAGCCGTATAGAAGTACAAGGAAGATGGACCATTAGGCTTGTTGTGTTGTGTGCCATTGTCTAGTTGGACTGTTGGTGCTGGGAGCAAAACACCTAGACTACAAGCACCAACTAGTGTATATTTTGGAATAAATTAGTTGTTTAATTAATTTTATAAAAAAATTATTCAAATCGGTGATTGTGATTCTTTTATAATTAATTATTCAAATTGAAATTTGAATAATTGGTTTAAATCCTATTAGAATTTGAATAAATTATAATTATTGATAATTATTTAAATTAGATTACTATCGAAACAATGTGGCATGATGGAATCTTCGCCTGGCATGTGAAACAAATAAAGGGAAAAGAAATCCTCCTAAATTCTAGTAGACTTCAAACTCCTAAACTAGTTCTATAAATAGAGGTTTATAGGCCTCATTTATTACTAGATTGTCTAAGTGCTTTTTAGAGAATGAGTAAATAATATTTGTCACATTATTTGTTCTTGGTGTACTTGAGTGGTTGGAAGAAGTATAGTAGAGATTTGGTAAGTTATTCCCACATACATAACAATCTAAGGAGAATAGCATTGAAGGCCAGCTGGTTGAGATATTTAGGAGGATATAGATTAGTCAGACATGCTAATATTGGTCATCAATAGGTACAATAAATTAGATATAGTTTGTAGTTTATAGCAACATAAGTTAAATATAAAATGATTAAATAAAAATATTAAAACTTTGTTGCATCGGCATGCCAATTTTTCCAACATATGCCTACCTATGGGAGGGACAAAAATTGAAGGGCAATAAACACATTTTTTTCTTATTAATTTGTAAGGTGGCCCTTTATTACAATTACATGGTGACGTGAGTATGCCTCACCAACTTTATACGATAAACTAACTTGGGATGGCATCTTCAAGTTATAAGTAAAATAACTTATATTTAGAGTCGAATGCTATGTCCAATATTTCGAACTGAGCTTGACAAATGATAATATACAAGATCTAGAAGGGTGGTTCAAACTGGATGCTTCAGCTTAACGTACATGTCATGTTATCTACAAGATACGTAGTAGGAAAAAAATTAAGATGATTAAAAAAATTAAGAATCAACGGGGAAAAAAAAGTTCCCTTAGGCAAAACTTCACAAACCCTAGTAGAAATGGTAACAATGATTCACAACTGTCATTAAGGGATAAGGTCATATTTTGAAAATTGATGTCTTATTTGAGGTTGTTAAAATTCTTAGAGTTTATTGACGACTTAAATTTTGTGGTCAGACTTTGGTGAGATTGGCTACGAAGTGAAGAATTCTTCTTGGCTCACTCAAGGATGAAAATATTGGTATTGGTAGAAATATCGATATTTTAATTTTATGGAAATTTTGAAAAAAATATTGATATTGGTAGAAATTTTGACAAAAACTAAGAAAATTTTACACTGAATATATCTCCAATACTTTAAGATAGATAAACAATAAAAAGAAACATAAATAAACATTATTAACATAATAAACTCCATAAATAATAGATTTGTCAATACCAAAAGAAAGTTCTGTGAGGTTTAAACATGGTTGGATTCTATCTTAATTCAAATAATATTAGTGCCATGACATGTTATTTAAGTAGTGCTAAATATAGTTATGAATATGCCACATATAGATTTCTGGACTTCTTCTGAATGTATTTATATCAATGGGAAACTATAAATTCTTCTAATTGTTTGACTAAGATAGTGCTGGTATGCTAAGATGAGGATAATTGAAAATTTCGTAAGTATCATACTTTCTAATGTCTTCATTGTGTGGATAATAAATATGACGAGCCTTGTTAGAAGAGCTGCTATAATTGTAATCCAAATTCATTGATTGTAAACTCATTGAAATATTCATTCATTGAAAGCATAAAATACTGATAGATTATTTAAAGGGAAAAATATATTAAATTTTGTAATTTCTGGCATTACCAAATTTTGGTCAAAATTTCCATGATATGTACTAAAATTTTGTACAAAATACATTTCAGATTTTTTGATATCGATATTTCCATTGATATTTTCGATATTTGGCCAAAATTGATTACAATGGAATGATATTTTGATACCTCAAAATTTTTGAAATTTTCATCGAAATTTCTAAAATTTCGTCGAAATGCATCCGTGGGCTCACTTCAGACATCAGCGACTGTGCTATTTCGTTGGAGGTCCCACAAATTTTATCATTCTATGAGCTCTTCTAAGACCTTCGATCTTGTTGGAACTACTACCAATGAATCAAAGATGTATATATGTATATCCTAACACGTTGGACCCTATGGATCTACCGTACCCTAGTTAGGGATTAAATAATATTCTCTTCAATTAATAGTGATAAGTAGATAAATGTCTACATATTGAATGATGAATGGTAGTAGAAAATATTGTGTTGGAAATGGTTTTATAAACAATTGTCATGAACTATTTTGAGACCCATATTAGAGTGGGGCCTATTTCACATATATGATAGGTCTTGGTAAATTTGCATTCTCCGTCGCGAGGAGATCAAAATCATATATTTGATGCTCGAATGGTTATCGAGTGAATGAAAAATTGATGTTCAAAATATGCCCATTGGAATTGGTTTGTTGGAAAGTATACGAAATAATTGGAGTCCCACATTGTTTAGACATATTGCTTTGGTGAAATTTAAATGAGTTTGCACTATAGCTCTTGGGTAAGAACTCTCACGTAGTTTGTTAGAAGCCCAATGTGCGATAGAGGGAAGACATAATTCAAATTCACCAGAGTAGTACTTTTGGTGCCGAAGTACTACTCGATTGTCATTGTATCCTAAGAGACAGACGCTCAATGTGATCTCAAGCCCTTGAGGAGAGAGCGAATATGTTTGACGCCAAGATTTTGTGTTTTATTCGGTTGAAGGTTTTTATGTACTTGTTTCTCCTTTTGTAATACTTTTTTAATAGCAACTTATTCGTCTATTTTTCATATTATATGCACTTTTGCTAACACATTTGAAGTGACATAAACACATAGGACCCAAGGAAAAGGATGCAAAGAAGTCAAAGAAGGCTTAAGTTATTAAGGTTCTATTTGGCAGAGAATTGCTTGTGTTTTTAGTTATAGGGTGTTTAAAAAGTGCCGTTAGAACCAATTTTGGTTAAAAACATTATAGCATGTGAGTGCTTTATACTGTAGTAACTTTTTGTCCTTTTATTATAACATGTGATAGCTTTTCACTATTTGTTAGTTAGGACTAATTGGTTCTAGCTAATAGCCAAACACCCTATTAGTAAAAGAAGAAAACTAAAAACTATAGTTTTTTAAAAGTGTTTAGAATTAAAGTCCATGAGAGATATCAATATTTTGAAGCTTTTTGTTCCTTATATATATTTTTAGCATAATGGTCTTTAAAAGCTTTCCTTTATTTTTTAAAGTATAATTTCTTATTGCTTTGCAAAAATGCAAAAATATATATTCTTGGGGACCTTTTTGTAAAATATACATATATATATATATGTATGTTTTTGAGACTAAGGAACCATAAAACCTCAAAAAATTATCATCTCGTATAACATTTAACAGCAAAACAAAATTGAAGGAGACTAATGATGGCAGTAAATTAAGAGTTTGGGACTTCGATATTCAAATTCTTAAAATGAAGACAAACGGTGTTAACAAATTAAGTGGTTGGGGACTTGAGTATCTAAATTCTTAAAATGTGGATCTAAGTGCCAACAGATTAAGAGTTTAGGGACGTAAGTATCTAAATTCTTAAAATAAGAATCTAAATGAGAAAGGTTAGAATGAAGGGATCTATTATGTAAATATCCCGATTGTTAATTATGTCCTTGGAAAGCTCATATACAAGTTTTAAACTGTATTTTAGAGGTGCATTTTTAAGAAGCCATATTTTATAGTTTTAGCTAAAAACTTTTATAAAAAATCAAAACACTTCTAACATATGATTAAAAGACTTAAAAAAACAATTTTTTTGGATCCAAAAAGTTAAATTTTTTTTTTTAAGTGGGGCAGATGTCGTGCTCATGCACACCCCAGACATAAAATTTTAAAAAATAAGTAATGTCAGTCATTCTCAATGGTTTTTGGTCCTCAAACGCCACGTCTTCTTCCACTTTCCGAAACTTGCGACCCCGATAGTGTCGCCATCATACTCTTGTATGCACACGCCATCATCGCTATTATTAATCTTGACCCTTTATTTATAGTAAATTCTTAAATATCTGATATCTGAAAATGTAATGCTATAATGGTAAATACTTAAATACATGATATCTGAAAATATAAAGCTATAATAGTTAATACTTTCACAATTTAATAGATATTTAGGTCTGTGTGCGTTGGCAGACAAAACATACTATAGACGGGTTACATAAAATTCATGAGAGTTGGGATGGACGACTGATGAAGATAACTAGACAAAGTCTTCAAGATTGGAGAGGGTTAAGCACTCACCTCCTGTCCAAAGATGGCAAGAACCATGTCTAGGATAGTCTCATACGATGCAATTGCTCTTTCTTTACCAGCAGCCATAATGGGCTTTTTGTGGACACCACCTTCTCAGTCTCCGACTTATATTTGATCTTTAGCAAGAAGAGAGGTTCTACCGATATCCTTCAACTTTTGTCAATGTCATATTTTGAAAACATTGGTTTTGATTAAAATTATTTTTTCCAAGAATTTTACTACTAAAAGATAGATCTGAAAACTAAAAAATAAATACTTGGCTTTATCAATTCCTAATATAAAAATTGTCCACGCTTAATTACAATGGCAACTTTTTGATAGTTAAAATTTCTAAGAAATATCCTAAATAAAGGTTTGATCAAAGCGCTATCATTGGAATATTATAAAATCATGAAGTGCCAGTGTACTTTTCTAGTGAAAAGTAGAAAGTACTAAAGATCATCCTATCACCAGGAGTTATGATGATCATACAAGTTATCTCTATTGGAATTGATCTGTTGAATGTTCGAGGCCATAAATTTGTTCCAGTTGGGGCCAATAATGAGATATTTTGGACAAAAAGAGACAGCAGAATCTAAAACACCAAGCAGGAACAAATATTGGAGTTAAAAAAACACACACACACACACACACACATACACTAAAGTAAATGTGGGAGTGTCTACAGTTGAATGCATTTTCTGTATTCCACCACTGGTGTAAGCTCTAAAGGTCAAAATTAAATCTCAACAAGTTCTATGTGGACCTTCTCATATCAAATTAAATCTTCAATGCAATAAAAACAATTAAGAAAACGCAATTATAGCTCAAAAATTGAATGTATAAAATGAATATCTTAAAAACATTTTTCAAGGAATGGCCCACCATTGTCACAGCCAACCATTGTAGCTCCCAGTCTATAGTGAGCCTAGCCCCGTCCCTCCCGACCATCAATAAGCTTAGCTTCGCTTAGCCTAAATCCCATGCAACCAGCTCTAGGGAGTTCGAGAATCTATTAATGGCAGTTAGAAGCAATGAGAATCTACTTAACAAGAGCACTCTTCGATCTCATCTTTACGGACATTGGACCTTGATGGCATCACTTCGTGCAACTGCGGAGATCCTCGTCTGAGCCGCTATAGAATATGAGGCGGCTTGAGTTTAGATCCTGGATCCGAATCACCGAACTAAGCGAGTCCAGGAGAGAGCAGTTTTGTGACATGTAAATAGAATTGCAGACAAAGAGGTTTTTTTTTTTTTTTTTTTTGAAAGAGAGATAGAGAGGAGTTGGGTACCTTAATCTTATTTTTGCAAACATGAGCTCACTTTTCAAAACTATTAAATTTTAGTCCACTTAATCTAATTACGTTCTTCAAAGGTAGGGCAAAAAAACCGTACTCCATCACATTTCCCAAAGTTAAAAGGGGGAAAAAGATTCATCAAGAGCATGCTCCAAAGTTGGAAAAAAAAGAAGAAGAGAGAACTTCATTTGTTTTCAAAAAGAGGGAATTAATTAGTCCATCTAAAAATTTAGTGGTATCCAAAATTTTCTAAAAGATAAAACTTGGTTAATTTTTTATGTACATTGTTCAAAAAAATTATTAGTGTGCTTGGAAGAGTAGTTTATATTATTATTATAGGTTTAAAAACGGTAGCATATGAGAGTTTTATTGTAGCAGATAAGAACTATAAATTTTTACTGTTGCATATGAAAGCTTTACACTGTTCATAGTTCAAATTACTTTTTCAAACACCCTATACATCTTATATTTAGTAAGGAAAAGGACGATAATACTATTCCTACAGTCCAATTCAACAGAAGTACTAGTTATTACTACATCTTAAAGATATTCTATAGAATTTATTAGTGTTAGTGTTTACAATAAAAATTAATAATCTTCTCGGTTATTTACTGATAGTCCTTTTCTGCATGTCATATTTATGGAAGAAGTTTTTATGGTAGTTGCAGTTGCAAAATTTATTTGGCTTTAGTCATGAATCATGTGAAGAAGATTATGCATCCTATTGTTGGTGCTTTTAGGTCTATAACAATCTGCACTTAATAGATAAATAATAAATATGTAAAGAAAGAGTTATTCTATTTAATAGAAACAAAAATACTTTAGCTCAGTGGTTATTGAACCAACCTAGCTGCCGAGACTTTTATCTTGATGGGGGCGTCAAAACAATGACAGCCAAAGTTTAATGTTTCTCTAACCATATATTTAAAAACCATAATTAAGATTCTCAATCTTCTAAACGATTGGATTATCATATATTTATCAATCAAATTGCAGATGAAAAATCAACTATAGCTTATATGGACCGCCGCTATTTTTGGAATTTGGATTTTTGATTAGTACACATAACCATTTGATCTAGAAGGTAATACGTGGACAGAAAATGACCTGTAAGGCAATCAACCCAAAATTGAAGGGAATCTGCTTTTCTACATCATATCTTAGGATGCTAAGCCTGTAACACCCGCCTATTTTATATAACGGACCACGTTAAGTTAGTAACGCTATTAAGGAATGTTATTAATAAATAACGTTATATGATATGATATGTGATGTGCATGTTACTAACTTTTTATGTCAAGATTTGTGACAGGTGACGACCGCATGGAATCGTTGTGCTCTAGTGTTCATGTGAAATTATAAATATATGATTATTTATGATGCAATGATGTGTGAATGTTTTATGTTATGGCATTTAATGACAGATCGGCAGGCCGAAGAGGGAAAATCGGCAGGCCGAACAAAGCTGACAAACAGTCAGCAGAAATCTCTCCAGAGTTATGACTGAGTTAATTACGTTAATTGGGTGAATTAATGTGATTAATTGGCATAATAACGGAATGTTTTTATCAGTTAAGGAAATTAAAGGATTAGATTTGTATTATATTAAGAGGTTTCCTATTTTTAGAAGGTAAGTTAAGGTAAGATTGATGATGTTTGACCTTCTTTTTCTATTCTCCTCCTTTTCCCACGCCAATCACCTTCTTCATAGTCAGAAATTTCTGACTTAATGAAGAGTAATGACTCTTTATTATACACATTATGTTAAAAAAAAAAAATTTACGCTCTTTCCTCAAATAATTTTTCTCGGTTCTGAGACGTTCTCTCATTATTTTCTTTTCCTCCTCTCACGCCTCACGTCACGCCCCCAACAGTCAGAATTTTTCTGACTTAATGAAGGGAATTGAATTCCCATCAATGGTGTTTATTGCGTTAAAAATTTTAACGTTTCCTTTTTTATTATTTTCTCTCCTTCACACGTTTTGCCTCTCAAAAAAAAAAAAAAAAATTTCTGAGACATTCTTTCACTTCTCTTCCTCTTCCCTTCCTCACGAAATTTCTTTCTCTCTTCCACGGAAATTTTCTGAGCATATTGTAAAAAAAAAAAAAAAAGAGAGAAGTCTTGTTTCGTTGATCGAATTCAAGAATTTCGAGAAGAAACTTCAAGGTATGAATTCAGTTTTTTTTTTTTTTTGGTAAATGTAAAAAGATGTTCTCCTCTTCAAATTTCGTCTACAATGTCTTCTTTAGGTATTGTATTTTGTTATGTGTGATGTCTCTTCACGTTTTATGTCATTTTAACGTTTTATGAAAAATGAATATTTCTGTCTTCTACCCCTCACAGTAAAATGTTACTGTTTAATTTTGAAGGTATGAAAAATGTAATGATTATTCAATAGGTAAAGAATGATGTTTTCGTGAAAAGTTGTTAATTATGCTTATGTATGAGTATGTAAGATGAATGTATTTTATGATTATGAAATGTTTTAATAAATGTTATTTCTGGATTTTTGATTATAAAATGTTATGTATGTTTAAAAGATTTTATGATAATAAAAATAATTTCATGCATGATAATATGATGCTTGTATGAAGTTTTGAATTAAAATATAAATATATTAATTGTTCGAAAATGTTTTATTTAAAAGATAATTATGTTAAGATGTAGGGTTTTGAATAATATTTAAAATATGAGATGAGTGTATGGATATTTTATGATAAGTATTGATTTTTTTTATTGCATCTTAAAATGGATGTATGGCATGGACACTTAAGGAAGCGAGCACAACGAGACCGCGGTGTCATCACCAAGTGCAATATTAAGGTTAAGTAAGCTATCGATAAAGTAAATACATTCTCACCTGCAACATGACACTTTTTCAAGGTTTAATGATATGTTTACAAGGATTTTCCTGATGATTTTATGATGATTTTTCTTAAAGGATTTCTTATGAAAAGTTTTTCATGATTTAAAGTTATGCATGTATGATGATTATGGTATGTTTCAAAGTATGAAAATTATGTATATATGTATCACCTAATAAGTGTTGCACACCCAATGTTATAAAATGATATGTTATGATGTCATGTTTGGTTTGGGATTAGCTACCCTTCTCCTCTCATGACGGCGCGCCAATGATGATGTTTATGGTGCAACACTTGGGCCCTTAAGAATAAAAAAATATATATATGGAATAAATTTTAAAATGGTCAATATTATGAAAGATATGTTTCTATGAAATTGTTCTTAAGGCACTTTTATGATACGATGATGATGATGATGATGATGATGTTTATGAAATGTTTTAAATTGTGAGAATATTATGTACTTACTAAGCATTAGCTTATTCATGTTTTATATGTCATGTTGCAGATAAGGGTAAGAGAGTCATGGAATAGGTGGAGGACATGGAACGGCGTGTGAGCAACATGAACGATGAATTGTAACCGGAAGCACGCCAAGAAGAAATGAATTTATGATTTAATAAAATTATATATTTTGAACATATTATATGTTGAGTTTTTTTTAAGAATACTTATATTATGATTTTATAAGTTATTTTATCATTTTTTATGAAATATGAACTTTCGCTATATTTTACGTAAAGTTAGAACGTTTTAAATTTTTTCTTCCAAAGTAGATTTGGTCTCGGACGGCCTGCCGAACTCCGTGTCCGGCCTGCCGAAGACCAGAAGATCGGCCGACCGATCTATTTTTCGGCCTGCCGAACCTGGATGAATTTTTGGTCCGAATTACAAAGCTTCTAGAAGACGCTCCGGCTTGCCGATGTTGTTCGGCTTGCCGAAGTCCCAAGTTCAGCCTGCCAAACTATGGGAATAAGTGGATTTCAAAGATGTGATGATCAAAGAGATTTAATGTGAGATTTTAATAAGTCTTGATTTTACTATTTGATTATCAAATATTATTAAATAAGTTCTTGAATAATTTAAGTATAAACGAATAAATTATGTTATGGAATAAAATTAAACTATGTTCTTCGAAACAACGTTAAGTTAAAAAAAAATGTATGAATGGATCCTGGTAATGTAAGTTTAAGTACTTTTAAAATCTATAGTACGATTGAGTTGATATTATCTATGAGTTTAATTATTTAAGCATGTATGAATGTAAGTATATAACGATATCTGTGACGTCCGAATTAAGGGGCGTTACAGGCTTTGGTATCAGAGCGAATCTTTCGATTACAATTCATATCGCCACACGTCAATCCAAGTCCTCCAAGTAAGTTTGTTAGATGTACTGATGCAAGTATGATAATAAGATTAAGGTTTGAATGTTTAATGATTAAAGACATAGTAATGAAAACCTGTCTCATAAATAGAAGATGAATTTTAAGTCCTTATTATTTTAGAAAATTTACGATGGACGGCTATAGAAGAATGCAGACCCGCACCCAGTCTAACGAGAGACTTATGACGATGATCGCTGAACTACAAAGGCAGTTGGAGGATCAACGACGGGAAATAGCTGCATTAAGGGCCAACAACCAGGCAATGATGTGCCTCCTCCTCCTCCGCAGCCACCAGTACAAGTAAATGAAGTCCCAGCTCCTGCTGCTGAACCAAGAGCAGCCTATCAGGAACCTCTTTTGGTTAGATGGAAGAGAGTTAAGCCAGCTGACTTTGAGGGTTCTAAGGACCCGCTAGTCGCTCAAGGATGGTTAAAGACAATTGAGGCTACCTTACGACTCATGGATTTCACGGATAATGAAAAGGTCCTCTGTGCCTCGTACTGCCTTACTATGGAGGCCAGGATATGGTGGGATGGCATCGAACAGAGCAGAAGTGTTGAAGAAATGCCATGGGCTGACTTTGTTCACGAGTTCAACACGAAGTTCTTCCACATGAATGTTACGAGGAAACATTATGAGGAGTTCGAAAGCTTACGTCAGGGGGATATGACAGTCACTGATGTGGTGACAAAGTTTGATCAACTTGCTCGTCTGTGTCCAGGGATGGTTATGAATGAAGATGAAAGGGTCAGAAGGTTGATAAGAGCCCTTAGACCAGACATTGCTGCAATTGTTGATGGGGCAAGTCCGCCAAGGACCCAAGAGCAGGTTGTTATGAGGGCCCAACGTGTTGAGTTCCATTTGTCAAAGTTAAGAAGGAATCAGCCTCAGCCCAACCAGCAAGCCAACAATGCTAATAGCCAGAACCGTCCTTCCCACAGGAACAACAACAACAGCAACAACAACACTCAAAACTGGAGAAACAATAAGAGGAAGGGCAATCCTCAACAACAGCAGGGCCAAGACAACAAAAGTCACAATGATGGTCAGCGCAACAACAATGACAGGCGATTCCAACCATGTGCCAAATGTGGAAAGAAGCATCCGGGGGAATGTCGACTGGGAACGAACCAATGTTTCATATGTGGGCGTGAAGATCATTTCGTAAAGAATTGCCCTAAATTGATAAATGCCAATGCCCCACAGAGACCTACTCCTCAGGCCCAGCTGCATCAGATGCAAGCCTCCCTTGAAGGGCCACTAATTAGTCAAGGGAGACTTGAAGCCCCACCAACGAATGCCCGAATCTATACCATGACAAAGGAACAAGTGGCTGCAGAAGCCTCCAATGTGGTCACAGGTCAGATAACAAGCTTATGTAATGATGTTTATGTTCTTTTTGATACGGGTGCCACGCATTCTTTTGTGTCTATGTCACATGCTAGGAAGTTAGGGGTTCGTTTAGAGCCAATGAGACAGGGATTCACTACGACACTACCCTCCGGGGAAGTGATATTATCCATGCATTGTTTGCGTGCAGTACCCCTATGGATTTCTAATAGGGAACTTTTCGTCGACCTCATTGTGATCGACATGCATGACTACGACATGATTCTTGGGATGGATTTCCTAAGCAAGTATAATGCCGCGATCGAATGCCGGAAAAGAAAGGTGATCTTCCATCCTGAAGGTGATCAAAAATTTGTTTATGTTGGCGAGACCAGGAAGAAACCCCACATGTTTTTATCGGCAATGAAAGCAAGGAAGCTGTTAGCAAGTGGCTGTATGGGTTATCTGGCAAATGTTGTAGACAAAAGCCAAGAAGGAAAGACAAGAATTAAAGATGTGCATGTTGTTCATAAATATGAAGATGTGTTTCTTGATGATCTGACGAGTCTACCGCCAGAAAGAGAAGTTGAATTCAAGATTGAGCTCGCTCCAGGCACCAAACCAATCTCTAAAGCTCCTTACAGAATGGCCCCAGTAGAATTAAAGGAGCTTCACACGCAATTAAAGGAGCTGCTTGACAAGGGATTTATCAGGCCAAGTCACTCACCGTGGGGTGCACCAGTCTTATTTGTGAAAAAGAAGGATGGCACTATGAGACTCTGCATCGACTACAAAGAACTGAACAAGGTGACAATCAAGAACAAGTATCTGTTGCCTCGAATTGATGATTTGTTTGATCAGCTCAAGGGTGCATCGGTGTTCTCAAAAATTAATCTACGATCAGGATATCACCAGTTGAAGATTAAAGAAGGAGATATCCCCAAGACTGCGTTCAGGTCGAGGTATGGTCACCATGAATTTGTGGTTATGCCTTTCGGTTTGACGAATGCACCTGCTACCTTTATGGATTTAATGAACAGGGTATTCAAGGATTTTCTCGATAAATTTGTTGTTGTATTTATCGACGATATTCTTGTCTACTCGAAGAGTCAGGAAGAGCATGAGGAGCATTTAAGGATCGTGCTGGAGACTTTAAGAAGACACCAGCTTTATGCTAAGTTCTCTAAATGCGAGTTTTGGCTTGATAAAGTGTCATTCCTAGGGCATGTCATTTCAAAGGATAGGATAATGGTAGACCCTACTAAAGTAGAAGCTGTACTCAATTGGAAGCAACCGATGAATGCAAGTGAAATAAGGAGTTTATTGGGTCTAGCAGGTTACTATCGGAGATTCGTAGAAGATTTCTCCAAGATAGCAGCTCCACTCACGAACTTAACTCGCAAAGGAAGGAAGTTTGAATGGACGGATGCATGTGAAAAGAGTTTTCAAGAGTTGAAGAAAAGATTAACGACGGCTCCAGTGTTGGCAATTCCTGAGGGAAATGATGGGTTCGTAATCTATAGTGATGCATCCAAGATGGGCCTAGGAGCTGTATTGATGCAAAATGAAAAGGTGATTGCTTATGCTTCAAGGCAACTAAAGGATTACGAAAAGAACTATCCTACTCATGACCTCGAGTTAGCAGCAGTCGTCTTTGCATTAAAGATATGGAGACACTATTTATATGGGGTCCAATGCAAGATATTCACTGATCATCAAAGTCTGAAGTATTTCTTCACGCAAAAAGACCTGAACATGAGACAACGAAGATGGCTAGAGTTGGTGAAGGATTATGACTGTGAAATCCTTTATCATCCTGGTAAAGCTAACCGAGTAGCTGATGCTTTAAGTAGGAAGTCAGTTGCCACATTGATGTCTATGCAAGCAATGTCTCCACCTTTAAGGAAGGAAATTTTAGACTTCGGTTTAGAACTTATAGCAGGTCAACTATCCACACTCTCTCTTGCTCCGACAATGTATGATGAAATTCGGAGTAAGCAAGATGACGACGTGAGCCTTGTAAGGATTAAGCATGAAATAAAAGAGGGAAAATGTCAAGAGTTTCGTATTGTTGATGACGAAACTCTGTACCTTAAGGATCGTTTATGTGTTCCCAATGTTGATAATTTAAGGGAGAGGATCTTGGCAGAAATTCATGACACTCCTTACTCTATTCATCCAGGTGCAACAAAGATGTATAATGATCCAAAGGGTAACTTTTGGTGGTTTGGAATGAAACGTGATGTTGCAAAGTATGTGAAGAAATGTATGACATGTCAGCAAGTAAAAGCTGAACACCAGAAACCTGGTGGTGAACTACAGTCTATTCAAATACCGAAATGGAAGTGGGAGGAAATAGCAATGGATTTCATTACCGGCTTACCCAGAACTACGAACGGCTATGATGCAATTTGGGTAATTGTGGATCGACTGACGAAGACGGCGCATTTCATTCCTATCAAGATCACTTATTCCATGGAACGATTAGCGGAACTCTATGTTAAGGAGATTGTACGACTACATGGGATTCCCAAGTCAATTATCTCAGATCGTGATGGTAGGTTCACATCTAAATTTTGGAAAAGTGTCCAGAATGCAATGGGAACCAGGCTTCATTTCAGTACAGCTTTTCATCCTCAGACTGACGGCCAAACAGAGAGGACAAACTTGATTTTAGAAGATATGTTACGGGCATGTTCTCTCGATTTTAAGACCAGCTGGTGTAAAATGTTATCATTAGCAGAGTTTGCTTACAACAACAGCTTTCAGGTGACAATTGGAATGGCACCATATGAAGCACTGTATGGACGAAAATGCAGGTCACCTATATGTTGGCACGAAGCTGGTGAAAAGAAGTTGATGGAAAGTGTTGATGCTGAAAGAACCGACTTTGTAAATGAAACTTCTGAGATGATAAAGTTGATAAGAAGAAGAATAGAGACTGCTCAAAGCCGTCAAAAGAGTTATGCTGACAAAAGAAGAAGACCTTTAGAGTTCACTGTAGGCGAATATGTGTTCTTAAAAGTTGCACCAATGAAAGGGGTTATGAGGTTTGGGAAGAAAAGCAAGTTAAGCCCAAGATTCATCGATCCTTATGAAATTGTTAAACAAATAGGCAAAGTAGCTTATCAGCTGAAGTTGCCATCTGAAATGTCTGCAATACACGATGTATTTCATGTCTCCAAGCTAAAGAAGTATGTTCCAGACCCTACGCATGTGATTGAGCCACAAGTGATCGAGATACGAGAAGACCTAAGTTATGAAGAAAAGCCAAAGAAGATACTCGATCGAAAAACTAGGACTTTGAGGAATAAAGAAATTCCATTGGTCAAGGTGTTATGGCGAAATCAGCAAGTTGAAGAAGCTACATGGGAACGTGAAGATGACATGAAAGTTTTGTATCCACATTTGTTCTAAGTTTCGAGGACGAAACTTTTATAAGGTGGGGAGAATTGTAACACCCGCCTATTTTATATAACGGACCACGTTAAGTTAGTAACGCTATTAAGGAATGTTATTAATAAATAACGTTATATGATATGATATGTGATGTGCATGTTACTAACTTTTTATGTCAAGATTTGTGACAGGTGACGACCGCATGGAATCGTTGTGCTCTAGTGTTCATGTGGAATTATAAATATATGATTATTTATGATGCAATGATGTGTGAATGTTTTATGTTATGGCATTTAATGACAGATCGGCAGGCCGAAGAGGGAAAATCGACAGGCCGAAGAGGGAAAATCGGTAGGCCGAACAAAGCTGACAAACAGTCAGTAGAAATCTCTCCAGAGTTATGACTGAGTTAATTACGTTAATTGGGTGAATTAATGTGATTAATTGGCATAATAATGGAATGTTTTTATCAGTTAAGGAAATTAAAGGATTAGATTTGTATTATATTAAGAGGTTTCCTATTTTTAGAAGGTAAGTTAAGGTAAGATTGATGATGTTTGACCTTCCTTTTCTATTCTCCTCCTTTTCCCACGCCAATCACCTTCTTCATAGTCAGAAATTTCTGACTTAATGAAGAGTAATGACTCTTTATTATACACATTATGTTAAAAAAAAAATTTTACGCTCTTTCCTCAAATAATTTTTCTCGGTTCTGAGACGTTCTCTCATTATTTTCTTTTCCTCCTCTCACGCCTCACGTCACGCCCCCAACAGTCAGAATTTTTCTGACTTAATGAAGGGAATTGAATTCCCATCAATGGTGTTTATTGCGTTAAAAATTTTAACGTTTCCTTTTTCATTATTTTCTCTCCTTCACACGTTTTGCCTCTCAAAAAAAAAAAAAAAATTTCTGAGACATTCTTTCACTTCTCTTCCTCTTCCCTTCCTCACGAAATTTCTTTCTCTCTTCCACGGAAATTTTCTGAGCATATTGTAAAAAAAAAAAAAAAGAGAGAAGTCTTGTTTCGTTGATCGAATTCAAGAATTTCGAGAAGAAACTTCAAGGTATGAAAAATGTAATGATTATTCAATAGGTAAAGAATGATGTTTTCGTGAAAAGTTGTTAATTATGCTTATGTATGAGTATGTAAGATGAATGTATTTTATGATTATGAAATGTTTTAATAAATGTTATTTCTGGATTTTTGATTATAAAATGTTATGTATGTTTAAAAGATTTTATGATAATAAAAATAATTTCATGCATGATAATATGATGCTTGTATGAAGTTTTGAATTAAAATATAAATATATTAATTGTTCGAAAATGTTTTATTTAAAAGATAATTATGTTAAGATGTAGGGTTTTGAATAATATTTAAAATATGAGATGAGTGTATGGATATTTTATGATAAGTATTGATTTTTTTTATTGCATCTTAAAATGGATATATGGCATGGACACTTAAGGAAGCGAGCACAACGAGACCGCGGTGTCATCACCAAGTGCAATATTAAGGTTAAGTAAGCTATCGATAAAGTAAGTACATTCTCACCTGCAACATGACACTTTTTCAAGGTTTAATGATATGTTTACAAGGATTTTCCTGATGATTTTATGATGATTTTTCTTAAAGGATTTCTTATGAAAAGTTTTTCATGATTTAAAGTTATGCATGTATGATGATTATGGTATGTTTTAAAGTATGAAAATTATGTATATATGTATCACCTAATAAGTGTTGCACACCCAATGTTATAAAATGATATGTTATGATGTCATGTTTGGTTTGGGATTAGCTACCCTTCTCCTCTCATGACGGCGCGCCAATGATGATGTTTATGGTGCAACACTTGGGCCCTTAAGAATAAAAATATATATATATGGAATAAATTTTAAAATGGTCAATATTATGAAAGATATGTTTCTATGAAATTGTGCTTAAGGCACTTTTATGATACGATGATGATGATGATGATGATGATGTTTATGAAATGTTTTAAATTGTGAGAATATTATGTACTTACTAAGCATTAGCTTATTCATGTTTTATATGTCATGTTGCAGATAAGGGTAAGAGAGTCATGGAATAGGTGGAGGACATGGAACGGCGTGTGAGCAACATGAACGATGAATTGTAACCGGAAGCACGCCAAGAAGAAATGAATTTATGATTTAATAAAATTATATATTTTGAACATATTATATGTTGAGTTTTTTTTAAGAATACTTATATTATGATTTTATAAGTTATTTTATCATTTTTTATGAAATATGAACTTTCGCTATATTTTACGTAAAGTTAGAACGTTTTAAATTTTTTCTTCCAAAGTAGATTTGGTCTCGGACGGCCTGCCGAACTCCGTGTCCGGCCTGCCGAAGACCAGAAGATCGGCCGACCGATCTATTTTTCGGCCTGCCGAACCTGGATGAATTTTTGGTCCGAATTACAAAGCTTCTGCCGGCCTGCCTGTGGAAGACGCTCCGGTTTGCCGATGTTGTTCGGCTTGCTAAAGTCCCAAGTTCGGCCTGCCGAACTGTGGGAATAAGTGGATTTCAAAGATGTGATGATCAAAGAGATTTAATGTGAGATTTTAATAAGTCTTGATTTTACTATTTGATTATCAAATATTATTAAATAAGTTCTTGAATAATTTAAGTATAAACGAATAAATTATGTTATGGAATAAAATTAAACTATGTTCTTCGAAACAACGTTAAGTTAAATAAAAAAAAATGTGTATGAATGGATCCTGGTAATGTAAGTTTAAGTACTTTTAAAATCTATAGTACGATTGAGTTGATATTATCTATGAGTTTAATTATTTAAGCATGTATGAATGTAAGTATGTAACGATATCTGTGACGTCCGAATTAAGAGGCGTTACAAAGCCACCCAATAATCTACATCAAATCCTTGATTTTTTTTATTTAATATATAGTAAATAAAAGAGAAAACCCTCGCCAACAAACACCTTATGTCATCCACGTTTCATTATAAACGGCTCATTACATATATGTATATATATATCAACAAAAAAATAAAATAAACAAACAATCACTTATTATATGTCTTTACTTGTAGCAATTAAATACAAAATTCATATAAAATACATATATGCATTTATATACAAAATGTACATGTTAGGATGCATTGAAGTTTGAGGTCCATATGATGATGTGGGCAATAATGGCCGGGTGAATCACGGGGTTATCTTCTATGCGTAGTTTATATGGATAAATTCATGGATAGTTCTGAGCTTTTTTTTTCTTTCTTTCTAAAATTAGGTCTTGTAATGAATTTTTTCTCATAAATAGTCACTGAATTCAAAAAGTATCTCATGAATGGTCCCTTTGTTAAATTTTGGATAGAAAAAGTTAACTTTTTCTCATAAATAGTCCCTAAACTATCTTTTCTCTATAAATACTCTAAATGCTAAAACTTGTACTATATTTAGTTCCTAAAATAAAAAACATATATTAAAATTAGTTATATTGTTTAATAAATATATAAATAACATTAAACAAGTGAAATTGTATCAAATTTATAGTCCCTAAACTTAAAAAAAAATAGCAAATTAATTTATTTGCTAAATATATTTAATTTTTTTCTTATATATTTTTTCAAATATATGACTTTGATAGTTTTTGAAATGAGCATATTTTATCTACCATATTAATCAATATCCCCTATTTATTTTTATCACATTTAATAGACATAAATATATAAATATCTTTTGTATTATGCCTATTTTAACCAATTTATATTTCTACTAATTTATCAATTTAATTTTTTATTTTTTGAATTTTTTTAGTAAAATATTAAATTCATATGAAAAGTCAAAATTACCAACAAATTGATTTTTTTAAAAAATAAACAAGACAAAACTTTGATACCTAACGCATTCAAAATCCAACTAAGGCAACACTCATATGTACATTGACCACTCGTTCGGAAAATTTTTAACACCAAATTAAGGAACCAAACTTTCCTAATATACCAAAATGTATGTCATGATTATTTTTTATAATTGTTTTATGCACTGTAACAAGAAATAAAAAACAATATTTTTGCTTAGGGCTATTCATATATTTAATATGCAAAAGTAGAATCACTTATTTTTTTTTGGTTTAGGGACTACACATTTGGTACAATTTCATATATTTAATGTATTCTATATATTTAGTTAACAATATAACTAATTTTAATACATGTTTTTTTAGTTTTGGAACTAAATATAGTATAAGTTTTAGCATGGGGACTATTTATAAAGAGAAATGATTGTTCAGAGACGATTTATGAGACAAAGTTAACATTTTCTATCTAAAATTTAATGTTTTGAGTTTAGGACTATTTATAAGACAAAATTGATTACAATGACTAATTTTAGAGAGAGAAAAGAATTAAGGGACTATCCATATATTTAATCCTGTTTCTAATATATGGTACATGCATGAAAATATGAAAGAATAGATATAGAACATCTATCTTAGGTCTCCATCAGTGCTTTTGGAAGTTTTGCAGGACTTGCCCTTTTTTGCCATAGATGTGCATGTTTCCGCAATGGTGTCTTTAGCAACGGAAAAGAAAAAAGTTTCTTAAAGTGAAAATTTCTGCTTCTTTGGATTTATAGTATGGACATTAATAATATTTATAAACGTGTCTTAATTTTCCGAATGAAAATTTTTCTGCAATATTTTTGCCTCTTGTCAATTGCCTAACATATAGATATCTACTAAATTAATCAATTTATTCAACCTTCTATTTCTTGCCTTGAGCAACGAAAATAAGCTTTTTTTTCTTCAAAATTCTTGACACAATGTAGAGCTATTCTTCTATTAAACTCAGATTAGAAAGAAAGAAATTATTGGACAGATTGTAATATATCTCTCTAACATGCTTAAGATTAAAAGAACAATTTAAAATGAGCGAAAAACATATTTTTAGCATGTCTTTAATCAGCACGGGGCACTGCAACGCTCAAAAGTTGAAGCCACGGCCCCAAAATATGCAATTAGCACACAAAAAGGTATAGAGCTCAGCGCCACGGCGTTGAGCTGTCCATGTAGCGGCGCTGGCCTACCTAAGAGGTAGTGCAGCAGCGTTGGATATTAGGCACTTAGAGTGATTTTGGTGTCGTGCACCTAGAGCCACGGTGCTAAAAAGTTGGTGCCATGATGCTCTCTTGAGATAATATGTGGTGATATTTATATCTTTTGAATTGTTCCGAATCGGTGTATTCATTGGTTGTATATTTCTATGCAAACCTGAATAACAATTATACACAACTCAAACACATTCCTATTTCTAGAAAATTCAAGCCTTTATTCTCTCATCTTAATCACAAAATTCGCCCACAATCTTAAAGGTTTTATTTTACTGCAATGTAGGCCAACAAAAGTATTGCATTTTTTCTCAATCCGAACATGCAACTCGATCATTTCAATAGTGCCAACTTCACTCACTGGAAGGGGAAGTTGTTCTTTCTTCTCACAGTGCTCGAAATTGCTTATGCCCTTGATTTGAAGACAGAGCCACTCCTGAAGCCAAAGGAGGATGATTTCGATGAAGTGAAAGTTGCTAGGAATAAAAGAGAAGATGATGAAATCATGCATTGAGGAACATTCTCAACACCTTTTCAATCATTTCCATGATCTCTATCACAACATGGAATCTTTGGTGAAGATATAGTGTAACACCTGCCAATTTTCATGTAACAGAAGTGTTAGATAAGTAACGACGTTTAGTATTTTTTTCTTACGATATAATGTTACTGGCTATTTTATTTTAAGTATGATGACATGTGATGATCATGTGGAATTGATGTGCTGAAGGTGTTTATGTCATTTATGATGTACATAA
This sequence comes from Artocarpus heterophyllus, assembly GCA_025403435.1. Classification (NCBI taxonomy): domain Eukaryota; kingdom Viridiplantae; phylum Streptophyta; class Magnoliopsida; order Rosales; family Moraceae; genus Artocarpus; species Artocarpus heterophyllus. The sequence continues at coordinate 14,315,952 of CM046328.1, forward strand.
GGTAGATATTTAATGTTTTATTTGTCAGTAAAGTTGTGTGCAACACTTTGGCAGGCCGAATTATTCCTTTTGTGCGGCATGTTGATGGATTTCATCGGTAAGCCAAATTCAACAATTTCGGCAGGCCGAAGACAGCTGAGAAGCAATCAATAGAAATCTCAAAAAATTGTGACAATGATGATTATTGTGATTGGATAAAATATTCTGAGTAATTGGCATATTTTTTATCTTGTTTCTTATTTCATAGGATGGAATATTTGACTTTTCTTATGATAATTGATTTATGATAAGTTTCCCCTTTTTAAAGTTTGAAAATTAGTAAGTGGAACAAATCATTGACATTTTCCCAAATTTCCCTCAATCTCCCACGATTATGTATTCTTCTGTCGAAAAATTTGCTGCCATTTTAGAAAAACATAAAATCAAACCTCCTCATCATATCACTCTTATTTTCACGTACACTGCCACAAAATCTCTTAGTCTCTCCATTTCCTCCCACGCTCTCCACCTCTTTCTTCCTCCATGATTTCTTTTCTCTCTCTCTCTCTCTCTCTCTCTCTCTTATTTACCCGCAAATATTTGAATGAAATGTTGAGTTTTTGTTTCAACAAATTCAAAGGAAACTTGAGAAGAATTCTTTTGAGGTTAGGAACTCTTTTGCAACATTTCTAAAATTTTGATTACCGTGTAATCTGACCCCCATAACTCTACCTACAAATTTTCGTTTGCTCTAAAATTTTAATACGATATTCATGTGTGTTATGTAATGTTTCTCAAAATTTCAAGACATTTGCATTTTTTTATACTGAGATATGAATTTTTTTCTCTTAGCCACTCATAGTTGAAATGTTGCTGATTGGTAAAATTATATATAAACATGGTCTTTGTTCTAAGGGCAAATGTATTTTGATTTTCACAAAATTTGGTAGATACATTCATGAATATATTAAGTGTTGAATTACAAAGTCTCATGATGATATGATGAATATTTTATGTGATATTGTAGTTTCATTAAGGTTAGGTTTTATGACTGCCTTATCAGTAAATTTTTGGACTTCTTGTTGTGTGACTAAACAAATTTATTTGGTGATGAAACTTTTTGTGCTTCTATTTTATATGTTGATAAGTTCTCGTAAGAATTTTAGGGTCTAAATAAATATATTTTATTTGTTAGAGAATGGTGATTGCATGTAACTCATTGCCTGATATGTTTTGATGATCACATGTAACTCACTGCCTGATATGTTTGAAGTTTATTTTTGTATCTGACTTCTAATACATGTTTTGTATTGAATTTATTTAAAGGTAATTTTCAGATATGTTATAGTTTTAGGTGTCTATTACCTGCAGGATTTTTGTGTAATTATTTTGTGATACAAATACTTTATTATCTGACTGTTAGATAGGGCTGCTCACTATTTTGTTCGTACTGGCAGATTTCATGTTGCGATATGTGTGACTTGTTTTGGTTAACAAATGGAATTTATATGACCAATGAAAAATCATGATATTATGTTTATGTGTTAGCTTTGTTCCTCTAGAGTCTCATGGCTTAATTGTGTAGGAATTTTGAGTTATTGAATCATGAATACATAAGGGTCTGGCAGGTTTTAGTATTGCAGTTTTTGCATGAGTACTTATTAGTTGGTAAAATATATTTGTGTTCATGTATTTCTTGAAATGGAGGTGTGAATAATGTTTTATGGTATTAGAAGATTCCTTGAATATAGGTAAATGTTAATTTTTTTTATACAAATGTATGACATGAACATATCAAGAAGTGAGCACATCGAGACCACGGTGACGTCATCTAAAGAAAAGGTTTAGTGAGCTAATCAAGTAAGTACATTCTCAATTGCAACATGATGAGTTTATGGAAAGTTTGAAATCTATGTTCATGATGGTTTTATAATGATTTCCATGACGATTATACATGTTTTTGTATTATGAAAGTTTTGATGTATAAAAGTTTATGCATGTTTTGATGATGATGTTTTTCAAAGCATATAAGTATATATATATATATATGTGTGTGTGTGTGTGTATATATATATCACCTAAATAAGTGTTGCACACCCAATATTATGTTATGTTTATGTTATGATGTCATGTTTGATTTGGGATTAGCTACCCCTCTCCTCTCATGACAGCGTGCCTACAATGATGATAATGACGCAATACTTGGGCCCTTAAAGATAAAATAAATGAAGTTTTAATATGGTTAATGTTAAAGAAAGATATGCTCTATATGAAACTATGTCTAGTGCACTATTATGATGATAATGATTATAGTTATGATGTTTCATAAAGATGTTCATACAATGCTTTATGTTGTGAGATAGAAAATGTACTTACTAAGCTTTTGCTTACTTAGTTTACATCATGTTGTAGATAAAAGTAAGAGAATTATGGAATAGGTGGAGGACGAGAACAGGTGTGTGAGCTTGAAAGGATGGATTGAAAGGGAAGAACACCAAGCAAGAGTTTTAAAGTTCTAACAATGATTTTATTTATTGTATGTTAAAAATTTTTCCATACTATGTTGAATTGGGACCTTTTTTTATTGTTTTTGCAACAAATCGGCCTGCTGATCATTATTAATCAGTCTACTAGTGTTGGTATCGGCCTATCAATTATCCTGTATCAACTTACCGATCTTAGAAATTTTAAATCCTATTTTTGTAGAGCCTCGAACGGCCTGCTGGTGGTTAAAGTTCGGACTGCCAATCAAGTTCAGCCTGCCAATGTCTGGAGTTTGGCCTATCGAACTATGAACAGAATTATTTAATGATTTTAAAATTTTATTTAAATTATGACTTTATTAACTTGGTGTTGATGAATTGTTTATATAAGAATGAAAGGTTTTAGAACATTGATATTTTAGTTAAAAAAATGTATGTATAGATCTTGGGATATGTTGACAAACTATGTTAAAAAAATAAAAAATAAATAAATAGTTTATCTAAATAATAGTAACATGAATGAATGTAACGCCATCTATGACGTTCGTAAGGGGGCGTTACATACAGAACGATTTAGAGTACAAATACAAAACTGAGAAGGAAGGTATGGACAAATTCCTTATCTTAAATTTTTAGAATTTGTTGTGGTTGACACCAAGTCCGTTCTAGACTAAATTCATGAAATGGAAGACATTGTTACAAAACTCAAAGAGTTGAAGATAAAGATTTCTGAATCATTTCAAGTGGGGGTTATTATTGCTAAATTGCTCCAAAGTTAGAATGGTTAAGAAAGAATCCTTTATCATAGAGATGAGATAACTTTGAGGAATTTCAAAAGCACTTGAGGATCGAAGAAGAGACTAGGTCTCATGATCCTAATGGAAAGATTATGGAGTCCTTTAAAGTTAATGTCATTGAGGCTAGTAAGTTCTCAAAGAACTTCAAGACTAACGGTGATAAACAATGCAAAAGATCTGGTAATGACTCAAAAAAATTTACTAGAAATTGTTTCTTTTGCGAGAAAAAGGGTCATCATTAAAGTGAGTGTAGGTACAAGAAGAAAAGGGAAGAAGTGAACTCCAACAAAGCCAATGTTATTGAAAAGAAATCTAAAAAGATTTGTGCTATGGTCTCAAAGATGCAAATTGACATGATTACTAAAACCAACATGGCTACATCAAAGTCCTACGATTGGTGGCTCGATTCCAGTGCCACCATTCATGTTTGCAATGGTAAGAGTATGTTTTTATCATATGTAGTGGAGAATAAATGGTTCTCGTGGAGAACCATGATGCCGTGATGGTTGCTGGGAAAGGAATACTAGAGATCAACTTTACTTCTGAGAAGAAAGTGACCTTAAACAATTTCTTCCATGTTCCAAACATTAGAAAAAATTATGTGTCTGCCAGTCTTATGTGTAAGAATAGACTAAAGATTGTATTTGAGGGCAATACATATATTGTATCTAAGAATCGGTCGTTTGTAGGAAAATGGTATTCTTGTGATGGTATTTACAAGCTTAGCATTAATAATGAAGTTTTAAGTTCTGCTGATATCATTGATTCTTTTGATGTTTAGCATGCATGTTTAGCACATTTAAACTTTAGATCTTTGAAATGCATGTCTAAACATGGTTTGATTAATTGCAAAGATGAAAAACATGATAAGCGTAAGATTTGTATACAAGCAAAAATGACTAAGAAATAAAGCTAAAAGAAATAATCAAATATTGGATTTGATTCATATCGATATTTGTAAGTATAATAGAGTTCTAACAAGAAGAGGAAGAGAATACTTTATCACTTTCATTGCTGATTCTTCTAGATACACTTATGTACACTTAATTAGAACAAAATATGAAGTCTTAGATAAGTTACAAACTTTTCAAGGCTAAAGTTGAGAACTAAAAGATAAGAAAATCAAAATTGTTCAAAGTGATAGAGGTGGTGAATACTTTTATAATGATTTTGATACTTTTCTGAAGAACATGGTATTATTTACTAAAGTTAGCCCCTTTTGCTCCTTAACAAAATGGTTTAACTAAAAGAAAGAATAATATATTTACCAATATGATTAACTCTAGGCTTCTTAATGCAAAACTGCCTAATAATTTATGGGTAGGGAAGCCTTACTCACTACATGTCATGTTCAAAATAGAATTATATCCATAAGAACACATGTCTCTCTATATGAAATATGGAGAGAAAGGAAACCAAGCTTGATGTGTTTAAGAGTGTGAAGCTATTTAGCTTTCTATAGATTGCATGACCCTAAATCATCATGTTAAATGTGTATGCCCTAAGGAGTAAAAATGTAATTTGTTTTTGGAGATATTTTTATCAATAAAGAATTTATTAATTATTTATATACCAAATCTTGTCCTCTTTATGTTCATATTTGTTGAATGTATGTTAACTAAACAAAAGTTTGAGACTGCTGGTCTTAACCTTTAAGAATTAGGCAATGATGGACAGATTATGCGAAAGACACAATTCTCAAGGTGACAGTCTAAATCATAAGACCCGCAATCGAGGGAATAAAGTTGGGTACTTTATTCATGCAAAGATTATTACGTTGTCTATATCCCTAAGAGGAGATGGTTTGTCATGACCATCGGAGGTGGACTCTGCGAATAGAAACATTGGCACATTGTCATTGGTGACAATGTGTTGGATCAAGACATAAAGTGAATTGATTTGGATTAATAATTCTATCTCGGCAAATCGATTCACTTTAGACAATCATTTGTATTGAACTTAATCCTAGGATGAATAGTAGGCTTGTTGTCTTGACTTATGTCTTTTGATGTACCAAAGGGTGACATCCACATTTTAATAGTGATACGCATGCTGGTACATTAGAGGCATGACTCTTGATAGCATAGACCTGCTATTTATAGATATAGAATCTATAGCTCCTCTTTAGGAGTAGTGATATCCTCTTATATGCGTTATCCTGTAATTGAAAAACTAGAGCGCTCAACCCTTTGGTTACATAGGTGTAACCGAATGGTATGTCGTCTTTGGGTGGTAAGTTTTCTGATGGTGAGATAATGGAGCATAAGATAAAAATAATCGGGAAGGTACGATGAACTTGTCCTTAAGCCAATTATGGATAATCCTATGAGGATACGATACATTATCATATGTCATGGAGACTTAGCTAATGGGCTTCGTAAATCTATATAGTTCGAGAGTGCATCTTTAGGTTTTTAGAGGAGTAGTGTTAGAGTTGATAATTATGAAATGTATATCTAGGATATTGGGGTTTCATAATTATCGAGATCTTGAGCTATATAGGTCCATTTGGTCCCCTTCACTAGCTCACAAAAATCCTGTAACTATATGGCGTGCTTTTCTAATAATTGGTGTCTTATGTCAGATTTATCAAATTGGCAGAAATTCGGTAAAATTAGATAATTCATGTTTGTTTATTGGTTAAATTAATTTTGTAATAAAATTAATTCAAGATAAACTTGTTGAATTATCGAGATCAAATAATATATGTCTTTTTATTGGTTGGATTAATTTTGAATTAATTCAAGATAAACTTGTTGAATTATTAAGAATATTTATTTTCCTAGAGATTATCTAAATATGACTCTTTTAATCAGATAACTTCTTTATTATGTTATTTGAATTATAACTGAGGCCCTATCACCAGAATCTCGAGTGAAAAATAAAGATTCACAGGGATCTTTTATCGGAGGTTTAGCACACCAATCTGCTAGTTTGGCTTGCCAACAGGGCGATAAAAAGATCACGCGTTTTCATGTGAATTTTATCAGATATTGATCGTCGATTTGATTTTGGATTCAAATTTTTGAGGCCTTGTCTGATAAGGACTAACTCTTAGGTCCAACCTCTATATGAAGGGGAGTGAGTCTCATTATTATTTAGATCAATTGAGAAATCATGAGTGAGACTCTATCAGTGAAACTCTGAAACTCCCCAGAGAGCTATCATTCACAAATCATAAATTATAGCTTTGGGTATTTCTCAATTGGTTGGAAGGAGAGCCACTTGGGAAAAGCTAAATGATGTGAACCCACACTCACTCCATTCATGGATAGAGAATAGCAAAGAAGACCAGTCGGTTGAGGCTTTTCTAGAACGTTACTTCTCTTCACGGATTGTGAGAGTTCTTCAGCATTCAAAGGTTAGTAAGATCTGGTTAATTTATGCATATAGTATGTCAAACTTATGTTTTGAAAAATACTCTAATATAAAAAATTTTAAAATTTCGTTGCGTACTATTTTTTCAACAATTGGAATCCGAGCTATGGTTTTTACAAAAATTTACAAGTTTGTGATTAAACTATATGAATAAATTATGTGATCTTGATCTCTCCTATGCTTGAATTTTATTTTTTAGAGAGTTGGCACTCTAGGGTTTCTATATATTTTTATGTTGTCATAGATTATATGATGAATGTTTATTAACTAATTATGGTTGATTAAATTATTATTTAATTATTAATTAATTAATTAATATTAGTTATGCTTCTTTAGAGGTTAGAATGTATACCTAGGTTTTTCATGTAATTAGGTGGCAAACTATCATCTCCATCTAGGAATTATTATTTAATTCTAAATTTGTACAAATTTTGTAATTAAATAATCATTCGAGAAAGACGGATGATAGCATTCCCAAGTATTTCTTGAGTCTCTAATTTTATGTTTTTAAATTGTTGAAAATAAAAATGATGAATTGCATCAAAATTGTATTTCCTAAAAAGAGTGATCTCTACTCGATCGGCATGTCAAACCCTCCAGTTCTGCAAGACAATGGTCACAGGATCGGCAGGCTAGACATAAGGTTCGATAGGCCGTTCGTAGGGTAGAAATTAGGTGGCTATGGCGGCAAGCCGAACTCCAAGTTCAGAAGGCCGATCTGTCATGACTGGCAGGCGGACCTGAAAGGATCAACAGGACGGTGGGTTATGACCGGTAGGCCGATTAGTGTGATCGCCTTGCCGACAGAGAGCTAAAAATATTTCTAGAAAATGTGTTGTTTTTTATGTAGTTTTAATTTTATTTTTGAGACAATTCTGAGAAACATTAAAGTTTGGATATGATCGAAAATATGGAGTATTCGATCTCTGCGGGATTGAAGACTTGAAGATGGTCATTACATGAAGAAAGATATAGCTTGAGGATTCAAGGATGAAGAATCGATAATATTTTTTGATTATTCTCTTATAATCTTTATTTTTTATTCTCTAGGGTGAAACTATAATATTACAGTTATTTATTATTATTTTGCTTGTAGCTTTGCTTGATTATTTTGCTTGTCTACATTATAATATGATTTTGCATGTATATTGATAACATGCCATATAGAATAGGGAGTGCTGCTCATTTAAAATTGTTCATGCATGTTTTTAAAATAAACCTTGATTTCAAAAGATTGAATGAGAGAAGGTTTTCGAAGACAGGACCTAAGGCCTCCATCATTGGTCCATCGGTAGTACATGGTGGTTCCAACCCCTAGGAAGGGACTTCATCATCTACCGGATCTTCGAGAGGATAAGCAATTTTAGCATGATTTATGATTGCACACCCCTAGGTGGTGATTATAAATCATGGATAAAATATTGAAATGATGGTTATACACTCATGTTAATTTTATTATTAACCTCCCCTAGGAGCTCTATTGATAAAATTAATGGCCAAAGAAACGATTATTAATATATACTAGATCATAAACGTCTTGGATGACATATATTAATCAGGAGGGCATCAGTGTTTCTAATTGAATTTGGCATGACTCCCCTAGGAGCTTGTTGAATCTGAGCTGGGAAATATGGTTGTAAGGTTGTGATATTTTCAAAGTTTTGAAACATAAACACATTTGTATGTTTTTACATGATTGTGTTATCTTAGTAAATTATTATGCTATGTTTGGTATATGATTCTTTATTGTAGATTAAAAATGTCTAAAAACGCTTTATCATTGATACTTGACAAAAACTAATTAACTGGAGAAAATTATAATGATTGAAAATGAAACCTAAATATCATCCTCTCCTTTGAGAAACTGAAATTTGTGTTGACAACCCCTTGTCCTCCCGAGCCTACAGGAAAGTCTACCAATGATCATATCCAAGCATATGATCATTGGAAAGATGCTAATGATGAGGCTTGCTGCTATGTTATGGCCAGCATAAATAACGTGCTGCAGGCTCAACATGAGGATTATGAGACTGCTAAGCAGATCTTGGATAATTTGGAAGACATATTTAAAGGCCAGGCCTTAACTAAACAGCAAGGGGTGCTTCGGAAACTCTTGAACTAGAAACAAAAACCAGGAACATCTGTAAAGGAGCACATGATGTTGGTCATGGTTACCTTGCTGAGGCACAAACCAATGGAGCCGACATCAATGCAAAAACTCAGATGACTATGGTTGTTGAGACTCTGTCAAAGGAATTCATTCCGTTTAGAGTAATATTCAATTTAAGCAATAGGTGGGATATGACCTTAACAGAGTTGATGAAACAGTTATAGGAGCTTGAACTACTAATCAAGGAGTCTTCTGTTGGTGGCGAGGCCAATTTGGCAGTTGCTTTTGGTTCCAATCCTAACCTTGGGAATGGAAAAAAACAATAGGCCAAGAACTGCAAGTGTTCTATTCTTGCTAACAACAAGAGTAAGAAGAAGAAGAAGATGAACCAAAAGAAGCTAAAGTGCTTCTTCTGCGGGAAGGTTGGGCAAATCAAGAAGAATTGCAAGGACTTCCTTTCCCAAAGAGGTAGGTGTGATCTTCTGTATTTAAAAACTGGTTTGAGGAATTTAGTGACATTTGGGTCATAGATTCCAGTGCAACTAATAACATTTGTGTTTCTTCGTAGGAGTTCAAAGAAACAAGAAGTCTGCTTTGTGAAGACTTCACGCTTTAGATGGGCGATGGATCCTTAGTCTTAGTTGAAGCAGTGGGAGACATCCATCTACATTTTAATAATTATAGAAATTTAATTTTGTGAGATTTTTTTTATGTTCCTAAATTTAAGAGGAATTTAATTTCTGTAGCTTGTCTATTTAAAGACTCCTATTTGGTTTCTTTTAATAATAAACTAGTGATTCGTAAAAGTAAATCTTTTTTCTGTTCTAGATGGATGCAAAATAATCTATATTTTATCAAACCTAAAACTCCTCAAGAGTTGTGGACAGGGCAAGAAGACATCCTTGAACCATATCGCATATGGGGATGTCCGTCTCATGTCCTATTGAAGGATGCGAATCAGTTGGAAGAACGTTTAGAAGTTTGTATGTTTGTAGGATATCCAAAAGGGACTAAAGGTTATTTTTATAACCCAAAGGAAAATAAAGTCGTGGTTTCAACTAATGCAACTTTCCTTGAGGATAGTTACATGGATGACTTTAAGCCTCAAAGCAAAGTGGTGCTTGAGAAGTTATAGAGTGATCCAATCACTCCAAGGGTTCTGGTAGAAACCACTCCAATCGGTGTAGAAAAACCAAACGAACCTGAACAACAACACAAGGGGCTTTGGCATAGTGGGAGGATTAGGCGTCAACCTGAGAGGTATATGTTCAATGGTGAGGCCTTCTTAGTTGAACCGGATGAACATGACAAGGATCCTTACACTTACGCAGAGACTATAGACGATATTGATTCGAAACTCTAGACAGAGGCCATGAACATAGAGATGAAGTCTATAGAGACTAATCGAGTCTGGGAACTTGTGGATCTTCCTAAAAGGGTAAAACCCATAGGTGTAAATAGATCTACAAGAGGAAAAGAGGAGTGGATGGAAAAATCGAAACCTTCAAGGCTAGATCGGTAGCTAAGGGATACATGCAAAAGGAAGGAATCAATTACTAGGAAACCTTTTCGCCTAAAGCCATGCTTAAGTCCATCCAAATTCTCTTGTCCATAGCTACCACTCTTGATTACGAGATTTGGCAGATGGATGTCAAGACAGCTTTTCTAAATGGCTATCTTGATGAGTCCATTTATATGGAACAACCAAACGGGTTCAAGGCTAAGGGTCAGGAGGGTAAGGTTTGTAAGCTGCTAAAGTCAATTTATGGACTTAAGCAGGCTTCCCATTCTTGGAACATAAGATTTGATCAAATGATCAAGGCTTATGGGTTCTCACAAAATCTGGATGAACCATGTGTGTACAAACACATTAAAGATAGGAAGGTAGTTTTTCTACTGCTCTATATAGATGACATTCTACTAATTAGCAATGACGTTGGGTGTTGTCATTGGTAAATTGTGGTTGACCAAACAGTTTGACATGAAAGACTTGGGTGAGGCTAATTTTATTCTCAGTTTCTAGATTTTTTGGGATAGGAAGAACAAAATAATAGCTTTGTCCTAGGCTGGTTATATAGACAAAATTCTTAGGAGGTTTGTCATGCAGGATTCCAAAAAAGGTACGCAACCATCTAGGTCTAGAATTACTCTTTATAAGAAAGACTCTGCAAAGTCTGAGGAACAAAGAGAATACATGAAGAAGGTGCACTATGCTTCAGCAGTGGGTAGTCTCATGTATACCATGCTTTACACATGACTGGATATTTGTTATGTGATCAAGATTGTAAGTCAATTTTAGTCGGATCCAGGACCAAACCATTTGGTTGCGGTTAAGCATATTTTCATGTACCTGAGAAGGACTCGAGGGTATCTGTTTCTGTATTTGGGTGAAGACTTAACTCTTCTAGGATATACTGACCCAAATTTCTAATCTTGTTTGGATTCTAAGAGATCGACTTTAGGTTTTGTGTTTACTCTGAGTGGCAGTGCCATCAGTAAGAGAAGTGCAAAGCAAGATTGCACTTTGGATTCAACGATGGAGGCCGAGTATGTGGCCGCTAGTGATGCTTTGAAAGAAGCAGTGTGGCTCTGCAAGTTCCTTGGGGATCTTCTGTAACGCCCCTTAAATGGGACATCACAGATGTCGTTACATTCATACATTCATACTTGCATAACTTTAAATATAGACATAATTACATAGCTTATACGATGTTTTCAAATATAAATGTAGTTAAACATACATAACCAGGATCCATTCATACATCTAAATTTTTTTTTTATAACTTAACACTTTTCCAAATAACATTGTTTAACTTATTTCATATCCTAATTTATTCAATTATACTTTAAATTAATCATGAACTTATATAATAATATAGGTATATCAAGTTGTAAAACCAGGACTTACAAAACATCACATCATAACTCATGAATCAACACATTTTATTTATTTATTTTTTTTTAAAGGTCATTAACTCCCACAATTCGGCAGGCCGAACTTGGGACTTCGGCAGGCCGAACATGATCGGCAGGCTGGAGTTCCCTCAACTGGCAGGCCGGCAGAGGCTTTGCAAACTGGCTTAAAAATCTCAACATTGTTCGACAGGCCAGAAAAGTGTTCGGCAGGCTGAACTCTCGGACTTCGGCAGGCCGGCCAAAGATGTTCGGCAGGCCGACCGAGCCAAAGTCTAAAGAAAACTTATTTTGCAAAACATAATCAACCTTTCATAAAAATGCAGAAAATCATAATTCTTAAGATAATGAAATAAAATATGAAAAATAGTTCAAAAATCTTTGAAATGTTTATCATAAAAATAGTGTTCAAAAATATAAAACTTTATTAAAAACATAGAAACGTTTTTCTTGGCGTGCTTCTGGTTACAATTCATCGTGCTTTGTGCTAACACGCCTTCCCATGTCCTTCGCCTAGTCCATGATTTTCTTACCCTTATCTGCAACATGACATAAAACATGATTAAGCTAATACTTAGTAAGTACATATAATTCTCACAATTTAAAACATTTCATAAACATCATCATTATCATTATCATCATTTCATAAAAGTGCCTTAAGCACAATTTCATAAAAACATATCTTTCATTACGTTGACCATTTTAAAACTTATTCCATTTTTATCTTAAGGGCCCACGTGTTGCACCATAAACATCATCATAGGCACGCCGTCATGAGAGAAGAAGGGTAGCTAATCCAAAATCAAACATGACATCATAACATTTCATTTCATAACATTGGTGTGCAACACTTATTAGGTGATACATATATACATAATTTTCATACTTTGAAACATTCCATAATCATCCTGCATAACTTAAAATCATGAAAGTCTTTCATAAAATTTCTTAAGGAAAATTCCATAAAACCATCATGATTATCATTATGAACATAACATCAAATCTTGTAAAAAAATGTATCATGTTGCAGGTGAGAATGTACTTACCTTAAAGTTAGCTTACTTAACCTTAACGTGATTTGGTGACGACGCTGCGGTCTCGTAGTGCTCGTTCCTTGAGTGTTCATGCATTTATCCATTTAAAAATGCAATAACATTAATACATATCAAGAAATATCCATTCACATAACATTCATTCATATAATATTCATGTATACATTCATCACATTTTACATACATATCTCATAATCATCATCGCGAAAACATAATTTTATCATCTTATAAACATGTTATCATAATTTTTCTCAAATCATAAAATTACCTTAAGCATGTAAAACAAAACAAACCATACATTACAATCATGAAAATCTTTTTAAAAAAACGTTTTCTAATAATTCAAAACACATATACTTTAATTTAATAATTCATACAAACATCTTATTTTCATGCATAAAATTATTTCATTATCATAAAATCATTTAAATATATATATATAACATTTCATAAACAAAAATCCAGAAATAGCAATATTAAAACAGTTTTCTCATTGTAATCTCATAAAAATTTCATAACATAAAATACATTCATCATACATACATATGCATATTCTTAACAACTTTTCATGAAAACATCATTCATTTACCTCTTGAATAATCATTACATTTTTCATGCATCAAGGTTAAACAGTAATATTTACTGTGAAGAGTAGAAGATAGAAATATTCATTTTTCATAAAAGTACCGAAAGGACATGAAATGTGAAGAAACATCACATAATACATACATGAACAAAATACAATACCTAGAGAAGGTATTGTAGATGAATTTGAGGAGGAGAATTTCTTTTTCAAAACACTGGAAAACTAAATTCTTACCTTGAAATTTCTTCTCAAAATCCTTGAATTTTAACCAACGGAATATGATTTTTCTTTAAATTTTCTTGCAAAAAATTTTGAGAGAGAAGGAAGTAAAATGCGTGGAGAAGAGAAGAGGAAGAGAGAAACAAACATCTCAGAAATTTTGAGAGAGAAAAACGTGAGAATGAGAGAAAAATAATGAAAAAGGAACATTAAAAATTTTTAACATAATGAGCATAATTGATGGGAATTCAATTCCTTCATTAAGTCAGAATTTTCTGACTGCTCTTGGTCCAGAATTCGTGTGTAGGTGGAGATGATTGAGGGAGAGTCTAACAAATCATCAATCTTACCATAATTTACCCTCTAAAAACAGGAAACCACTTAAAATAATACAAATCAATGCAAAGTCAAACCCCTTAGTTCCTTAACTGATAAAATCATTCCATTATTATGCCAATTAATCACATTAAATCATCCAATTAACGTAATTAACTCAGCCATAATTTTGGAGAGATTTCTGCTGACTACTCGTCAGCCATGTTCGGCCTATCGGTTCCACCAAGTTCGGCCTGTCGATACTTCCCATCGGCCTGCCGGTCTTTGGTAGACTGTTTGGCCTGTCGAACTTAAAAGTTTGGCCTACCGAACTGTCCTTAAATGCCATACATTAAATCATTCAATTCATCATGCATCATAATTAATCATACATTTAGAATTTCACATGAACACTAGAGCACGACGATTCCACGCTGTCGTCACCTGTCATAAAACTTGACATAAAAAGTTAGTAACATTCACATCATATATCATATCATATAACGTAATTTATTAATAAAATTCCTTAACAACGTTTCTAACTTAACGTGGTCCATTACATAAAATAGGCGGGTGTTACAATTCTCCCCACCTTATAAAAGTTTCATCCTTGAAACTTAGAATAAATGCGGATACATAACTCTCATGTCATCTTCACGTTCCCATGTAGCTTCTTCAACTTGTTGATTTCGCCATAACACCTTGACCAATGAAATTTCTTTATTCCTCAAAGTCTTAGTTTTCCGATTGAGTATCTTCATTGGCTTTTCTTCATAACTTAAGTCTTCTTGTATCTCGATCACTTGTGACTCAATCACATGCGTAGGGTCCGGAACATGCTTTTTGAGCATGGAGACATGAAATACATCGTGCATTGCGGACATTTTAGATGGCAACTTCAGCTGATAAGCTACTTTGCCTATTCGTTTAACAACTTCATAAGGACCGATGAATCTTGGGCTTAACTTGCTTTTCTTCCCAAACCTCATAACCCTTTTCATTGGTGCAACTTTCAAAAACACATATTCGCCTATGGCGAACTCTAAAGGTCTTCTTCTTTTGTCAGCATAACTCTTCTGACGGCTTTGAGCGGTCTCTATTCTTCTTCTTATCAACTTTATCATCTCAGAAGTTTCATTCACAAAGTCGGTTCTTTCAGCATCTATGCTTTCCATCAACTTCTTTTCACCAGCTTCGTGCCAACATATAGGCGACCTGCATTTTCGCCCATACAGTGCTTCATATGGTGCCATCCCAATTGTCGCCTAAAAGCTGTTGTTGTAAGCAAACTCTGCTAACGGCAATATTTTACACCAGCTGGTCTTAAAATCGAGAGAACAAGCTCGTAGCATATCTTCTAAAATCAAGTTCGTCCTCTTTGTTTGGCTGTCAGTCTGAGGATGGAAAGTTGTACTGAAATGAAGCCTGGTTCCCATTGCAGTCTGTACACTCTTCCAAAACTTAGATATGAACCTACCATCATGATCTGAGATAATTGACTTAGGAATCCCATGAAGTCGTACAATCTCCTTAACATAGAGTTCCGCTAACCATTCCATAGAGTAAGTAATCTTGATAGGAATAAAATGCACCGTTTTCGTCAGCCGATCCACAACTACCCAAATTGCATCATAGCCATTCATAGTTCTGGGCAAACCGGTAATGAAATCCATTGCTATATCTTCCCATTTCCATTTCGGTATTTGAATAGACTGTAGTTTACCACCAGGTATCTGGAATTCTGCCTTTACTTGCTGACATATCATACATTTCTTCACATACTTTGCAACATCACGTTTTATTCCAAACCACCAAAAGTTACCCCTTAGATCATTATACATTTTTGTTACACCAGGATGAATAGAATAAGGAGTGTCATGAATTTCTGCCAAGATCTTTTCCCTTAAATCATCAGCATTGGGAACACATAAATGGTTCTTGAGGTACAGAGTTCTGTCATCCGCAATACGAAACTCTTGACATTTACCTTCTTTTATTTCATGCTTGATCTTTACAAGGCTTACGTCATCATCTTGCTTACTTCGAATTTCATCATACATCGTTGGAGCAAGAGAGAGTGCTGATAGCTGGCCTGCTATAAGTTCTAAACCGAAGTCTAGAATTTCCTTCCTTAAAGGTGGAGACATTGCTTGCATAGACATCAACGTGGCAACTGACTTCCTACTTAAAGCATTAGCCACTCGGTTAGCTTTACCAGGATGATAAAGGATTTCACAATCGTAATCCTTCACCAACTCTAGCCATCTTTTTTGTCTCATGTTCAGGTCTCTTTGCATGAAGAAGTACTTCAGACATTGATGATCAGTGAAGATCTTACATTGGACCCCATATAAATAGTTTCTCCATATTTTCAACGCAAAAACAACTGCTGCTAACTCGAGGTCATGAGTAGGATAGTTCTTTTCGTAGTCCTTCAATTGTCTTGAAGCATAAGCAATCACCTTTTCATTTTGCATTAATACAGCTCCTAGGCCCATCTTGGAAGCATCACTATAGATTACGAACCTATCATTTCCCTCAGGAATTGCCAACACTGGAGCCGTCGTTAATCTTTTCTTCAGTTCTTGAAAACTCTTTTCACATGCATCTGTCCATTCATACTTCTTTCCCTTACGAGTTAGGTTTGTGAGTGGAGCTGCTATCTTAGAGAAATCTTCTACGAATCTCCGATAGTAACTTGCTAGACCCAAGAAGCTCCTTATTTCACTTGCATTCATTGGTTGCTTCCAGTTGAGAACGGCTTCTACTTTAGCAGGATCAACCATAATCCCATCCTTTGAAATGACATGCCCCAAGAATGATACTTTATCCAACCAAAACTCGCATTTGGAGAACTTTGCATATAACTGGTGTCTTCTTAAAGTCTCCAGTACAATCCTTAAATGCTCCTCATGTTCCTCGTGATTCTTAGAATAGACAATAATATCATCGATAAATACAACAACAAACTTATCGAGGAAATCCTTGAATGCCCTGTTCATTAAGTCCATAAAGGCGGCAGGTGCATTCGTCAGACCGAAAGGCATAACCACAAACTCATGATGACCATACCTCGACCTGAAAGCAGTCTTTGGGATATCTCCTTCTTTAATCTTCAACTGGTGATATCCTGATCGTAGATCAATCTTTGAGAACACCGATGCACCCTTGAGCTGATCAAACAAATCATCAATTCGAGGCAATGGGTACTTGTTCTTGATCGTCACCTTGTTCAGCTCTCTGTAGCCGATGCAGAGTCTCATAGTGCCATCCTTCTTCTTCACAAATAAGACTGGAGCACCCCATGGTGAGTGACTTGGCCTGATGAAACCTTTGCAAGTAGTTCCTTTAATTGCATGTGAAGCTCTTTTAATTCCGCCGGGGCCATTCTGTAAGGTGCTTTTGAGATTGGATCGGTGCCTGGAGCGAGCTCAATCTCGAATTCAACTTCTTTTTCTAGCGGTAGACTCATCAAATCGTCAGGAAACACATCTTTATATTCATGAATAACATGCACATCTTCAATTCTTGTCTTTTCTTTTTGGCTTTTGTCTACAATGTTTGCCAGATAGCCCATGCAGCCACTTGCTAATAGCTTCCTTGCTTTCATTGCCAATAGAAACATGCTGGGTTTCTTCCTAGACTTGCCAACATAAATGAATTTCTGATCACCTTCAGGATGGAAGATCACCTTTCGTTTCCGGCATTCGATTGAGGCATTATACTTGCTTAGTAAATCCATCCCAAGAATCATGTCATAGTCATGCATGTCGATCACAATAAGGTCGACGAATAACTCCCTATTAAAAATCCATAGGGGTACTGCACGCAAACAGTGTGTGGATAATATCACTTCCCTGGAGGGTAGTGTCGTAGTGAATCCCTGTCTCATAGGCTCTAAATGAACCCCTAACTTCTTAGCATGTGACATAGACACAAAAGAATGCGTGGCACCCGTATCAAAAATAACATAAACATCATTAGATAAGCTTGTTATCTGACCTGTGACCACATTGGAGGCTTTTGCAGCCACTTGTTCTTTCGTTATGGCATAGATTCGGGCATTCGTCGGTAGGGCTTCAATTCTCCCTTGACTAATAAGTGGCCCTTCAAGGGAGGCTTGCATCTGATGCAGCTGGGCTAGAGGAGGAGCTCTTTGCGGGGCATTAGCATTCATCAGCTTGGGCCAGTTCTTTACAAAGTGGTCTTCACGCCCACATATGAAACATTGGTTTGTTCCCAAGCGGCATTCCCCTGGATGCTTCTTTCTGCATTTGACACACGGTTGAAATCACCTGTCATTGTTGTTGCGCTGACCATCATTGTGCCTCTTATTGTCTTGGCCCTGCTGTTGTGGAGGATTGCCCTTCCTCTTATTGTTCCTCCAGTTCTGGTTATTGTTATTGCTGCTGTTGTTGTTGTTGTTGTTCCTATGGGGAGGGCGGTTCTGGTTGTTTGCATTGTTGGCTTGCTGAGCCGACTGTGGCTGGCTCCTTCTTAGCTTGGATAGATGAAACTCAGCACACTAGGCTCTCATAACAACCTGCTCTTGATTCCTGGGTGGACTTGCCCCATTCACAATAGCAGCAATATCTAGCCTAAGGGCTCTAATCAGTCTTCTGACCCTTTCACCTTCATCCATAACCATTCCTGGACATGGACGAGCAAGCTGGTCAAACTTTGTCACCACATCTGTGACTGACATATCCCCTTGGTGTAAGCTCTTGAACTCCTCATAATGTTTCCTCGTGACATTCATATGGAAGAACTTCGTGTTGAATTCATGTACAAAGTCAGCCCATGTCATCTCTTCAATGTTCCTGCTCTGTTCAATACCATCCCACCATATCCTGGCCTCCATGGTGAGGCAGTATGAGGCACAGAGGACCTTTTCATTGTCCGTGAAATCCATAAGTCGTAAAGTGGCCTCAATTGTCTTTAATCATCCCTAAGCTACTAGCGGATCCTTAGAACCCTCAAAGTCTGCTGGCTTAACCCTCTTCCATCTGACCAGAAGAGGTTCTTGATGTGTCGCTCTTGGTTCAGCAGCAGGCACAGGGACTTCGTTGACTTGTGGCTGCGGAGAAGGAGGAGGCATGTCATTGCCTCGTCGTTCATCATTCTGGCCATTGGCCCTTAAAGCAGCAATCTCCCTTCTTTGATCCTCCAACTGCCTTTGCAGTTCAGCGATCATCATCATGAGTCTTTCGTTAGTTTGAGTGCGAGTCTGCATTCTTCTATGTCCGTCCATCGTTAATTGCCTAAAAGAATTAAGACTTAGAAAATAATCTTCCATTTATGAGACAGGTTTTCACTACTAGATCGTTAATCATTAATCATTTAAACCTAAATCTTATCATCATACTTGCATCAATATATCTAACTTAATAACATACTTACTTGGAGGACTTGGATTGACGTGTGGCGATATGAATTGCAATCGAAAAATCGCTCTGATACCAAAGCCTGTAACGCCCCTTAAATCGGACGTCACAGATGTCGTTACATTCATACATTCGTACTTGCATAACTTCAAACATAGGCGTAATTATATAGCTTATACGATGTTTTCAAATATAAACGTAGTTAAACATACATAACCAGGATCCATTCATACATCTAACCTTTTTTTTTTATAACTTAACACTTTTCAAAATAACATTGTTTAACTTATTCCATATCATAATTTATTCAATTATACTTTAAATTAATCATGAACTTATTTAATAATATAGGTATATCAAGTTGTAAAATCGGGACTTATAAAACATCACATCATAACTCATGAATCAACACATTTTATTTATTTATTTATTTTAAAGGTCATTAACTCCCACAGTTCGGCAAGCCGAACTTGGGACTTCGGCAGGCCAAACATGATCAGTAGGCCGGCAGAGGCTTTGCAAATTGGCTTAAAAATCTTAACATCGTTCGACAGGCCAGAAAAGTGTTCGGCAGGCCGAACTCTCGGACGTCGACAGGCCGACCGAGCCAAAGTCTAAAGAAAACTTATTTAGCAAAACATATTCAACCTTTCATAAAAATGCAGAAAATCATAATTCTTAAGATAATGAAATAAAATATGAAAAATAGTTCAAAAATCTTTGAAATGTTTATCATAAAAATAGTGTTCAAAAATATAAAACTTTATTAAAAACATAGAAACGTTTTTCTTGGCGTGCTTTCGGTTACAATTCATCGTGCTTTGTGCTCACATGCCTTCCCATGTCCTTCGCCTAGTCCATGATTTTCTTACCATTATCTGCAACATGACATAAAACATGATTAAGCTAATGCTTAGTAAGTACATATAATTTTCACAATTTAAAACATTTCATAAACATCATCATCATCATTGTCATCATTTCATAAAAGTGCCTTAAGCACAATTTCATAAAAACATATCTTTCATTATGTTGACCATTTTAAAACTTATTCCATTTTTATCTTAAGGGCCCAAGTGTTGCACCATAAAACATCATCATGAGAGGAGAAGGGTAGTTAATCCAAAACCAAACATGACATCAAAACATTTCATTTCATAACATTGGTGTGCAACACTTATTAGGTGATACATATATACATAATTTTCATACTTTGAAACATTCCATAATCATCCTGCATAACTTAAAATCATGAAAGTCTTTCATAGAATTTGTTAAGGAAAATATCCATAAAACCATCATGAATATCATTATGAACATAACATCAAATCTTGTAAAAAAATGTGTCATGCTGCAGGTGAGAATGTACTTACCTTAAAGTTAGCTTACTTAACCTTAACGTGATTTGGTGACGACGCTGCGATCTCGTAGTGCTCGTTCCTTGAGTGTTCATGCATTTATCCGTTTAAAAATGCAATAACATTAATACATATCAAGAAATATCCATTCACATAACATTCATTCGTATAATATTCATGTATACATTCATCACATTTTACATACATATCTCATAATCATCATCGTGAAAACATAATTTTATCATCTTATAAACATGTTATCATAATTTTTCTCAAATCATAAAATTACCTTAAGCATGTAAAACAAAACAAACCATACATTACAATCATGAAAATCTTTTTAAAAAAACGTTTTCTAATAATTCAAAACACATATACTTTAATTTAATAATTCATACAAACATCTTATTTTCATGCATAAAATTATTTCATTATCATAAAATCATTTAAATATATATATATAACATTTCATAAACAAAAATCCAGAAATAGCATTATTAAAACAGTTTTCTCATTGTAATCTCATAAAAATTTCATAACATAAAATACATTCATCATACATACATATGCATATTCTTAACAACTTTTCATGAAAACATCATTCATTTACCTCTTGAATAATCATTACATTTTTCATGCATCAAGGTTAAACAGTAATATTTACTGTGAAGAGTAGAAGATAGAAATATTCATTTTTCGTAAAAGTACCGAAAGGACATGAAATGTGAAGAAACATCACATAATACATACATGAACAAAATACAATACCTAGAGAAGGTATTGTAGATGAATTTGAGGAGGAGAATTTCTTTTTCAAAACACTGGAAAACTAAATTCTTACCTTGAAATTTCTTCTCAAAATCCTTAAATTTTAACCAACAAAATATGATTTTTCTTTAAATTTTCTTACAGAAAATTTTGAAAGAGAAGGAAGTAAAATGCATGGAGAAGAGAAGAGGAAGAGAGAAACAATCGTCTCAGAAATTTTGAGAGAGAAAAATGTGAGAATGAGAGAAAAATAATGAAAAAGGAACGTTAAAATTTTTTAACATAATGAGCATAATTGATGGGAATTCAATTCCCTTCATTAAGTCAGAATTTTCAGACTACTCTTGGTCCAGAATTCGCGTGTAGGTGAAGATGATTGAGGGAGAGTCTAACAAATCATCAATCTTACCATAATTTACCCTCTAAAAATAGGAAACCACTTAAAATAATACAAATCAATGCAAAGTCAAACCCCTTATTTCCTTAACTGATAAAATCATTTCATTATTATGCCAATTAATCACATTAAATCATCCAATTAACGTAATTAACTCAGCCATAATTTTGGAGAGATTTCTGCTGACTGCTCGTCAGCCGTGTTCGGCCTGCCGATACTTCCCATCAGCCTGTCGGTCTTTGGTAGACTGTTCAGCTTGCCGAACTTAAAAGTTTGGCCTACCAAACTGTCCTTAAATGCCATACATTAAATCATTCAATTCATCATGCATCATAATTAATCATACATTTAAAATTTCACATGAACACTAGAGCACGATGATTCCACGCGGTCGTCACCTATCATAAAACTTGACATAAAAAGTTAGTAACATTCACATCATATATCATATCATATAATGTAATTTATTAATAAAATTCCTTAACAACGTTTCTAACTTAACGTGGTCCGTTACATAAAATAGGCGGGTGTTACATCTTCAAGTAGTTCCTAGCATGGACAAGGCGCTATCATTGTACTATGATAACAGCGCGGTAGTAGCTAATGCTAAGGAACCAAGATTTCACAAGAAGAGTAAGCATGTTGATCGAAAGTATCATGTGATAAAGGACTTCATCGAGGGCAGGCACATCATGGTGTGCAAAATCATGTCAGAGGATAATTTAGCTAATCTATTCACGAAGAGACTTACTAGGAGAGTCTTTAAGAGGCATGTGAAAGTTATGGGGATGCGAGATTTGTCATATTTACTTACTTAGTGCATGTGGGAGATTGTTAGACGTGTATGCCCTAATGAGTAAAAATGTAATATGTTTTTGGAGACATTTTTATGAATAAAGAATTTATTTATTATTCATATACCAAATCTTGACCTCTTTATATTCATATTTGTTGAATGTATGTTAAGCAAACAAAAGTCTAAGACTGTAGGTCAAACCTTTAAGAATTGGGCATATGATGGACAGATTATGCGAAAGACACGATTTTTAAGGTGACGGTCTAAACCATAAGATTTGCAATCGAGGGAATAAAGTTGGGCACTTTATTCATGCAAAGAGTGTGATGTTGTCTATATCCCTAACGGGAGATGGTTTGTCTTGACCATCGAAGGTGGACTCCGTGAATAGAAATATTAGCACATTGTTATAGGTGACGATGTGTTGGATCAGGACATAAAGTGAATTAATTTGGATTAATAATTCTATCTCGGCAAATCGATTCACTTTAGACAATCATTTATATCGTATCTTAATCTTGAGATGAATAGTGGGCCCATTGTCTTGATTTATGTCTTTTGATATACCAAAGGGTGACATCCACATTTTAATAGTGGTACATATGCTGGTACGTTGGAGGCATGACTCTTGATAGTGTAGACCTGTTATTCATAGATATAGAATCCATAGCTTTTCTTTGGGAGTAGTGATATCCTCTTATATGCGTTATCGTGTAATTGAAAAAATGGAGCGTTTAACCATTTGGATACATAAGTGTAACCGAATGGTATACAATCTTTGGATGGTAAGTTTTCTGATGGTGCAATAATGGAACGTAAAATAAAATAATCAGGAAGGTAAGACAGAACTTGTCCTTAAGCCGATTATGGATTATCCTATGGGGATACGATATATTATCATATGCCATGGAGACTTAGCTAACGGGCTTCATAATTCTATATAGTTCGAGAGTGTAACTCTAGGCTTTTAGAAGAGTAGCGTTGGAGTTGATAATTATGAAATGTATATCTAGGATATTGGGTTTTATAATTATTGAAAGCTTGATCTATGTGGGTCCATTTGGTCCCCTTTGTTAGCTCACAAAAATCCTGTAACGATACGGTGTGCTTTTCCAATAATTGGTGACTTATGTTAGATTTATCAAATTAGTTGAAATTCGGTAAAATCACATAATTTATGTTTGTTTATCTATTGAATTAATTTTGTGATAAAATTAATTCAAGATAAACTTGTTGAATTATCAGGATCAGATAATTCATGTCTTTTTATCAGTTGGATTAATTTTGAATTAATTCATGATAAACTTGTTGAATTATTAGGAATGTTTATTTTTCTAGAGATTATCTAGATATGACTGTTTCAATCAAATAAGTTCCCTATTGGGTTATTTGAATTAAAACTGAGGCTCTATCACTAGAATCTCAAGTAGAAAATAAAGATTCGTAGGGATCTTTTATCGGAGGTTCGGTATGCTGATCTGCTAGTTCGGCCTACCGACCGAGCAATGAAAAGATCACGCATTTTCATACAAATTTTATCAGATATTGATTCTGATTCAAATTTTTGAGGCCTAATCTATAAGGACTAACTCCTGAGTCCAACCTCTATATAAAGGGGAGTATGTCTCATTAGTATTCAGGTCAATTAAGAAATCTAGAGTGAGACTCTATCTGTAAGACTCTGAAACGTCCTGGAGAGCTATCATTCACAAATCACAAATTATAGCTTTGGGTATTTCTTAATTGGTTGGAAGGAGAGCCACCTTGGAAAAGCTGAAAAACATGAACACACTCACTCCGATCGTGGATAAAGAATAGCAAAGAAGACTAGTTGGTTGAGGCTCTTCTGGAACGTTACTTCTCTTCACGAATTGTGAGAGTTCTTCGGCATTCAAAGGTTAGTGAGTCTGGTTAATTTATACATATAGCGTGTCAAACTTGTATTTTGAAAAATACTCTGAATATAAAATTTTAAAGTTCTGTTGCATACTATTTTTCCAACACATCAAAGTTAGGTGCAAGAGGTATTCAGTGTTTGTGTTGGATATGCTGAAAATTACAAGGCATATAGATTGTTAATCTTGATTCTAAAGTGATAATGGAATTAAGAGATGTTGAATTCATTGAAAATAAATTTGTTTTTGGTTCTACCACTGAAATAGAATCTAATATTGATCTAAATGTGACTATACTCCCAGTACCTTCATAAATAAAAGGAAAGAGTCTACGACATCTTTCAAATCGAGGAGAAGTCAATGTGAGAGAAAAGAAAAGAGTCTAATACTAGATTTTATTTCATCTCAAGCTTTGGCCTTCTTGATTGAAGGAGATAGAAATGGTGTACTTAATAAAATACCTTTGTTGCTTAATGTTGGGGATGATCCAAAGACATTTAGTGAAACAATGTCATCTAGAGATGCTTCCTTTTGAGGAAAGACTGTAAATGATGAAATGGATTCGATAATGTCTAAAAGAACTTGGATTTTGGTTGATCTTCCTCTAGGATTGAAATCAATAAGCAACAAGTGGGTCTTAGAAGAAAGTACAACACTGATAGACAATACAAATGTTGAAGGCTAGATTGGTAGCTAAGCCCTTTAAACAAAAGCATGGAATAGACTACTTCGATACTTATGCTCCAGTAGCTAGATTGATATATATTATGGTGCTATTTGTAATTGTTTCAATATAGAATTTGTATGTGCACCAAATGGATGTTAAAACAATTTTTCTAAATGGTGATCTTGACAAGGAAATCTATATGGAACAACCCGAGGGGTTTGTATTACCTGGAAATGAAAATAAGGTTTGCAAGTTAGTCAAATCGCTTTATGGATTAAAACAAGCACCAAAACAATGGCATAAAAAATTTGATTTAGTTATCTTGTCTCATGGTTTTAACCATAATAATGCGGATAAATGTATTTACTCTAGATTTACAAATGATTTTGGTGTAATTAAATGCTTGTATGCTGATGACTTGCTTATTTTTAGAACCAATATGCAAGGAGTGAATGATACTAAGAAGTATCTAATTTTACAATTTAAGATTAAAGATCTTGGTGAGGCAGATACTATCTTGGTGTGAAAGTAAGGAAGCAAAGTAGGGGTTACTTATGTCAATCTCATTATATTGAGAAGGTGCGTCTTAAATCCAATCATTTTAAGTTTAAAGACGCGAACACCCCATATGATTCTAGTATTAAATTTGCTAGAATATGATGGCCTAGTGGTAGCACAACTTGAGTATACTAGTAAAATTAATAGCTTAATGTTTGCCATGTATTGTACTAGGCCAGGCATTTGAGTTATTCAAAATGTTAAGATTTATGAGTAACCCAAGTGTTGATCATTAGAATGCAATTGGTAGGATACTTGGTTATCTTAAAAGGACTATTAATTTGGGTTTGCTTTATAATGATTGTCCTATGGTACTAGAAGGGCTATCAGATGTTAGTTGGATAACCCATGCAAATTATAATAAATCCATATCCGATTGGATTTTCACAATTGCAAAAGGAGTCGTGTCTTGGGCTTCTAAGAAACATACGTGCATAATTCACTTGACGATAGAAAGTGAGTTTATAGCACTTGTGGCTGCAAACAAAGAAGCGAAATGGCTGGGAAACTTATTGTTTGATATTAAGTTATGGACACAATTGATGCCATCTATTTTTATGTACTGTGATAGTGAAGCTACATTGTCTAGAGCTTATAACAAAGTTTATAATGGAAAGTCTAGAATAAAGTTTATAATGGAAAGTCTAGACACATTAGCTTGAAACATGAATATGTGAAACAAGTAACAACCGATGGTGTTATTAATGTTGTTTATGTTAAGACTAGCAAGAACCTAGCAGACCTTTTGACAAAAGGTCTTTTGAGAGACTTAGTCAAGGACACATCTAGTGGAATGGGACTGAAACCTTTTATATGAGAGTCACCGATGAGAGTAACTCAACTATGTAATAGCTATGCCCTTATTCCATAGTTAAATGTGATAATAACAAGTCATTGTTATGTGACAGGGTAGGTACAGAAAATTTATTTGTCGCTATCAGGATGTTCGGTGTAAGTAGCTATATGGTTGTGGTTAAGTATTTACTCTTAAAAAAGTTCAAGTCTCAAAGTAGCTAGAGACATGATTTGAAACTTCATCTAAGTGAACATAAAGAATGGTGCCATTTCTAACAAGACTATGGTTTAGTCTTCTAAATGTTCATGAATCCAAGATAGTGCATATGGCCGGAATAGTGCAAAATAATTGAAACATAATTTGAATTATGGGATATCTCTTATGTGATGTATTTTTAGTATTTGATTAAGAGGCAAAGTTCAAAGCAAAACACACTATTGTCTTGTGAATATTTTGAAGTACATTCACTAATTGAAGGTTAAAAGCGAACAATACTGTCTTGTATGTATGAGTTTATCATTTTTTGAATTTGGAGAAATATTACAATCTAGTAGGAGATTGTTGGAGAGATTATAATATATCCTTCTAACATATTTAAGATCAAAAGAACACATTACAATGAGTAAAAAAGACACATTTTTAGTGTGTCTTTTAGTCAGCATGGGGCGCCGCGGTGCCAAAATATGAATTAGCAATGAAAAAACAAACAGCACAACACCACGGCGTTGAATTGTGGGCTTCGTGGCACTAGCCTACCCATGCGCTAGCGCTGCGGAGTTGGATTTTGGGCACTGCTTGCTGGCCTACCTAGGTGCTAGTGCTGTAGTGCTAGTTGCTTTTATAAGCCATTTTGGTGCCATGCACCTAGAGCCGCGTCGCTGAAAAGTTGGCGCTGCGGCGCTCTCTCAAGCTGATATGTGGATATAAAATCTTTTGAGTTATTCCGAACTCGTGTAGTCATTGATTGTATATTTGTATACAAACTTGAATATCAATTAGCAATGAACACATCCGTTATAATAGATGTATAGATACACGAATAGACACCTTTATGAATGAAGAGATACCTTTAGATTTGATGAGTTACCTTTTGTAAATGTTGTATGGATTGATTCGGTTGTGACCATTTCTCAAATGATACCACTGTCTTTTATTAAAAAACTCTAGAATTATAACAGAATCACTTCTTGTTCTGTAACACTATATTATTGCTCAATATAGTGATCAAGAGTTTGTTATATCTTGGGGATATTTGCCACATAACTCTCTAGCAACTTTGATTAAGTGATGGCAAATAAAACCTTTAAAGAAACTATTTTATACACGTCTCAAACACATTCCTATTTCTAGAAAATTCAAGCCTTCATTCTCTCATGTTGCTCACAAAATTCAACTACAGAAATTACATTAAAAAACTCAACATAGTTGTATGTTGTGGTTAAATATGTCAAACGATGTGCTAATCAAAAGCATACGTGATTAGTAGCTTTTTTATAATCGTGATTGCTGATTAGTCACTTTCCTTTAGAAAAAGATGCCCACTTCTTTCAAGATGAACGAATTGTCAAATTCTGCATTATTTTTTGTACACCCAAAAGTTTTAAACCCCGCATTTTTTCCAAACTCATGACAAATAGTGAAAGGTGCACGCCTTTTTTGGGCCCAAAAAAACCATGCAAAAAAAAAATAATGCGCGCGAGTTACGCTAATGGTAAAATTCTCGTTTCTTAATCCGTCCAATACTATCGAGTCTAAATATTCTCCCTTCAAAAGAAAAGCAAAGGGAAAAAAAAATAATTCTAGATTCTGCGTTTAAGCTGTTATCATTAACCTCCTCACATTTTAGTTAGTACTTAAAATTCCTCTCTCTTTCTTATCGTTTTTATATATGCATGGCCAATATAAATGGCTCTAATTCATTAAATTAATACTTGCTTTGCTCTCACTCAAAAGCAACACAAAAGATACATGAATTGCAAAATCCAAGAGAAAAGGAAAAATAACAACAGGGGAAGTAAAAGGAACAAAAAGGAAAAGCAAAGGCCAAAAGCAAAAGAACAAAAGAAGATGCTTTTTTATGTACAAAGAGCGCAAACATAGTATTTTCTTGCGAGAACAAAGTGGAGCATACCACCCTATGTGTAAGCTGCCTGATAATATTTAAATTTATTATATACGTAATTAAACAAAGTGATAAGCAATAATTACTATTAATTAATTAAGAAATGCTAAAGCCTAGAGGTAGCAGAAGGAGGCATATTTAATTGCATTAAGAGAGTGGGGGTGCAGAATTCTTTCTATTAAAATAATCCAACGTGAAGCACCTGAAGAGGGAAAGGCAACAAAGAGATTGTCCTCAAAATATTCTTATGATTTTTGCCCAAATATTGTACACTCAATTTCATTTTAGTACTTATCCACCAAAAAAAGTTCATTTTAGTGCTCACGTGTTTCTCTTGTATACTCAACCTTATAATGCATTGATTAGTGTTTAGAGGCATGACTAGTTCCACTAAAGATAGAAGGACATATGTGATTAAATATATATGTAGAGACTTTTGTGTTAGTAAAAAAAATTTCTCTAATTAATTATCCGATATGTTGAATTTTCTTTTTCTTTTTTTTTTTCCTTGATAAGTGGGGTAGCTTTTCCTTCATGGAGTTTCCGTCCCTGCAAGTTGTGAGAAGCATGTGACCAATGAGAGGTGCATTACGCAGAAAGCTGTGTGCGTATATAAATAGTCATGAAGCCAAAAAGTTTTTTTGAGAGGGAGCGCTTAAAAAAATTAGGAATTGTGGCGGCATATAGTCATGAGCAATCCTATTTAACCCTATAAGATTATAACCCAATTACTAATAAAATATTAAAAGCTTAGTCTAAAAAATACTTTACATATTAGACTAGGGCTTATAGTTTTGTAAGTAGTAAGGTTATAACTCCATAGAGATGAAAAAGATTTTTCTATAGTTATATATGTTCATTATTAAGTGTAGGTACAATTATAGTTTTTCTTGTAAAATAATAATAATAAAAAAAAACAGTATTGGTTGTACGATAAATGTATATCTAATAGGGTGTTTAGGAAACTCAGATTCAACTTAAACAGTGTAAAGCTTTCACATGCTACAATGTAAAATAAAGGTATGCTACAGTGTAAAGCTCTCACATCCTACAGTATTTTCAATTCTAACATTCAATTCCAACTCACTTCTTAAATATTCTATAAAACTTTTGAAAAAATTTATGGCTAAAAGTTTAAATTTTAATAAGTGGGTGAGAGTATATGGCTCAGGGCAGAGCCAAGAAAAATTTTCAGGGGCATAAATTAAGCTAAACTTTAGTATCAATTACTACTTTAACTATTTTCTAACTCTATTTCTTTTTTATCTTCTTTTATGTATTTGTACTTTTTAAATAATTACTTTTAAATGAATCAAGTTTGTAATAAGTTCAATTCACTTTTAAAATTAAAAAGTTTGTAAAGTTATCAATTTATAATATAGTATAGTTGATTTATTCTTTATTTGAGGTTTTGTTCTAAAATGGGTATGTTTAAACTCAAATTTAAGGGTATAATTAAAAAAATTTTAAATTATTAAACATATATAAAATTAAAAATGTAAAATCTGAGGATACTAGGAACTTTTTGTTAAAAAAAAAAAAAAAAACTATATAGACACTGCAATTAACAATTTGTTTTGGGGCGGGAAGCGCAAGTGCCCTACCTGGGCCTAAGGTGGCTCCACCCCTCATGTGGCTTTACTCAATTGAATTTTCCTTTTCCCATGCATATAGACACTCAAAGCATATATATATTATCAAAGTTTTAAAAAAAAAATTAAAGGTGGAGGGATTAAAACTCTACACTTGCGACAGAGTCAGATATAGTATTATCACTAACCATACCTATAAAACTATTATTAAAGTTTAGGGTAGAAACATTGGTTAAAAGTCATATTAAAATGAAATAACAAATAAATACACACTTGATAGGATAAAGTTGGAATCAGACTCTGAAACAAAATTTTTTTTTTTTTCATATATTTGAACTCCTAATATTTATATAGCTATAGTAATGGAGTGCGTGAGGATCTAGTTTTATGGAGCTTTGGAATCTCTTCGTGGTTAAATAGGACAAGTTTTCGGTTTTCATAATATCTTGTACCATATGAATTTCAAATAGTTATACAAATTTTTTTAAGTAATTTTTCGGACAAGAGACTCTCTTCGTCACGATATACAAATTTTTCGGTCAAACTCAAAGGGCGCTTTTTTAAGTAATTTCTCATTTTATAATTAGTTAACATATGAAATTCAATTGCCAGTTCTAATTGTGTTTCCTTAATCATTATGTCAAATAACTCCCATTTCTCGTTTTTGTTTAAATATTCTCTTTTTCGAAAAATTTTATATTTTTCTTATTTTAATTGTTTTCAAGCAATATTATTAGTTTCTTGTTTGTATTTTGTTTTATAAATATGGACCTCCTTTTGTAATGAAAGCTAGAATGAAATTCTTTTATAATTTTCGGCATTATTTGTGGATCAACGAATTTTAACGTCACGTTTGATATTCTCAATGAACCAACGGATATTAAAACCATATTCCTAACAATTGTTAGATCAATAGGTTTACTCAATTATGCATTTTCTTTCAATCGTTCAAAATTTTTTAACATATATTCGAATTCTCAATAATTACTAGGATATTTGAAAGCAATTATTTAAACCAATTGGTTTAAATTAATTGATTTAAAATATTATAACATATAAAAAATATATAATATTATTTATTTTTATTTCATAATACAAGAGATAAGAGCTTTACAGGATGAACAACTTAGTTCAAATAACAACACTACATAGTTATCCTCCAGCCTTGTTGCAATGTCTATGTGATTCAGACCCACGACGACAAGACATCTTTGATGCAAGGTGGGACCAACATCACATGCCCATTTGCAGTACACCGCATAAAGCAGAAACTAGGGGACCCAACAAATTTTGTCAGGAGACCTCGCCGCACCCAGCTTGGTACCACCGTCCTATGTCAATAAAGAAAAATAAACTGTTCTCTTATAATTTGGACCGATATTTTTTAAAGTTTGTTTGGAAACAAATTAAAACTTGAAAATTATAATTTAAACATTGTAGCATATAAGAGTTTTATATTATAGTAAATTTTATTTTTTACGATAGTATGTAAGAACTTTATACTGTAACAATTAAAACTTAGTATTTCTAACTGTTTCTCAAACATAACCGGGCCGTTTTGTATTGTTTTTATTTTGTTTTTGTTATTTGAAAAAGTTAGAAATGTGAATATTTTGAAGAACGTGTTGGGCTTGTTTTGAAAATTGTGTTTAGTTGATACTTTTTATCTTTTTTAAAAATAGATAAGAAAAATAAAAATATGTTTGGTTTACTTTTTTTTGAAAACGACCGTTCAAAAAATTTTTGGTTAAAATTATTAAACCAAATCATATTTATTAATGATGAATTACTTATAAATACGAGAACTATTAATACAATTGAGTCACCTCTCCTTAATAAACCGTACATTACAAATCAGACATGATCAATAATAAGTATGATACATACAAATGTCTTCTTACGTCTATCCTCAACTAATGGTAATGTGCCCATATTTGATCAGTTAATTGGCCTCTAACCTCAAATATATATTGTCTGTTAGCAGCAATTGCACCAAAGAATCTTATTTCTTGTTCGTAATTATTTTGTCACCATCTTCTACGTCTTTGACCTTTAATTGCTTCAATTCACTTGTCGACATCGTACAATGCAAATAGAGGGTGATTAAGTGTGTGTATTTTAATTAAATTATGAATACACAACATGCAATGACTATTCATGCTTGTTTTTCTAATGGGTAATTGGCACTACTACAAACTCTAGATTCTATGACGGTTATAAACTGTCGTGAAAAAATTTCACGACGGTCAAAAAACTATCTTGAAAACTTCAATCGTGGTATAACATGGAGTTTTCACGACGATTTTTTATCGTCATGTAATAGGAAATTTGGCGCGAGCAAGGGGTAAAATGGGGCCATTTTCCACGACGGTTTCTTGAAAAACCATCGTGGAAAGTAAAGATTCCACGACGGTTTTCTAAAAAACCATCGTGAAATCCTTGAGTTTCCACGACGGTTTCATGAAAAACCGTCATGGAATACTAGAGTTTCCATGACGATTTTTCATGAAACCATCGTGGAATATTCGAGTTTGCACGATGGTTTTTCATGAAACCGTCGTGGAAACTCAAGGATTCCACGACGGTTTATCATAAAACCATCATGGAAACCACGACGGTTTCTTATAAAACCATCGTGGAATCCTTAGGTTTCCACAACGGTTTTTCATGAAGCCGTCATGGAAACTTGGTATTCCCCCCAAAAAAATTCCCCAAAAATTTTTGTTTTCCCACGGAATGGCTAGTCCCGTGTGTTATCCATTACAACAAGGCCCTAATTGCATACAAAAATTAGAGTATATTGAAATTACTAGGTATTTACAAGATCATTTACATTTGAGCTAATTTGAGTAATTGTTTATCTACTATCTTCATCTATCTATCTAAAGAGTACATACCTATTTACAAATTATACCCACTCTAATCTAACTTCATGTATATCCATATGTATATAAAAATCCTTTTTTCCTAAGGCTTGTATACCACTTGTAATTATATCCCGCATGAAACGTAGAATAAAAAAACCACATTCTACGTTTCCTTGTTGTCTTGGACACTTACATTTGGAATATAGCGTTCCGTTTGGTCGGTTTGTGACACCACTTTCCTCTTGAAGCTTCCAATCGTTAAGTGCCCTAACAATGTGTTATGTTTAAATGAATTAATAGATGATACAAATATGTGTGACTAAAAACATTTAATTTAAATTTATAAGAGAATATTAATACTTACAATATCATGACTGATACAAAATACTCACGTGGTGGGTGTCCGAGTGTGGCGTACGGCACCATCCCACGTCTTTATGTGGCGGCCGCCCACTCATCCGTACTGTCCCCTCTGTGGCCCACTGATCCCTCAGGGATTTCTTTCGCGTCCCTCATGGTTCGAACCTTAAACCTCCCTTAAGAGGTTCTTATTTCCTTCATGAGTACCAATTGAGCTACTAGCCCAATTGGTACTCATGAAGGAAATAAGAACCTCTTAAGGGAGGTTTAAGGTTCGAACCATGAGGGACGCGAAAGAAATCCCTGAGGGACCAGTGGGCCCCAGAGGGGACAATACGGATGAGTGGGCAGCCACCACATAAAGAGGTGGGACAGTGCCGTACGCCACACCGAGGGGGTCAAACCAATATATTTGGTCCTCCCATGGTGAAATAAGTCCCAACATCCAATGTTCTCCAACATTGTATGGCAAGAAGAATAATTTCCCCCTCGGTGCTTGAGCTAATAGGTGGATGAGTGACGTGGCGCACTCTCTACGATCACTCTGTAGGTCTCTTACAACACTTGAAACAATGGCCAGAGATATGAAGCCGAAATTTTGCGCTAAGCCTTGAAGTTCACAATATTCCGCCAAAAAACTACAATAGAAAAAACTACAGTCAATTATTTGAAAGCACCTTACAACTCTACCTATATTTTAAAAATATGAAATAAGGATGAAGTTATTACTTGAGGTATACCAGGATACAGTTTGCCCTAATTTTATCAAAGTTGATGAAGTAGTAAACGTCTTTATGCCCCACATAAATAGGCAATTCATTGCCAATGACATTTACCGGTATCGGGCACTGAATCGCTAACCCATCGTGCATGAAAGAATGTACGTATAGAGCCAACTGCATAAATTCTTAAGGTACTGAAGCAAAGTTAAATGCTTACAGTTGCTCATTAGCAACGGTTTGCTCTTGTTCTTGTTCTACCTTAGATTGTGATTCTCTTGCTTTTGTAGAGCTTTTCTTTTTTTGTCATTTCTTTCCGCTTAGATCTTATGGAACATGGCTAGGCGCTCGACTCGTCTTCGTCAATGCGATGACTTCAACTAACCTCTTCGGCCATGCGACGAAGCTTCCAGCTGCTTCACCCACAGTTGCTGCTTCACGTGTTGGAACAGGCAATTCAGCTGTTCTAACTCTGATGGTAGTGATGCTAACGCGCACATTCTCTTCCCCTAGTAGTCGTCCATGAACTGTATCAGTTGAAAAACTCTCCATCCACACCTTCCCAAGAGCAACAAGTGCACACCCACCATTAACTCTATCCTCAACGAAGAGCCAACATTGTTTGGGCTCTTGATGAGGAGGTGACAATTGGACTTTTGGAGCTTCTGCTACATTATTGGGAGGGTTACAACTAGCTTTGACGCTGTTGCATTGTGAGATGCTATCATCCGTCGACTTGGCACGTCCTTGGGAAATGAGCTCCGTCACAAGACCCCGCAGTTTTGCAATCTCCATCTGCATCTTTGACATTTGGGAATTCACTTTTTGAAGTACCTGATTAGAGGTCGAAGTATTGAGACTGCTTCACATACTTTGATTGATCGCGAACACGTCCTGAATGTTTCGGTTTCCTTAGTGCCCTCATCAAAATGCCATCATTACCGACCGATTGGAAGCTCCCTTGACTTTGTTGCATTGTGTATTCATCCTGTAAAACAACACAACCATGTTATTCAAGCAATCCTTCATTTGGTATTAAATTACAAATTAATTGTTCGTGGTCAGTAAACTTACAATCAAGTTCTCAATTT
This sequence comes from Artocarpus heterophyllus, assembly GCA_025403435.1. Taxonomy (NCBI): domain Eukaryota; kingdom Viridiplantae; phylum Streptophyta; class Magnoliopsida; order Rosales; family Moraceae; genus Artocarpus; species Artocarpus heterophyllus. Next base: position 14,351,154 of record CM046328.1, read on the forward strand.
ATGCTACTTTTGGATTTTTGAACTGGCCATCGGGAACTTGACGTGATTTGACCCATAACTCCTCCCGTGTTGGTAGCACGCCTGTCTTTGTAAACTGTGTTACGCTATATTAGTAACATAGTAATGATAAAATAATTGATATATGTAATATGAGTAAAATATTAACGTACCAAGGATTGCTCGAGCTGTCTATATCCGACTCAGGCAACCATAGAGCAGTATTCATTTTTTGCTCTTATTTTTCTTGCATTTGATGATAGCAGTTGGAATTCGGTGGAACCTCGATACCTCACAAAAGCTTCCCAATCGTCATTGTTTATGGAAGGGTAGTAGTGTACTACCGTAGGAGGCTGTTTATATACATTCTCATCCTCCTCTGGAATGGAAAGGTATGGCTGTACGAAGGTAACATAGAGGTCGGATCTGAACCCCTTTGCTAATTCACCACAAACCTTCAAAGCCCTTTTCCTATACCAATCCTCGACTGTGTAAGCTGTGAATATCTCTCTCCAAATCACATCTTTTACTTTATCTAAATCCTTGGACCTCCAATCTTTTGTCCATATTGAAACGTGCTCTCGACTAAGGACTTCGATCCAACTGCTTAATTCATGGCTGGGTGTGCCTTCCGGTTGGCCTTTTGAATCAAAAGTCACTTCAATTCTTAAACCTTTATTTCTCATCCGATGAATTTTTTTAATTAATGTACCCATTCGCTCAAAGTCTACTTTTGGATCAAATTCGATTCACCTTCGTGGCTTACTGCATTGGTTTCCCTTGCTATATTGCGATGAAGATGGAGTGTAGTCTTCGTACTCGTCCTCGTATTGGTCACTATCAATGGGGCAAGACATTGTACCTGTGCAAAGTATTCAAAAGCTAACACATACATACTAATATTAAATCACAAACTACACATATTCACATCTTCACACATTCCAGTTCTTACATTTTTACACAATTTCACATATTCATTTAATTTCACAATTACACATATTCACAAATTTAGAATTTCAATTACATATATAATTTTACAAATTGTACATATTCACATAATTTCACATATTACACATATTTACATAACCTCACATGTTACATATATGCACAACTTTACATATATTGACATAATTTGATGTATTCAAATCTTGACATATTCATAAGTTTACAATTTCAACAACACAATTTCACATATTCATTTCATTTCACATGTTACACAGATCAACAAATTCACAATTTCAATTACATATATAATTCCATAAATTACACATATTCACATAATTTCACATATTATACATATTCACATATCCTCACATAGTACACATATGCACATCTTTACAACTTCAATTACATAATTTCACAGATGGGCGAGGGGCAGGTGTGGGGTGGGGGGTTAGGGCGAGGGGCGGGTGGGGGTGAGGGGGCTGGGCGAGGGTCGGGCCTCGCAAGTGGGGGGCTGGGGGAGGGGCGGGTCTCGCCGGTGGGGGGTGGGGGCTAGGAGAGGGGCGGGCATCGTTGGTGGGGTAGGGGGTGGGCGAGGGCGGGTGGGGCGGCTGGGCCAAGGGCGGGCCTCTAGGGTGGGGGCAGGGGGGATAGGCGAGTGGCTGGATGAGGCAAGTTGGGGGGCTGGACGAGTCGGGGTGGGGTAGTGGGGGGGCTGGGCCTTGAGGGTGGGGGGGCTAGGCGAGGGGGCATGAGGAGGTAGGGGGGCTGGGCGAGGTGGGGTCGGGGTGTGGGGAGCCTAGGCGAGGGGGGTGGGGCAGTGGGGGGCCTGGGCGAGGTGGGGTAGGGGGGCTAGGCAAGGTGGGGTAGATGGGTGGGGGGGCTGGGTGAGGGGGGGTGAGGCGGTGGGGGGGCTGGACGAGGTGGGGTGGGGGTGTGGGGGGGCTAGGCGAGGGGGGCTGGGCAAGGGGCTGAGGGGGCGGGTGGGGGTGGGGCTGAGGGGGAAGAGGAGAGAGAGAGGGAGGGGGAAGAGGAGAGAGTGGGAGGGGGAGCTTACCGGCGGTAGAGGTGATGGCGGCCTGGTGGAGGTGATGGCGGCACGGTGGAGGTGATGGTGGCACGGCGGAGGCGATTTTAGAGAGAGAGAAAGAGGGATTTTAGAGAGAGAGAAAGAGAGATTTTAGAGAGATAGAAAGAGGGATTTGCGAAAGGAGAGTGAGGCATCTTGGAGGTGGTGGGGGCGCATAGATATAAGGGTTGCTGGTGCGAATTTCAAATATTTGAAGAATCCACCTTTCACAACCGTTTTTGTGAAAAACCGTTGTGGAAGACTAGGTCTTCCACGACGGTTTTTGATTATGCCATGTCAAATTCTTGGCATGTTTTGGGTTTCTAAATAAACGCCTCAAACGTGGTATCGGTGGAATGTATCATAACACTTTTTTGGGCACTCCATTCTTGCCATCTTTTGGCTCCTTTTCTTTCTTCCACCTTGCTTGTTGACAAACTGGACAATAATTCTCGTCCTCATACTCATGCCTATAGAGAACACAATCATTTTGACAAGAATGAGTTTTCTCATAATCCATTCCCAAAGTGCTCAAAGTCTTCTTAGCCTCATACATACTAGTTAGTAATTTATTGCCCTCTGGTAGAGGCCTTCCTAAAAATTCCAACAGCTTTGTGAAACTAGAATTTGACCACCCACCCGATGCTTTCAAATTCCATAAACCAACTAAAGTAGACAATTTAGTGAAATTGGTACACCCCTCATACATGGGTGTCTCTGCATCATTCATCATTGTCTCAAATAAATCCGAACGGTGCACAAAGTGTTCTTCTAAATCATTTACCATGTCAACCATATTGTCTTGATCATCTATATTATCCTTCTCAATAGCTTGCTTTTCTTTACTTAGTAAAGTTGGATTGAAATTAGACTCGCCATGAAAATGCCATATTTCATAACTACTTATAATTCTATTTCGAAATAAATGCCCTCTAATAATTGGAATTGGATGCAATCTATGGTTTCCACATTCACAAGGACACCGAATTTTATCACCATTGGCATGACTTTTGGCAAAATCCAAGAACTCTTCCACACCATTCATATACTCTCTAGACAATCGAAAATCCCACATCCATTTCCTATCCATTTTGCAATACCCAAATCGAAATAATAAATAGCAAATATTAAATTAAAATTAATTTCACAATCTATATATATATACCTACCTATATATATTAATTAATCATAAAACAAAAACATCACCCATCATAAAACAAGTTATACATACTCATTATAAAACAAAGAAATCATACCCATGATCCACAATACAAATTTCATGGTATATACAACAAAATCAACAACTAGTTATCAATTTCAGATTAATTATACAACACAATCAACAACAATTTATCAATTTCTAACAAAAACTTACAATTTGGGATAAGATTAAGTAGTGTGGAGGTGGAGAGGGATGGCGGCAGCTGATTCGGACGGGTCTGTGTCTGTATTTGAGAAACGAGTTTCTAAATTGTGCCTGAATGTTGAGGTAAAAAAGGGGTTTTAAAGCAAGATACCACAACGGTTTTGTTAAAAAACCGTAGTGGAATGTACTATTAGCTTCCACGATGGTTTTTTAAAAAACTGTTGTGAAATAACTAGGCTTCCACGACGGTTTTGTGAATATTAGCCATAAATAAGAGTTAATCTCCCATTGTGCTAGTGTGTGAATTTTGAGTTTTAGCCATAAATGGGAGTTAATCTCCCATTGTGCCAGTGTGTGACCACATCTGGACTTTGAAACTTTTGAGTTTTAGCTACCGAGCAGTAGGTTGTGACATAAGAACTCAATACTTTGTCCGGAGCAACTTCAAATCAAGTAGGTAATTTTCTTGAAGTGAATATTTTAAAAGGAGTGACCTAAGCGATTCCCAAAATGACATAGCCATTTCCTGGTCAGATAGTAGTACTAAGATTGGCCAACCGACGACTGAGGAGGTTGATATAGAGGGGGTTCGCCTAGTCATGACGATATGGTTTAGCAGGCTGAGATACTTAGCCTTAGTGTTCGGACGGTGCCAGAGCAAAAGTTCTTGGACATGATCAATGGGAGGCGTCCGATCAGGATATGCAGGAGCGAGGAGCCATACATTGAGGCAACCGTCGCACACACGTCTCAAGTTGTTGATGTGCCGAGCACCTCGGGCCAAGGAGCTAGGGCTTTTGTCCTTGTCATGGGCCAGGTGACCGTCGATGCCTCAATAAGGGAAGATCGACCAGTCGGGGATGCAAGAGCAGAAAGCAAAGAGGCCAAGGACGAGGATGTCGAGAAGAGGCCTGTCGAGACTAAGGTCCAAGGGATAATAGCCTACCAGAGCTTCCAACCTAGCCAGGTCTATATAGCTGGGTACACATTGGCTTTGACATCAGGCTGGCTCGAGGCTCTACGTTAGGAGTATCAGATCCTCGATGATGTTGTACTTGTTTTGCCTGGCAAGGAGACTCGCTGCTAAACCCATCAGAGGGGCATATCACATTGTACGTGGAATTTTTCTGAGTTGGGCTTTGCTTCCCTTTCCATCCCATCCTTCAACGAGCATTAAATAATTTAAATGTGTGCCCTGCTTAGCTAAACCCAAGCTGATATCACTCTTTGATGGGGATATGCGCCCTTTAGAGATACTACCACGTGACCGAGATGCCGTGGGAGGCCTTCAAACAAGTGCACAAGATGAAGTGGCTTCCTCAACAATCGGGTTAGTATTACATCACCGGCTTCAAGAAGGACTTTATATTCAAGAACCCTGACTCAAACAAGCTTTGGAAGTACAAGTGTTTCTTCGTTGGGGGGAATTACGCATCTCAGGCCAATGAGGTGGTACCCAAGGACTAGGAAATCTTGGAGAGGTTTGAGCAGGGGCAAATCTGGTCGAAGGCGTCATGCACACTAAGCGGGGTCATCGTGGTAGCAGAGGAATTGTATTCAAAGCCCAAGTCGACTTCGTAACAATCCTTCCTGCTTTGAAAGACCAACCTCATCCATTATGGCTAGTTCGAGGGGTCTAGTTCAACAAACCCCTACCCTAACGTCCCACCCGCTTAGGGAACCGAGCAAATGACTATCGCATGATGTAGTGTCGAAGATATCCTAAGCCTGAGCACTTATCGATCTGGGCGGCCAACAGAGGAGCCATCATCGTCTAGTTTTGTGGACTCTTTAGGTTGTTCCCTCGACTTGGGGCCGCCCATCATCTATGAAGACCTCGAGGACATGATAAGGCAGCTCTATCCATCAGGCCACTTCTGGATCGTGGGTAAGCCCCAAGTTTTTTTTTTTTTAACTCTTGCCAAGCTTGTCTTGACTTTAATTTTTCTTGTGGAAATATCTTCGCAGTAAATGTCTAGATAAGAGAGGCAGAGGATGATGGAGAACCTCCATCGATTGAAAGGAAAGAAGGTCATTGGGTCAAAGAGAAGGAGGACTGAGGAACCCAAGTGCCTTCCTGTCGCTGAGCAGCCAACAACCCCACCATTGCCACCGAGATCAAGAGGCTCGATGAGTTGAGGCAACCCTCTAACAGTTGTTGCTATTGCCCCACCTCCACCAACCAATCCATCGAGGAGGCGCCATGACACACGCCGCTTAATGGTCGAGACCATTGGGGAAGTCGTGCCTAGGGAGGAGTTCTTCAAGGCAGTTCAGGAAAAGCCATTCTCTAACTACTTTCGTTCGGCCTTCCAGCTATCCATTAAGGTATGTGTTGCTTGATTGACCCAGAACTTCCCACTACTCATGCATTTTTCTAACCCAAATCATTTACTCTTGCAGGCTTGCATGTACATGAAGATGGCTGACTTCATCGTCGAGCAAACCCTCCGCCTTGAGTAGAGGAAGGCTGAAAAGGCAGGTGAGGAGAAAGACTAGGTGGAGAAAGCATTGGAGCAAAAGGAGACCGAGCTCTCTCAAGCGAGGACGAGGCAAGGAAGGCTCAGGAGGAGGCCTATAAGGTGTGGGCCGAGGCTGACCAAGCTTGGCCCACTCTCTAAGCCGCTCGAGACGAACATGAGGATTTTCAAGGAGGAGCTACCAGGCAAGCTAGCCTAGGCAGTGGAGGATTTCAAGGCATCCACCAAATACATAGACAATTATTATTTCAGGATGAAGGACCTTTCATAGTACCTTTCAGAGAAACATCCTGAGGCTGTTGACATGGACTAGTCTCTGGTAGTCGAGCTTGAGGTAGGTGAAGGCGAGGAGCAGGTCAGGGTCTAAGCTCCCGATGGGCAAGACAATGTGGTGGATCTCGACAATGAGAATGGCAATCGAGAGGATGGTGATGCCAGAACCAAGGCCTAAGGCTAAAGATGTTTTGTATATTTTCTTTTTTTTTTGTCCAGGTTTGGGAGGTGCCTGATTATTTGTACCTCCTAAAGACAATTGAAATTTTAATGAAATTTTCATTTCCTTTTTTTCCAAGTTCAATGGTTTTCAGATTATATAGATTTTTCCCGTCCAATGTCCCTTGGTTGTTTTGATTTTTTCCAAGTTCGTTGTTTCTTAGCTATGGTCGAGCAGGGAAGACCCACTTTTTAGCCTTTTGGACACCCTTGATAGGCGTGTCCAATCTGGGCTATCTACAAAGCATGTAGTGCCTTGTAGCCCCCTTTAGGCTTGTTTAAGTTCTTTTAGAACTTTTACAAGTCTAACTATGGTCAGGAGTTGAGTTCCCTAGAGTCATCACCATGTCAGGGTGACTTTTGGTCGGGTCATCCATAATACGGCAAGCTAGTGACTTTTGGTGCGCCGACGAGCCCTTAGTCCAGATATAAGGGTGGCCCTCCCTGTTCTGGAGTTATGACTTAGCCCTCTGAACAGGAGTTAGGGTGGCCCTCCCTGCTTGGGAGTTTTGGCTCCTTTTTTTCTTTCCCTTTTTTTTTTGAATTGCTTTGAGGAATTTTGTAAAAATGTATTCTCATTAATTTCTTTTTGTATATCTCTGCTTTGCTTAGCAGATCTTTTAGCTACAAAAGAATGAGGCTAGAGGTCAAAAAAGGAGTTTTGGCTCACATTAACAATAGAATCTCTTCAGGTGCTCAGCATTCCAAGGGTGACTAAGCACATTCCCTTCAATATCAATGATCTTGTACATGCCTGGCCGAACGACATCGACCACCTTGAACAGACCATCCTATTTTAGGCCGAAGGACACAAGCCTTGGCTGTTGAACAATAACCTTCTTGAGTACTAAATCAACAACTTTAAAACTTCTCGGATGGACTCACTTGTTGTAGTATTGAGCAACGGCTTGATTCCGAGCCATGGTATGGATAAGAGCTCTCTTTCTTCTCCTCCAATAGGTCGAGTTTGAACATCATGCAACTTGTTGTAATGTTCAACCCTAAAGCTCGGTAGGTCGACCACAGTTGGAATAATGGCATCGGCTCCATAGACAAGGGAGAATGGAGTTTCTCCCATGGCAGTCCGGGTCGTAGTACGGTAAGCCTAGAGTACCTTTGGGAGCTCATCGATCCACGCACCTTTGAGACCCTCTAGTTTTTTTTTTCCAGGTTGTTTTACTTGTCTTGCTTATCGTCTCGACCTGTCTATTATTCTAAGGGTAGCTAGGTGAGAAAAAGATCTTCTTGATGCCAAGCTATTCACACAGGCATAGGAGTCTTGCTGCTTCGAGCTGCTTGGAGTTGTCGGTAACTATAGTGTCTAGGATTCCAAACTGGAAAATAATGTTCTTCTAGATGAAGTTGGTGCACTTGGCTTCGGTCATGTTGGTGTAGGGTTTAACCTCTACCCACTTAGTGAGATAGTCAATGGCCACTATGCAATACCTGAATTTTGACTGGGCTTGGAAAAGAGGCCCGATCAGGTCAATGGCCCACTTAGTAAATAGCCAGGCAGATGTGACGGAGTTGAGCGGCTTGGCATGTTGTCCAATTGCTAGAGTGAACTACTAGCACTTGAGGAATTTCCACACATATTCTTTGCAGTCTTGCTCCATGGTCGGCTAGTTTTATCCTTGACGGAGGCATTTATGGGACAGAGAACGGACCCTGCATGATTGCCGCGTGTATCGTCCAAAATGTTTCTTCTTAAACGACAGACATTTGAAGTATTGAAAGGTTGTCGTATCCACAAGGAGGTGAAAATTTGTAACTCGAGAGATTGTTAAAAATAAACATTCAAAAAGGCAAGTAGTTTTTCAAAACAAAGTTTGAAGTAAAAGAAATATTTTTTGTGATTTTTTAATTTAAAATTTAAAATATAAAATTAAAACGGTGAAGCTTTGAGAACCCCTTGTATGTTTCACAACTAGTATGAAATTTTAACTTTAATTAATAATTATCTAAAGCATTTGATTTATTATATCCTTTCAAATTAATTGCAAGAACTTTTACTGTTTTTATGACTCAACCAAGAGCGACAATATAGCAAGCCATAATGTAGTAAGGGTCTTCTTATAAAAGTAGCAAAATAATCATGTCTCACTAATGGTTAGGTGCACTAATTATGAAAATTATAACCACTGTTACTACAATTATAAATAACATAATTTTAACATAGAAAAGATAATAACAAATCAAAATTATTATATTTTAATGGAATAAATTATTGCGTTAATTCTGGCGTCACCTCGACATATTAAATGGTTTAATAATACACTATGACATCCTCTATCGACAATAAATCAAGTATTACTAAGCATTTATTGTGTCAGTCTATGTTCATAATGCAGTAGAAACTTAATTTAATAAACGAGCATGACTTCAATATCATTAATATTAATTATGCAACACAATTAAATTACATAAAGAAAGCATGACTAAATTTATGCAAGAATTGGGCAACGTAACAACGTTAACAATAACTATAAAAGATAGAAACATAATTTAGTTCACAAAATATAAGCATTACAACATAGATATAGAGATAAAGTTCATACCAGAGTACTATGCATACAAGATCATCTCTCTGCCTCACCAAACTCTCTAAACTAATTTAGACACTATTTTATTATTTTTATTGAGATTGAGGGAATACCCTAACTGTTTTTCCACCCTAAAAGGATACTATTGAGTCTAACTCAGCAGTTAAAGAAGACAAAGAGAAGGGAGAAGTGAGGGCCAAAGCCCCGTTAAGGGGTGAAGAACTAAGGCCGAAGGCCTTAGTATCTATTGTGCAATAAAAGCACTATTTATTATTTTTTAAATATTTTTTCACTGTTTTTAAATGTTGAAATTTGGATCAAAATTATCCTTGGCAGCCCCCCTAGTTCACAAGATTCTTGTGATTACATTATTTTATTTTATTTTTTCTTTTTCTTCTACACGCTGAGCTTCTTTAAATTTTGAGAATTCACTTGCAATCGCCTATGGCACGACGACTGGAGCAGGGAAATGGAGGCAATCTAGACTGCTCATTTCGTGATCCATTAGCCGAAATGTGCTGAAGAAACTGGGCCTAATGGGGCCACATGAGACCGAGTATGAGAATCATTAGATTAATCACGGTATGTAGGTATAACAGCTGAAAGAAGGCTTCAGTGAGCATGGTTGCACCAGATCAATCAACTTGCTTAGACACGCGGGGCCCACTTGACACGCATCAGCGGTGATGCGCGTTGCGAGGCTGATGCGTGGCATGATGGTGGCTGACGCACGCAGAAGGCAGATAGCGTAGATCTCTTTGGCGGCACATCAGACGCTTCAAATTTGGCCACATGTCATGTATTTTGAATTTTGAGTTTTTTAATTGTCTCTTGATCATTTGTCATCCGATTTTGCCCGTTTTGGGGTTGTTTTGCTATGTTTTTCCTTGAGATTTCAAATCTAAAATTCACAAAAACACTAAAATTAAAATTAATTATTTTACATACAAGATATTAACAATAATATTGTAAACTATTTATTTTATAATAAAGCATGCAAAAAAAAATACAAACTTCTAAAATTTTCAATCTTTTTTGGTTTAATTTAGTATTATTTTTAAGACTTGGAAATATTTTTAAAAATTTCTAAAAATATAATAAAACATATTTACAAACTAAAAACACATTATCAAGCAAATTAAATCTCAAAATAAAATCACACAATATTACTTTTGCGGTTTTAATTATTTACAAACTAAACTAATATTTAACATACCAAAACAACTCTAAAAATTACCAAAAATATTATTAAACATAAAAACACATTAAAAACACATTTTTAAACATATTTACACACTAAGACATAAAAATACTAATTAACAAAAAATTTTATTAATTAGAGGATTTAATAAAAAATAAAAGTATAAATAAAGGATTTAAGCCTTGTAAAATATACACTTTTACAGTCTCATCTTTGCACAACCCACTATGGATCTCCTACATGAGGTATTGAGCTTCTTCGGGCCCAATGCACCTTAGACGTGGGGTAGTGAGGCTGTGTCTATAGAGTTTTCCCTTGATCATCAAATACCAGGCCAAGCTATTACAAATCCACTAGGCTTCTTCTCAGTCGCGGGGCAATTCAACAATGGTTAGGTGTTGGTGTTGGATGATTGGGTCCATCTAGGTGCTTGTTCACTCTTCGACTACCCACTTTTTTGATGATGCTCGGCTCAAACAGTCTTTCAATTAGGACTGACGTTAGTTCGCAGTCCCTCAATCCTAAGGCCAATCAAGCAAGTGCATCGACTTCTGAATTATATGATTTCAGGATCTAGATGATGGAATAGGCTTTGAACTGCCCTAGCAATTCTTTGACCTTTTTCAAATATACGGTCATGGATTTTGTTCGAGCTTGAAATCCACCAACCTGCTGAACAACGAGCATTAAGTCACTATAGACACAGATGTTGTCAACCCTAACGTCTCACACAATTCTAAGCCTGGCCAGTAGTGCTTCATACTTAGCTTCGTTATTGGATGCCTTGAAGTCAAAGTGAAGTGTGTAAATGGATTTGTATCCCTCTGGACTGGTGAGGACTAGGCCGACGCCCAAGTCGTCAACGCATGATGACCCGTCTACAAAAAGTTTCTATTTAGGTTCAGGCTCGATAGTACTGCTGCTACAGCTGGGGATGTCTTAGACTTCAACTGGAGCTTTCTCGGTGAAAGGGGTGCTTTACTCAGCATCTGTGAATTTGGTAATGAAATCGGCCAATGCCTGTGCTTTATGGCCATCCTAGGCACGAAGTACATGTCGTATTGTCCGAGCTCAATAGACCACTTGGCCATCCATCTAGATATTTTCGAGCCTTGAAGGACTTGGTGTAAGGGGTACTTAGTTGGGACCCGAATAATGTGACCTTAGAAATATAATCAGAGCTTTTAGATAGAGGTGACGAGGGCAAATGCTAGCTTTTCTAATGGTAGGTACCACTACTTGGTGCCTTGAAACACGTGGCTTGCATAGTAAACTAGCCTTTGGGCACAGTCTTCTTCTTGGACAAGGACCGAGCTCATGGCTTTCTAAGACATAGCCTGGTAGGCATATAATGTTTCTCCAGGTAAAGGATTGGATAGGGGCAGGGGCATGACTAGGTATCTCTTAAGACTTTGAAACACTTCCTTACACTCCTTGTTCTACTCAAACCTCCCATTGAGTGCTTGGAAAGAAGGATGGCACTTGTTGGTGGATCGGGAAACGAATCAAGATAGAGCTGTTGCAATGCCACTTAGTTTTTGTACCTCTTTGACATTACAAGGCGAGTGCATGTCTATCACAACCTAGGTTTTGGCTATGTTTACATCCATTCCTTTCTGATTAACCATGAATCCGAGGAAGTTGCCGGACTTAACCCCAAATACACACTTAGCCAGGTTGAGTTCTATCTTGTATTCACAGAGGATGTCAATGCTTCCTTAGAGATCAGTGATATGGTCTATTGCTTGGATGGATTTGAGAAGCATGTCATCTACATATACTTCCATGGTTTTGCTGGTTAGCCGAGCAATCATTTTGTTCACCAGGCGCTGATAGGTGGCTCAGGCTTTTTTCAGTCCAAATGGCATAACCACGTAGCAGAAAAGTCCTTGATCTGTGGTGAAGGCGGTCTTGATATGGTTTTTCTTAGCCATCTTTATCTGATTGTATCCTAAGTAGGTGTTCATAAAACTCAAGAACTCATGCCCGGCTGTTGCATCCACAAATTGGTCTATTTGGGTTGGTGTGAAGCAGTCCTTTAGGCAGGCTTTGTTGAGTTCAGTATAGTCAATATAGACCTGCCACTTCCCATTGGCTCTTTTTAGCCAAGACTACGTTTGCAAGCCACTCCGGGTAGGTGACCTCTTAAATGAACCTGGCCTTTAAGAGCTTCTGGACCTCTTCATTGATGGTAGCATACTTCTTCAGATTGAATGCTCTCATCTTTTGGATGACCGGCTTGTGCTCGAGGTAGACATAAAGGTGATGGCAAATAATAATAGGGTCAATAACAAGCATGTCCTCGTGGGACCACGCAAATATATCTTAATATTCCATGAGGAATTTCTCCAAGTCGGGTCAGATCTCAGGCTTCAGTTAGGACCCGAGTTAGACCATTCGATCAAGATGTTTGGGATCCAAGTTATACGATACTAATTCTTCGGCTAGCGTGGCTTGTACCTCATCTTCTAGGAGTCGAGGAACCAGGTTGGACAACATCTTGGGCTTCTGCTTAGTCGGAAAAGGTATCTCATCCACTTTGAATATGGCCGAGACATTTAATAGCCGAGCTGAAGCTTCCCTTATGGTGTTAGCATAGCAATTGTGGGAATCTTTTTGCTGTGATTTGATGACCTTGACCCCACCTTCCATTGGAAACTTCATCACAAGGTGAAAATGGAGACTATAGCCTTAAGGGCATTCAAGGTCGGTCGTCCGATGATGATATTGTACTGGGAGGGTTTGTTGACGATAAGAAAGTTGACGATGCACGTTACCCAAGCCACATCCTCCCCAAAGGTGACTAGCAAGCCGATCTTCCCAATTGCTTGAATGTATTCTCTGTTGAAGCCATATAGGGATATCTGGATCGGGATAAGCGTGGCATTACTGATCTTCAGCCTATAATAAGTTGGCTTAAACAAATATCAGCCGAGTTGTTGTTGTCAATCAGCACACATCAAACAATGTAGTTGGCGATTTGGAGCTTACACATGAGAGCGTTGTTGTATGGGTGAACAAGCTTATCTACCTCTTCTTTAGTAAAGAGGATGAGGATGTCTTCTTGCCTACAAATCTTGTTGATGTGCTGGAACACATTCATGAGGTTGCCCCTTTTGATCAGCTGACGTTCCCAAGCACACACTTGACGGCCACCCGAGGTGTCCCAGGTAACAGGCCCGCTGAAGATCATATGAATAATGTTCGAGGGTTCCGAGGCGTTCCCACCTTCGTTGTATGGTCGAGTTTGTGTATCTTGGGTCAGTTGATTGTTCCTCCTGGCCCTAGAGCCAGGAGTTAGGACTCGCTTTACAAATTCCCACAGATGTCTATCTTAGACTAATCTTTAGATTTGGTCTTTAAGCTAGATGGAGTCGCGAGTATTGTGTCCCATGTCCATGTGAAAATTGCAATATTTATTTTGATCTCTCTTGGCTTTGCTCTCCTTTAACTTTGGTAGGTCCACCAACAAATTCCTACTACTCACCTAGTTCAACACCTTGTTGATGCTGACGACCAGGGGAGTATAGCTCCAGAATTTCCCAGTCGAGACCTTAGGCTCGTCAGCTTTCTACTTCTCTTTCTTCAGCTTCTTATTTTGGTTGACCTCGGTCTGCTTGGGCAGAGTCTTCTACTTCTTTCCTTTCTTACCGCCACTGTCACTACCCTCACCTTCCCGGTGACTCTTCATATATTTGGCCACATCAGCATATCTTTAAGCGTACCTAAGCATTTCAAAAAGAGTGCTTGGCTGCTCAAAGGCGAGTGACCAAGTCAAGTTCCTATCTCTAAGGGCCTCCATGAATGCATGCTTCTGAGTCTCGTCCTTGATGTGTCTTACCTCTGGTGCAGCTTGGATGAAACGTTCAATGTAGTCTTGGACACTCCTATCTCCCTGCTTGACGGCATAGAGGAGAGTGACTTCTTTTCTCCTTGTTTTGGTCATTGAAAATGCTGCTGAGAAGGAGTCAGGCAACTGGTGGAAAGAAGTGATGGTACTCGGCTCTATGCGCTAGAACCACTACTGAATAGGACCAGTTAGTGTGAGTGAGAACGCCTTGCACATGGCAATGTCATTACCATTCTAGAGTAAAATATGTCCCCGATACAGCTCCACGCGCTCATCATGTCGGTCATCCCGTTGTAGGCCTTGGTCTATGGGACCTTGAATTTGGAACGCATAGGTGCCTGCATGATGGCATCAGTGAATGGCGGTATACCGCCCTCGTCAATCCTAAAGCCATTGTTGTGGATTTGATCAATCTGCCATTGTAGTTCTTGGAATTGGCAGCTGTTGGTATCTTTGAGCAGTTCCATCCTATATTGGGCACCACCCTCAACCTTGTCGCCTCCTCCAGGCTACCTGTCTTAGGGGTGGCCGCCTCCCTAGGTTCTGAGCCAGTCAAGCACAGATGCCCAAGAACCTTGTGGAGGTCTATCTTAGCCCCCTTAAGGGCCAATCCAACCTTTTTGGACAAGCCTGTTATTGGACGAGACTCTGTGAGTGGTCTATTTGAATGCTCAGAGTCAACATCATCTTGGACATCTTCTCTCAGCCCTGCTCGACCTCTGACCTAATCTTCAGGGGTCGGGGCAAGAAGGTAGAAATTGGTTGCCGTTGAGCTTATTATTGGGCCATCTGTTATGTGAGAATAGTCTAACTGCAGTTGTGAGTTCTCAGTAAGGTCCCAGTCAACCGAGTCTTCTTTGTCTTACTTAGCCCTAGCCACCAAACTGAGACCTCACTGCCCAGGGGTGACCCCGACGTCTGTTTGGGTTTTGGTTTTGGTTTCGTGTTCCGCCTAACCCCTCTTGTTGGGCGACCTAGTCCTGAGTATTCCCTCTAGTCACCATGCTTAGAATGTAAGGGGATGTGGCTGGTAATTTCTGATGAAATGAAGGTGTAAAGCCCTCCTTCTAGCGCCAAATGTTGATGCTTACTAGTGGTTGGTGATTAATCAACACCACGTGTGGCTACGCACGGTGCTTGGACGGCTTTTCCTTGCTTCTCTCGGCCTACTTGGACGTACTTGCAACAAGAGGAGGGACACTTCATAGGTAAAGGGAGACACCGGTGTGGTGCTAGATAAGGGCTCTCCGACGCTCAAGGTAGGTACTGCTTGGCAGAGTACGGGAGCTAGTTTGTTGGGAAGGAGCACGTTGGCCTTAAGCTATAGTAAATGCGCTCTATTTATAGGCTATCACTCGAATCGAGCATTAGGTAGGTTTTACCCATGAACCGCGTGTCACATCAAGGTCCGTCATAGGGCTGGTGACATGTGTCATGGCTTTCATAGGCGGATCAGCCTCCATCTGACGGTGGAAGTGTGGCCATTAGTTAACCTTTTATGGCGAGTGACTGTCCGTTTGTAGGCTTTGACAATTTGACCTGAGCATGCATCCTTCTCGAGGAGGCAAAGGCTTGTGTTGCAGCCAGCGCGGGCCCAGTAGAGCACCTCGAGGGGAAGCACTAAGGTCAAGAGGTTAAAGATTGCCTTCTCGTTGACTTCTATCGAGTATAGGTGCCAAGCCATCGAGGAGGCATTCCTTGGGACCGGCGCCGAGCACACCCCCAACAACTAATAATATTATAAATTTAAGATAGAGATAAAGAGCAAGATAATATATTTAGGTTCACAATGTGTATTCAATAGCATATCAAGAGAAATTGAGTAATATTTCATGAGAAATTGAGAACAAAAAACTTAAAACATCCCCACTTCTTTTGCTCTATACCACTCATACTGGCTACTGAAAAATACAATACTTACTTGTACTGCTATATTAACATGCAAATACAAAAATTTACTGGCGACTTCACGGACTAGCAATGGCCTAGAAATATTGTAGTAACTTGGTAATATTGTATTAATGTTTGAATGCAAAAATTCACCTGGGATTTCGTTGAACCGCCAGTGGCCAGGGAATATAGTATTAACCTGGTAATACTATATTAATATGTAAATACAAATATTCATTAGCGATATCATCGGACCACTAGCAACCCAAAAATAAAATATTAATATGTATTAACATGTTAATACATTATTAATATGTAAATACTATATTTACATATAAAGACAAAGATTTACTAGTGGCATCACCCGATCACACTGGCACCGGTGACATTACCGATGGTCGAAAAATATTATATTTGCATAGAAATATTATATTTCTATGTATGTATAAAAATTGACTAGCAATATCGTCGGACACCACCGGCAACAACAACGACTTGGCAATTCTATATTTCTCAATTAATATCTCATTTATACTAAAACAAAAACATTGTTTTCTTTTTTTTTTTCTCTACAACCATAAAAAATACAAAAAAATTTACAAAACAAAACACAACAAGACTATAAAAAATGATAAAAGCAAATTTCAACAAAATTTTTTCCTTTTCAGATTTTTTCCTATATCATGGTTCTCCTTGGTACCTATAACTATGGCATAGTAACGACGGCGTTGAAGGAGACCACGATAGATTAGACCTTCACTTAAGCTTCAATGGAGAATGGTAAGAAGAGATCCAGCTTCTAAACCACGACAGAATGGACTCCGCTCGAGCTTCGTAGTTGTAGTGGACATCAAATCTCCATAAATATTCAGTCGATCTCATCAAATCTTTGCTAGAGCTTCACCGCGAGTTGTCCCCTTAGTTGGAGCTTCTCAGCCGCTGCAAAATATGAGATCATGAAGCCAGCCATGGTCTAGATTGTGACCTTTACAAATAGGTGTAATGAGCGCCAATAAGGAAGAACAAAACCCGGGGGGGGGGGGGGGGGGGGGGGAGATTGAAAGAAGAGAGAGAAAGAATGAGGGGTTGGGGAGGAGAAGGATGAAAAAATGAGGAAGAAAAAAAAAAGATCAGATTTGATGTGGAGCAATTTAAGTTTTTACTTGTTTTAAAAACACTAATTGTTTAAAAATGCTATTTATTTTATCTTTCCAAAACCTCAGATATAATTTTCTATTAGTTTCTAAAAATATGATATTTTCTATAATTACACTTTAGGATAAGATAAAATAAATAATAAAAGTAATTTCTAAGGAAAAAGAAAATAAATAAGACATGATTTTCTACTGCATGAAAATAACATTTGACAAAAGTTATATATAGCTACTTATTTTATGTACATTTGATAAGTTAATTATATAAGTTAATATTTTAATGGGCTAATTTTAAATTTTTGAACACATAAAATCTAGGAAAGGGGATAAAATATTAATAAAAAATATGGCAATAAACGTGCACAGAACAAAACAAAAAAGAAATAAAGGTTCGAATTTATTTCGTTTTTGTAGTTTTTCCAAAAGGAAAATAGCTAAAAGAGAAAAAATAATTGAGAAAATTACATAATTTTCCTCACTTTCTCTCTCTTTCTTTCTTTCTTTTTTTTTTTTTTTTGCGCCACAAACTTTAACTTAAAGCTTTTCTTCCACACTGCCCAAATTTGTTCATTTCATTAATCTGAGTTGCTTCCTTTTCTCATTGATCTAAGTTGCTTTAAAAAAAATTTCCCAACTTGTCCACAATTTCTAACTTTCTCCCTAACCTCTCTCTTTGTCCTTCCTCCCATCCTTTCTCTACATCTACTCGTAGTTGGAGTTTTGCTACGTCAAAGATCACAATGGAGAACACCTAATTAGAGCTTAATTTCACCATCCTATCTTGAACTTCAATCTTTTGCTCCTTTGCTTCGATCATCTTCCTCAACTCTGACCAACTTTCTCGACAACGATGGGCTTGGGTCTTCCACATTGTTCGAGATCAAGTCATGCACATCAACGTGTTTCCATTGTTTGTTGTGATCATAGTGCATCTTAATTTGTTGTTCGAGATCTTGAGGTGTTTTTACTATTTTTTTTTCTTTGACACTGTTTTGGCTAGGAGCATCTAATACATAGGTCGAGCCACAATTGATCGCGAGATCAATGACACCACAACGAGCAAGATTGGAAGCACTTCGATGGAAAGATGTACAACGAGGGATACAAGATCACTCATTCATTAAGCCAAAGATCGCATTATAGGTTTGGCCTTCGACAAAGACATGGCAGAGGAGAGAGAAAAAAGAGAAAGAGAAAGGAGAGGGAGGGAGAAAGAGGGGATTAAAAATATCCATGTAAGACACGAAGACTATCCAAGTAGGACACAAAGTATCTCAATATGACATGCAAAATATCATCATAGGACACAAAAAGCATCCTTTAGTACATGAAGATTACCTGATTGGATACTGGTAGGCCACAAAGTATTTCAATATGACACGACATATTCTAGTGGGACACGAAACATATCCCATCAGGCTTGTGGTATAATAGATGTTTTTTTGACATTTTGTGACATAAATAAAAATTGTCTTAAAAATAACATTTATGAAAACATCTCTAATTAATTCAATTTAGAATACATAAAAAATTATAGATATATGAGTAAGGGCACATAAACATAAGCTTATTTATAAACTTGGGATAAAATGTAATGACGGGAGGGATATTAAATTTGAAAATAAGAAAAAAAAGTACAAGTTCAATGAAACTTAATAAAAATGTAGCAGTTATAGATAAATAATAAAATTAGAGTTTTTTTTTTCAATGTTTTTCTTTGTTTATATGCATAAGGCGCAATTTTTAATTATGAAATTTTTGTAAAATTTCCTTAGAAATTATAATTTATTGTTATGATATAGGGAATTTTTAGAGTGGTAAAGACAATTTTGCACCATTTGTATAGCACATTGTTTAGGCCATTAGATTAAGTTTTTAATGGTCTCATATGCGACTGAAACAATTCTTAGTAAATTTTCATTCTCGATAGTCGTATATCAAACTATTAAAAAGTTAATCCAATTACTAAAACAATACATCTATCGGTGGTACAAAACTGCTTTTACCACCATATAAATTCCATATGATATATTATTGTTGCAACTTTATAAGAAGGCACTATCAATTTTAGGGCACTCAGAAGGTGAGGAGGGAAGGTGGAATCCCACATTTCAAAATTGGGGATGAAGATACGTCTAAAGGAGGTTCAAAGACAAAGCCAGGATTTTTTCTTAAGGGGACTTGTTGGAAAACAATTATGCAACAGAATTTTAAAAATTTTAAATTAGAGTATTTTTCAAAACACAAGTTTGACATGCTATATACCTAAATTAATTACATCTTACTAATCTTTGTATGCCAAAGAACTCCTGCAATCTGTGAAGAGAAGAACGTTTCAAAAGAGCCTCAACCAATTGATCTTCATTGCTATTCTCTATCCACGACCGGAGTATGTGTGGGCATATGTCGTTTAGCTTTTCCCTGGCAACTCTCCTTCCAACCAATTGAGAAGACCCAGAGTAAAGGTTCGTGATTGTGAACAAAAGCTCTTAGGGAGTTTCAGAGTATCTAACACTATTGTACTCACTCTTAACTTCACTTCTGAACTAAATAACTTAGAAAGTTCACTCCCTATTTATAGAGGTCATCCCCAAGGTTGGTCATTATCAGATAAGGCCTCAAAAATTTGAATCTAGATCAACTTCTGATAAAATCGTGTTAAGAACACGCAATCAAATTATCGTTAGATCAACAAGCTAAACTAACAAATCTACCTGTTGAACTTGCTCCATCGGCAAGCTGAACTAATTGATTGGCCTGTCGAACTTGCGATAATATGATTCTTGAGAATCTTTTATTTTCCACCCCGGATTCTTTGGATAGAGACTCAGTTTTAATTCAAATAACTCAATAGAGAAGTTAAAGATTACAAGAGATTAATCGAAACATATTGTCGATTCTTCATCTTGAATCTTTAAGTTGTATCCGCCTTCATGTGGCATCCATCTTCAAGTCTTTAATCTCACATACATCAAATACTTCACTTTTTCAGTCATAAAAAAATTTCATGTTTCTCAAAATTGTTTTAAAAAAAAACAATGGTACACCAAAAAATGTACCTTTCTTGAAAAACCATAGCTCTCTGTTGACGTGCCGATCTGTGAGATCAGCCTATCGATCATAAACCATAGGCTTACCAAACTTGGCAGTTTGGCCTGCTGTTAGAACTGGCTGAATACGACCCCACAGATAGCCTGCCGAACTGGAGGTTTGGCCTTCCACTCAATGACCTTTGACTTGCCGATCTTGAGGGTTTGGCCTACCAACTGAGCAGATTTTATGTTTTTCCAGAAAACAGTTTTTATGCAATTTTTTCAATCTTATTTTCAACAATTCAAAAACATAAAAATTTAGAAACTCAAGAAAAAACAATGGTATCGTTATCGTCCATCTTTTAGATCCGTCTTCACTCCGAATGATTATTTAATCAAAAAAATTTTACAAATTTAAAATAAAATAATAATTCCTAGATTTTATTTTAAATATGAAGATACAATAGACAAAACTAGTGGTACAATAGGTCCTAGATTTTTCCTAACTAAACGAAAAGATTTTGATGTATGAGACCAAGCACACATGCAAAAATAAGATAATTCCAAAAAGAAAAAAGAAACAAAAATTTTAGTCCATGTGAATAGTAATATGAATATTAATATGCAAATTACGTGAACAAAAACTTTTTTTGCTTTTTGGCTTTTTTTGATAGCAACAAAAATATAAACAGAATCGATTAGTACATCCTAACATTTAAGATAAAAGAAAAATAAGAAGTGCAAAAAAAGGTAAAAAGTTAGATTAGATAATTAGAAAGTTAGAAGTGCTCGAAAGTAAAAAGTTAGATGTTAGAAAACAAAATTACAAAAAAATAAAATTGTAGAAATTTAAATATATATATATATATACACAATACTAAGGCGGATTATCCAGCCATGTATATAATATAATATACTAAAATATTATCCTTATGTCTGTCTGTTCTCCGACAACGGTGTCAAAAACTTGTTCGGGTCTAAAAGTGTAAGTCTGATATAATGTCAAGTACAAAAATTGTCTAAATAATAAAACTCGGTGAATTCAAGGTCAATTTCACAGGGAAAAGGTATTGCAACAGTCCAATATATTAGTTATATTAGTTTTAGCTAAAAATTTTGAGAATTAAATTTTGTTATTTACAATTTATTTAAAATATTCACATATTTTTTTTTTACTTTTTCTATTTTTATATTTTTTATGATTTTTGGAATTTTAACAATAAGAAATATGACTTAAATTATAATGGTAAATGAAACTTTAATATTAAGTGCAATTAACTTGAAAGAAACAACAATTTTAACAATACCGAGGATTAAAGGTTTTATTTAGGCAATTCATTTAAATATGCTTTAGTTTTTCTAAACAAATAGTTTAAGCATACAATATGCCATCTTTTGCCTAAAATCAATCAAGAGTTCCCAAGTATTTAATGTACCAATTCATTTCTCTAATGCATCAAAAACTTATTTTTAACAAATATGCATGATTTCAAAATTATTTAACTAAAATTACCAACAAAATTTATAGTTAAGCATTTATTGTGTCATTTTCGGTCTATGAATAATCAAAGTGTTTCTAAGCATTACCCGTGTCAGCCTATGTCTACGATAAATCAAAACTTAATTTTGCCAAAGTTTTGGTTAAGTTAACAAGAACATCATAAGTTTCCTAAAAATGATTTCAACATTATAACAACTTAGAAAACATTGAAAAACTAAAATTATTTACCTTAATTTTACCAGAATTTCTCCCTCTCTTTTCAGCAAAAAGGAAATTTAGAAAGACATATTGAATGTAGAAACACACATATTTATGCTAAGCAAAACTATTTTACAATATAGAAACCAGAAATATTTTATAAAAACATAAAACTAAAACTAAGAGAAAACTAACCTAAGAAGAGAGAAAATAAAAGAATTATTCCAAATTAAGGAAGAAAGTGTGTATTACAATGCAGGGAAGGGAGGTATTTATAATAGATGAAAATCTACTATTTGCAAGATTTTTTTAATTATTTTTGTATTATTTTTCTTATTTTTTTGGGATATTTTTAGTTTGCAAATGAGTAGGATAGCAATTTACTATGTTTTGGGATTTTTGAAGTAATTTTTAGCCACCCTCACTTCTTTAAAATCTGATATATATGTATATGTGTGTGTGTATATATATATTTTCCTTTTTTACGCGTGACACTACTCTTCAAAGTGCAAATTTCACTATGTGATCCAATGTGGAGTGCGTAAGACGGACAAATGAGAGGTGTTGATTGCACAGACCAGGACTTGATTTGGCAAATAAAGAATGCTAGGGATGAGGAGCTAAAGACGACTGTTAGAGAGGTCTTCGATACGCTAATCGAACGGCTGTAGAGGCGGGCACATGTGGAATGCACTACACGAGATTCTATCGGGGGGCACACGGATTGCTCCGATGGCTTGGGCGGTCTCAATCGGATGGTCCTTAGCTCGCCACGTGTCCTTCTTAGAATTTTATTTTATTTTATTGATTTTTGATGCTTTTAAAGTCCTTTTTTCTTGTTCTCGTGCCTTTTTCTCCATTTTTCTTGGAAATTTCAAATGTAAAACCAAATAAACAAACTAAAATTAATTATTTTACAAACATAATTTTTACAATAACTAAAAATATTTATTTTACAATAAAACACACAAAAATTACAAAGAATAGATAAAAATTTCTAATATTAACAAACCATAACAAATATAAGACTAAAAAATATTCTTAGAAATTACTAAAAATATAATGGAACATATTTATAGACTCAAAACTTATTTAAAAATATAAGACTCAAAATAAAATCATACAGTATTATTTTTATGGTTTTAATTATTTAAAAACTAGTTATTAATAAACACATAAAGATGATTCTAAAAATTACTAAAAGTATTATTAAATATAAAAACACACTAAAGACATATTTTTAAACATATTTTTATACACTAAAAACATATAATTAAGGGATTTAATGAGAAATGTTAATGCAAAATGATGAATTTAGCCATAAGAAATATACATTTTCACAGTCTCATCAATAGCTAACTTCTTTGTTTGAAAGTGAAACATCTTTTTTAAATGATAAAATGTTGGTTCTAAAATATTGTTTGTTAAAAACAAACAATTATATTTCTACTAATAATCAAGTGATATTATCGTGTTTTTATTTTTTATACAAGAAAATTGAAACTTGTCCCTACTTAATGATATAAAATACTCCACCTTTTTTTGCATAAGGCCTATATCGAATAAAATGTATGGTTCTGCCATCACTTGACATTGTTAAGAAAGCTATCCAAATCATGCAGGGCATTATTTTAGCAAAAAAGAATTATGAAAGAAATTGGGTTTAGAAAAAAGTTGTTTTTTTTTTTTTTTTACACATCACTACTAAAAATTATAGAATTCATGATACTCATTTAAAGGTGTTTTTTGTAAAAACTGTTGTGTTATGGGGGAAAAACACGCAAGGAGTACACAAAAAACACAAAAGTTATCGTGGTCGTTCAGCACAAACCATCGCGGAATCTACAACCTTACAGAACGATTTCTGTTGGAAATTGTTGCGAAAGACTAAGGGTTTTTTTATACCTTGCACGATTGTTTTTAGTAAAAAACATCGTGAAGGATCCCATTAACCTTTCCCCCATTTTAAATTTACTCCAAGCCTAAGTACCCCATAAATTCAAACTTCCCTGTGTCTTTAACTCTCTGACTCTCTCTCTTTCACTAGCTTCACCCCTACATCCCGCTACATCAACCCAGCCCCCCATGCACCATCATCAACCTAATCCCCCATGACCCCGCGGCCGTCGACTCAATCGCACAACCTTGCCTCTTCCTTCGTCTCTCTCTCTCTAACACTTACCTCTCCGCCGCTATTCAAAGCCATCCCTCCACAACCCCACTGCTGTTCGAAGCCATCTTGTACTAACCCTGTTGCCGGCATTGACCTATCCCCGCCTATCTCCATTTGGTAACTATAGAAACTATTTTTGTTGTTTATTTTTTTTCAATTTTTAGTTATATATTTTTCATTTATTCTTTAATTTTATTTTAAATTAGTTTTAGTTATATGGTAATAATTTTAATTATTTAGGGTTTGTGTTTGTGCGAAATCACATTTTAACAAAGTCAATTTTTTTTTGTGATGCCCACTATGTGTTTGATGAAAATTCTCTATGACCATCGTAGCAATTATTTATGTTTTTCATTGCTCAAAATTTACTAGTAATTATTTAGGGATTGTGTGAATTAATGATTTTAAATTATATAGTTTTGTTAATTAGTTTTGTAGCCTAGTATTGTTAGTTTTTCAGTTTTTTGTTATTTTGGTGTTATTTAGGCTTAGCTTTAGTTTTAGTTTTAAAATTAGTTCTACTAATTTTTATAATTAATTCTTTTTTGTTAATTATTTTTCATTATTTAACATTTAGGGTCTGTTTGGTAAATGGGTTCAAATTAGTGATTTGATTTGAGTTACTTGAATTAAGATTTAAGTTAGTGATTTGAATTGTTATCCGAATTGACGTTTGGATGTGCATTTAAGTTTTAATCTAAGTATGAAATAAAATTAGAATTTGTGTTTAGAGAGGTAGTGAAATTTTTTTTTTGATTTATTAATAAATCTAATAAAATCTTAATATTAATGATCTTAAAAAATATGTAATATGGATCGTAATTTATTCCTTTCTTACTAGGAACACAAAAAAAAAGGATTGTCCTATTTGGATATCAAATAAAGAAGTTATGATTTTTTTCTTCAAATTCAGGAAAGAGAATTTTAGTTTTGACTGCAACAAAAATATCTGAGTATTAAAAGTTTAGGGGGGATCAAAACTCTGAAAACTTAGATTCTTGATGCTCAAAGGATTCAGAATTTGGGGAAAACCAACACGTATCCAAAGGATTCTTGATACGCAAATCCAAATTTGAGTCCACTAAATTCAAAGAATGCTCCAACCAAACACACTCTTACTTTGTGGTTAGAATTATTGTGGTTCTATGTTAGTAATGTTAATATTTGTTACTTAGTTATGTGTTTGTGTATGTGCTTATATATCTATTTGTGTGAACTATTTAGGGGTTAGTTTTAGCTTTAGCAACATTAGTACATGTACAAGTGTGTATTTGTAGCTAATTTGTTTATGTGTTTTAGTTTTGTTTTATAATGAATTGTTATTTAGGCATGTTTGCTTGTTAAAAATTGATTGGATCATATTGATTTTGTTAAAAATTGATTGAATTTTATTGGTTTATGTATTTAGTTTGGGATGAGGATTTGGTTTAGATTAGATGAAAATATCGCAAGGGAGCGACGAGTATATGATCAATGAGGAGTATTTGCTTTTTTCTTCCCAGCATAGACAGGGAAAACAAATGAGCAAGCCTCCAAACAAATAAGTTCAATTTAAATATATAATTTTACCATTAGGGCCATGTTTTAATAGATAACACATAGGACTAGCGATCCCGTGGGAATGACCAATTTTCTAGGACAGTTTCTAATAAAACCATCCTAAAAACTATACTTTACACGATGGCTAATAGTCCATAGTGTAAGCCAGAAAATTATTAACATTACCCAATAGTTTTCAAACTTATTTCATGATGATTGTTCACAAAATTGTTGTGGTAGCCTCCAGTAAAGGACCTTAAATACCAGCCATAAGCATGATTCCGTGATGGTAAAAAGCCATCGTGAAAAGTGTTCTCGATAACATGACAGTCTACTTCACATTCGTGAGTAAGCTATCATGGAATAATTAGTTCTTAGTAGCGCATCTTTATTTACTCCCCAAATCCCTCTTCTAAATACACAACTCACTTAATTTTGAATGATTAGGGTGTTTGGAGCATTGATTTGAACCAATTGATTTAAAACTCAAATAGTGTAAAGCTCTCATATGCTACAGTGTAAAGCTCTCATATGCTACAGTGTAAAGCAAAAGTGAGTTATATAATGCAAATCTCTCATATATTGTAGTATTTTGAACTAATTGGTTAAACCAATGCTCCCAAATACCCTGTAAATTAAAATACTTTTGACACACCTCTAGTATTTCAAAATTATCCCAAACTAGTTCCATAAGATTATTAATTTTTGACTACTATATTTTTCTTTTCACACCTACTATTTCATTTTAATTTGTTACTTTAATAAAATTATTTTTGTAAATATATATTTTTTCTATGGTTGAAGCTTTTGGCATAGAGCCATTTTTCAGACAAAAAAATTCATTATAAAATTTAATAAAGAACATTATTTATGCATAATTTAATAAGAGAGGTCATTTTTATAAATTTAAAAAAAGACCATAAAATTAGTAAATAATTAAATCCGACAATAAAATTATTATTAAAAAATGCATGTAAAATAACTTTGAATGGAGGTATGATCAATGGAGAAAGAATGATTCTCCTAAAAAAAGAAAAAAAGACAATAAAAATACAAAACGGTAAAACAACATATCAACATAAACAAAAATTAAGACTTTCATTTCACGATAGGCTTAGCTTGTTTTTAATAAGTAAAACTATTAGTACCCCTTATAAAATTACTAATTCATATTGCAAAGAATATTAATCAGGGTCAGAGCACGTTAGTGAAGTAATGTGTCAATTAGATTCATAGCATTATACTTAGTTTTTGTGTTTTATTATTTTTTTGGTTACAAATTTGTAGTTGGTTGTATAATTTTTTATGGTTAACTATATAATTAAACCTTCTAATTTTTATTATTTTTCAATTTATCTTATTTTTTTAAATTAGAAAGATTTATTTTGAGTTTGAAAAACTTGTTTTAGACTTAAAAAAAAGCAAAAGAACAACTTATGTTTAGTTACATCAAAATTATTTTTGAAAAATATTTGAGCATTTAAAAGACATAAAACTCGGGATCTTTTTTCTTTTAACAAAATTGGTTTTGACTTTTTTTGGGCTGACAGTAGTTATGTCATTTTTGCTTAATTTTTTATTCATAGAGTGTCTGAGGAATGAAATGAAATTGAGAGTAGTTTATTATTTTGCTTAATTTATTATGTAGAAAGTATGCAAGGAAAAAATCCTCACCACAATATAAAACTCTCTTGAATTGCGTGTAAATGAATGCAAAAAAACAAATTATTGACATAGAATTTTTAGGGTTCACTTTGTAAAGAACTAGATCCACTTAGGGGGGAAGTAAAGTTTCGCTAGTCTTTGGGAAGAGTACATGCGCAATTGCTCAATATAAAACCTAGAGACAATTCGTGGATTTATGCCCCTATATATGGCCCTTTATAATTAATTTAAATAAGTAGAACAAATTAATAAATAAAATCAAAGAATTATCTTTTTCCTATTTAAATCAAAGTTATTTGCCTTTTCTTCATGGTTGACGTATATATATGAGATCTACTAGTTTCCTTATTTAGAATTCAAATAAAGTGTTCCATGAATCTGGTCTCTTGTTAGACTTCCTCAATGGCACTTAGCTATGCCTCACTTATTTAATGGTTTGTGCAAGCCTTATTGTTTAGGTTTGAAAAGTGTGTAAAATATAACCTCAACTACAAGTATATGTTGTCTAAGTAATAAATCACAAAAAGTCTAAGGTCAAGTCCTAAGAAAAAGATCGTTTCAGTCCAATAATTTAAGTTTTATTTAGTGTTTAGTAGGTTACTTATCAAGTTAGAATTAACGACAATTATGTACATATTATTTACAAATTAATTAAAATTTTTTCCCCTTTTAATATGTTTGATGATTTTTATGAATTATGAAATTTTACGTGAGATTAACAAATTTAAACAATGAAAATGCAGTTTGATTTAAGAGAACAACAAATTTTATGAAAGTGCTTAGCTTAAAGTATCCACTCTGATTTTTAACTTAAATTTATTTTAATTTTTCTAAAAATATTTGCTAAAATTGTTTAAGAATATATTATGCCATCCTCTTTAAACAACGTATCAAAGTTTTGCTAAGCATTAACCGTATCAATTCATGTCTATAGTATAGCAAGAACTTAGTGTCCTTAAAAATGAGTCCTAAACATTTATTGTGTCATTCTCTACCAATGACTAATTAAGAATTACTACCATGCCAGCGTATGTTTACGATAAATGAAACTCTCTAATTAACAAGAAAACATCTAAAATGACTCCAAATTTATAGGTTTTCTAAGAAATAATTTTGACATTATAACGGCTTAAAAAACTAGAAATACTAAAACTAACTACATTTAAATATTAGGTCCACTTCTCACCTTCACTAAAAAGGAACTTAGAAATACATTTTTACATCAACAACAACAACATTTCTAACACAAAACATTGCTTAGTATTATAAAAAGATACAAAAACTAACTAGCATAGAAAGGTCACAAAATTATGCCTACAATAAGTTTACAAACCCATTATAATATATTTTTGACGTCGAATTCATGCAAATGCATTGCCTTTTTATAGAGGAAGCCATGCAAATAATTACAAAATTTAAAAGAGCATTTGTCAATGAAGGAATAGAAAATGGATTCATGAAGGTCACAAAATTATGCCTACAATAAGTTTAGAAACCCATTATAATATATTGTTGACGTCGAATTCATGCAAATGCATTGACTTTTTATAGAGGAAGCGAGGCAAATAATTACAAAATTTAAAAGAGCATTTGTCAATGAAGGAATAGAAAATGGATTCATGAAGTCTTTGAGGCAAGTTAATAATATGGCATATTCTTAATTTGTTTTCATGGAAGAATTAGAGCTGACGCGACTCTCAAACTTTTGGATTGGCGAGTAATCTGGTGCTTCGCGAGCTTGGGAAGCATGAAAAAGGTCGCGGCTGAGGTGTTAAACCCATGAAATGGACTTCATTGGACGGGAACACTGCAGAATCCTTAGTACAAGACAGCTACTTAGGCGAGGAAGCAACAGGAACTGTTGGATCTCAGATTGGACGGCCACGATTAAGGGGTAGAAAAAGGTTGTGGTTAAACTGAAGCGCATGCAATATCCAACTGCTTTGGAATCTCGGGTGGCAAATGGGCTTGGTCTGGTGTACGCACTGACGCACGAGTGACGACTCGATACACAGCTGGAACTAGACTTTAGATTAAGCAATGCGTGGCAAACACTATTGAGATTTGAATTCGAATGTTGATTTTCCTTTGATGCAATTTTTGTTTTAACCCCAAATTGAAGTTTTTTTTACTATACTAAAATGTTCTTTACACGATATTCAAAAGACGACGGTTTGTAAAAAACCGTCATATTCTATGTGGCACGGAGATGGCCGCGTTTTAGATAGGATTAGACAATGATTTATGAAAAAACATCGCCTAAAGTCAATATTAGACAATGGTTTCTATGAAACTACTGTCTAATTTTCAATTTTTCAAACACATGGATCACGCCCAGTCTTCTCTATCTTTTACTTACCCAATCTTCTCACAATCGCCTAGTCTTTCTCTCGTCACTGCCTGCATCTCCTCGCCTCAGCTTCATCTTCCTGCCCAGCCGCTATTGCCTCCGTCGCCTCTCTTTCTCCTGTATCCTACACTTCCCTTGCCTCCCTAACTACTGCCTCCTCGCCTCCATTTCCTCACTCTGCCTCCTTTACCTTTCCTCACTCACCTTGCCTTGCTTTCTAAGCCCGTTCCCGTCACTTCATCTTCCAAGATAGGTATGTTTATTTGTTATTATATTAAACTTGATAATATGGTTATATTAGTTTTAGATTTATTTTTAATATGTTTAGTTTGTTGATAATATGAGTATATTAGTTTTAGGTTTATTTTTGTTTTATATATATAAGTTTAATTTGTTTATAATATGAGTATTTTGTTAATTAACTTGTTAAATATGTAAGTTTGGGTTTTAATTTATGTTTTCCAAGTGGATAATTTGAAATTGTTAGAAATCATTTGTATATCTTTGTTTGTTAGTTTTACCTTTTTTAATTATGATTTAGCTGATTTGATTTAATTTATGTTTTGCAAGTGGATTTGTTACTGGAATTTGTTTGAAATTAGTCATAAATTTGTTGTGAGAATGAGTAAATTTTGATTTGATTTTGTAGCAATGGATGTATGCTAATAGGATGAGTGCTAAATATGTGAAAGGGGTTTAGGATTTTGTGGCTTTTGCAAAGGCTAATATGAAGGGGAGTATAACTCATTGTCCTTGTGTTGATCGTGGAAACATTAGAAGACAAATATATGATTGTTGGAAACACGGTGCACAGCGAAATTTTAAAATTTTCATCAGAATATTTTTCAAAACACAAGTTTGACATGTTATATGTATAAATTAGACAGATCTTACTAACCTCTGTGTGCCGAAGAACCTCTGCAACCTGTGTAGAGAGTAACGTTCCAGAAGAACCTTAACCAACTGGTCTTCTTTGCTATTCTCTATCCACAACCGGAGTGAGTATAGGCTCACACGTATAGCTCTTCCACTGGTGACTCTCCTTTTAACCAAGAGAGAGAACCCAAAGCTGGTGTTTGTGATTTGTGAACAAAAGTTCTCAGGGAGTTTTTAGATGCTCACTAGAAGAGTATCACTCTTAATCTCTCAATTGATCTTTTTTTTTTAGTAAATCATGAGACTCACTCCCTTTATATAGCCATTGGTCCTGGGGTCAGTCCTTATCAGATTAGGTCTCAAAAACTCGAAACAGAATCAAGTTCGGATTAATATCTGATAAGATCTACGTGAAAACGTGTAATCTTATCTTTCACTGATCGGCAGGCCGAACAGGCCCCATTGGTAGGCCGACCACATCATTCGGCAGGCCAAACTCTCGAGAAAAAATCTTCGCGAATCTTTTATTTTCCACCCGAGATTCTAAAAGATAAAGTCTTAGTTTTGATTCAAATAACCCAATAGAGAAGTTATCTGATCAAAACAAACTTTATCAAGATAATCTCTAAGAAAATAAATCAATTCACAATAATTCTACAAGTTTATCTTGATCTAATTTATCCAAAATTAAATCAACCAATAAACAGACAAGAATTATCCGATCCCAATAATTCAACAAGTTTATCTTAAATTAATTTTATTACAAAATTAATTCAACCAATAAATAGACATGAATTATTTGATTCTTACAAATTTTAAACCAATCTGATAAATCCGACGTAAGTCACCAATTATTGGAAAAGCACGACGTGTCGTTACAGGATTTTGTGAGCTAGCAAAGGGGACCAAAACGGACCTATAAAGTTCAAGCTCATGATAATTATGAAACCCAATATCCAAGATATACATTTCACAATTATCAACTCCAACACTACTCTACTAAAAGCTTGGAGCTGCACTCTCGAACTTTGTAGAATTACGAAGCTCGTGTAGCTAAGTCTCCATGACATATCAAAGTGTATCGTATCCCCATATGATAATCCATAATCGGCTTAAGGACAAGTTCTGTCTTACCTTCCTGATTATTTTTATCTTACGTTCAATTGTCTCACCATTAGAAAACTTACCATCCATAGATAGTATACCATTCTGTTACACCTATGTATCCAAATGGTTAAGCGCTCCAGTTTTCCAATTACAGGACAATGCATATAGGAGGATATCATTACTCCTAAAGAGGAGCTATGGATTCCATATCTATGAATAACAAGTCTATGCTATCAAGAGTCATACCTCCAACATACCGGCATGCATACCACTATTGAGATGTGGGAGTCACCCATTGGTACATCAAAAGACACAAGTCGAGACAACGAGCCCACTATTCATCTCAGGATTAAGATACAATACAAGTGATTGTCTAAAGTGAATCGATTTACCAAGACAGAATTATTAATCCAAATCAATTCACTTTATGTCCCGATCCAACACATCGTCACCTATGACAATGCGCCAATGTTTCTATTCACGGAGTCCAACTCCGATGGCCAAGACCAACCATCTCCCAAAAGGGATATAGACAACATAACAATCTTTACATGAATAAAGTGCCCAACTTTATTCCCTCGATTGTGGATCATATGTTTTAGACCATCACCTTAAGAATCGTGTCTTCCGCATAATCAGTCCATCATATGCCCAATTCTTAAGGTTTAGACTGACAGTCTCAGACTACTGTCTGCTTATCATACATTCAACAAATATGAACGTAAAGAGGACAAGATTTGGTATATATAAATGAATAAATTCTTTATTGATAAAAATGTCTCCAAAAACGTATTATATTTCTCCAAAAACGTATTATATTTTTACTCCTTAGGGCATACATGTCTAACAATGATAATGTTAGGTTCCATTTGTAATGATATAGGATTGATTAGACATTAAATATAGATATGGCACGATGAGGAAGTCCTAACTTCATCATCAGTGGTAAGAGGAATATCCATGTTAGTCACATTAATGAGGATAATGACGATAATAACGTAGTTAACATGATGAATGATATAGAAGAAGACTTTTTGCACCGTTGGAGTTATTTGAAAGGATGATAGAAGATGCGAAGACATCATGGTATAACAGGTCTTTAAAGTATACCAACCTATTTGGTTTGATTAGATTATAAAATTTGAAGGTAGTGGGTGGATGGTCCAATTCAAGTTTCATGGGACTTTTAGAATTTTTACATGATACATTTCCAGATAATATAAAGTGCCAGTAAGTATGTATAAGGCAAAGAAGACATTAAGTACTCTAGGATGAAGTACAAGAATATACATGCTTGCCCGAATGATTGTGTGCTATATCAAAAAGAGTGTGAGGACTTGGATGAATGCCTGATATGTAATGGGTCTCGGTGGAAAAAAAAAAAAGCCAAGAAACCATTGGAGGAAAGAAAAGGTCTACTAGCTAAAGTGTTATAGTAAATTCCATTAGAACTGTGTTTGAAGTGATTATTTTGCAATGTGGATCATGCAAAGTATTTTAACTTGACACCACGATAGGAGGATTGATGATGGCATGTCGAGACATTCGATTGATTCACCATAGTGGTAAACATTTAATGAGGAGAATCATGATTTCAGTGTAGAACTAAGGAATTATCGTCTTGCTTTATCTGTAGATGGAATGAATCCTCATAGTAACGAAATACCAAGTGTAGTACTTGCCTAGTCATTGTGGTCAACTACAGTCTTCTACCGGAGTCATGCATGAAACACAAATTCTTAATGTTTACTTTGTTGATCTCTGAACCTAACCAATCGGGAAATGATATTGATGAGTACTTAGCACTGTTAATCAATGAGTTGAAAAGATTATGAGAAAGTGGTATACAAGTCTAACATTCTTACTACGAGGAACCTTCACACTCCGAGCAATGTTGATGTGAACTATTAATGACTTTCTTGCATATGGAAACCTATCAGGGTACTCGATCAAGAGTTAAATAGGTTGTCTTGTTTGCAAGATGGAGGCATCTTCATTTCAGTTTAAGCATGGTAAAAAAATAGTTTATAATGGCCATAGATAATTTTTTGCCTATGAACCATCCATATCATAGACAAAAGAGAGCATTTACGGGCAAAGCTAAAGAAAGATGACCTCCAAGACCACTGACAGGTCACCAAGTGTTTGAGATCATAATGAATATCAAAATGTTGTTTGGGAAGTCAAAAAATAAAAGGAATGTGCCAATGGGAGAAGGACCATGGAAGAAGAAGTCGCTTTTCTTTCAACTTCCATATTGGAGTACTCTTTTCATTCATCGCTATTTGGATGTCATGCACATGGAGAATAACATTTATGAATTAATAGTGGATAAATTGCTTAACATTCCTTGAAAAACTAAAGATGATCTCAATGCTTGTTTGGATCTTGTTTAT
The DNA here is from genome assembly GCA_025403435.1 of Artocarpus heterophyllus. Taxonomy (NCBI): domain Eukaryota; kingdom Viridiplantae; phylum Streptophyta; class Magnoliopsida; order Rosales; family Moraceae; genus Artocarpus; species Artocarpus heterophyllus. Next base: position 14,384,975 of record CM046328.1, read on the forward strand.
GTGAACATAGGAGGTGATTTAGCTCCTAAAAAATGGGGTGCTTGGACTTATTTACCTCCGGCAAAGTACACCTTATCGAGATAAGAGAAGAAAAAGTTTTGTGAATAGCTTGCTTTGTCAAAATTCTGAAAGGGTATTCTTTAAACTTCAAAAATTTAGTATTAATGAAGGACTTGAAGTTTGTTGGCATGAAGAGACATGATTTCACACTTTAATGCACAATTGTTACTACTTACGTTGCGTGGAATTCTTCCCTTGGAGGTGAGATATACACTTAAAAGGTTTTCCTTCTTCTTTAACTCCTTATACTCCAATGTGATGGATTCAACAAAGCTAGATTCAATACAAGTAGGGTTGGTAAAGACCTTATGCATGCTTGAGAAGTACTTTCCACCATTTTTTTGACATATGATTCATTTAACGGTGCACTTAATACACAAAGTTAGGCTTTATGAGCTAGTGTACTTGAGATGGATGTACTCTTTTGAAAGATACATGAACATTTTAAAGGGTTATGTCAAAAATTGAAATAGGTCAAAGGGTTGCATTGTAGAGAATTACATAGTCGAAGAAGTCGAGGAGTTTTGCTAGGATACTTGTCAAATATCAAAGCAATAGGTCTGCTAAGGAAGGTCAATATTGAGCCGAAAGTAATGTCTAGGGGTATTCCATCATCCATTTCTCTTGAGGAATAAGAGCAAGCACGTCTTTATGTTTTGCACAATACTCATGCAGTTGAACCATTCAGAGGCCCATATGAAGGAAATAAAATATGAGGTTCCCAAAAGAGGGAGGAATGAGGTATAATTGCAAATACGCACAACTGCACTTTTAGAGAGTAGATATGAACATATATATATAATAAGGCTTGTGAGTCTCGAGAATATGTCTTAGAAGACTTGTTTAAGTTTGCCGAAAGACCCTCGTTCACAGTTATAAGATATACTTCGTACTCAACAAAATGGTTATACCTTTTATACTTGCAAAAAATATGAGTAGTATCTGGTCTAAAATAGTGGTGTGTGTCTTTGTATCAATTCCATGCATCTTTCCTCCACAAAAGACAAGAATCCTGTGTATGGAACAATAACCTACTATGGTTATGTTGATGACATTTGAGAACTTGACTATTACGAACTTCGAGTAGCTCTTTATAAGTGCAAGTAAGCTATTAATAACTACATAAAAGATGATAATGATAGTGTTATGGTAGTATACTTTAGAAGATTGGGTTACAAGAATGATCCATTTATCATTATTCACATGCTAAACAAAGTCTTCTATACCACCAATCCTAAAGATTTGGAGTTGTCATTAGTCATGCTGATGAAGCTAAGAGCAATTATGACGGCGATGAGGATAATGATGCATGCATTTATATTCCATCTTTTAGCAAAAGATTGCCAACAGTGGAGGAGGTTGATGTTTATGATGATAACGATTCACATTTAACCCATTTAGATGAATGGACTTATGTTGATAAGACTAATAAAGGTAAGAAGAAAAAGTAACCATGTACATATTATTGTATTTTTTTTGTTGAACTATTTCATAAGACATTGTATTTGTATATTATTATATTGAATTCCATTCCTTCGATGTTGTAAGACAAACTTTTGAAGTATCCTTTCATTGCAAATAACAATGACTAGTGTGAAAGTTTATTGAATAACTTAAGATTGTATGTTTAATTTGTTAACTTTTTTGTTTAATTTATAGTTTTTTTAAATATTTTACATGTTATAATTATTTATTTTTTTCAAGTGTGGAATGTAGTAATCAAAAATATCAGTGAATCGTGAGGTCAAAAAATAGAATCACGGGATATTAGGCCACCCGTGGGAAAAATGACCAAAACAATATCTCTTTTTTCTTTTTCTTTTTCCAAGTATAGATATTAGACGAGGGTTTCTACTTAACACTATCATCTAATGTATGCGCCTCGCGTCAAATTCCAGCCTAGGTTGACAGTAGATGATGGTTTATAATCATCGTCTAATGTCCATGAGCAATTACAACTATGGATTAGATGACAATTTCTGTGATTGTCGTCTCATCTTTAGATGAAAATGTTTAACCATTGTCTAATGTTTGCTACATTTTCCACTATTTTTGCCCCAAATTTTAAATACCCTAACTGTTAGGGTGTTTGGAACCTTATACATGTATGATTTTACACATGATTTTTGTGTTGCCTTCCTAGGATGAAGGAGTGTTTAAGTTTTGAATTAATTTCTTGCAAACCTTTCTATTGTTATTGGATTTTGTTATTAATATTTTCTAAAATTTTTTGAATCTGGGTTGTTAGTGGTATTTTGGATAACCTTTTTCTCTGCAAGATTCCATATTCTGTGTGGTTTAAATTTTAGATCGCTTATCCAGTTGAGTTTACTAAAAATGTGGGTAAGTTTTAGCAGATTTGTTGCATTTAATTTTCAAATTAATTCTATTCGGTCTATGTTACATGTGTGACAAGTCAACTTGTCTTTTGAAGTTTAAATTTGGATTTTGTGCAAAGAATACTCTAAGTTTTATGTGGATTACTTGGCTAGAAGATTGTGTGATTTTAAATTTGAAATTGATAGTTTCTCTCATCTTTAATTTGAATTTATTGGTTAAGTTAATGTGCACTTAAATAAATCTAGGTTCATTAATCAATTAGCTTAACATAATCTAGCAGTCTCTGCAAAGATTTTTCTTGAGGAGATCAAATTGCATTTGATATTCAAATAAAGATATTGACAGATTTTGTCTACAGCTTTAAACTCTTTTAAACTGTAGTTTTTTGGCAGTGTATCTAAACAGCCTGTAAAGATTGCTAACATGGCCACATCCGTAAAGATCACGACTATTAGCATAGTAGTTTCCAAAATTTCAATTTAATGAGAATCAAGCTTATCTTCAACAACTAAGTTCTATCTTTTTGTTGGATTCGACCCCAAGATTTAGTGGATGTATCTAGACACTTGCCATGTCTAGGATTTGCTTATTTAAGGAGGTTGACTTGTGACTTTCGAGTTAAAGCTTCCAAGTGAGAAAATATTAGAGTGAAAACCTTACTGTTTTTAGACTTTAACATATTTTTCTCAACCTTGTGTTACCTTAGTGCATTCGTTGCAATCCAGAATATTCAAGAACAAATTGTTTGAGGATTGAAGGCTCGGAATACGTCAATTGGACAAAAGGCAAGGAAAGACAGCTTGGAGTAGGACGAGGAGTCTGAAGGAGGGGTAAGCCATAGAAAGAGCATGTGAGTTCTAAGTTAGTGTAGAGTCTAGGCATTCTTATAATTCTAAACTTTGCAACCATAATTTGGAGCAGTCTTATCTCTGGTGTGAGTAGTATCTATATTATCCCCATGGGTTTTTGACCATGCTAAGTAACCATATCATTACATTCATCTCTTTAATTTCCACAATTATTGTTTACATAGTCTTTATATTAATTGTTGTTTCCATAGGGTATAGTTAACAACCTACATTACATTCATCTCTTTAATTTCCACAATTATTGTTTACATAGTCTTTATATTAATTGTTGTTTCCATAGGGTATAGTTAACAACCTAAACACTTAGCATTTTATTTATGAACGCTAGCAGGTCCATTAGGCCACGTCCAATGGTCTATCAAGCCTACCCATAACAACTGCCCCAGCGTGAAGTGACTCCCTAAGATGCTTTAGGCTTACTAGGTTAAGGCAAAATTAGGGCTTTTGTTTTGTGGCAGAAGATATTTGACTTTCAATGTTTTCTTATTGGTGAATATTGTAATGATTTAAATCTAGGTTTCGACATCTTAGGTAGCCAAATAGTAGCATCTATTGAGTGCTGCATAGCTATCCCATCACTACATCAAGTGTCGTTTCCATGCTTTGAAGGTTAAATCTCATTTGTCGTATTGATTTTTTTTTCCCACCTAAAGTCTATTACGTTTGGCAACCTTTGGTGACCTTTAGCTTCTTTAGTAAGATCAAAGGTTTTCATATCTAACAATTGAGATCCAACCTCTTGAAACTTCAATGTAAAAGATACGAGAATCCATTTTCTCTTATTCTTATTTCCATTTTCACACTGAAACTCTGCCTAGATTTTCCCAGGCTTGCTTTGTCTTGTTTCCTTGCTTCCATAACTTATGATCTTTCATCCAAAGTTGGATTTCCACTCTTTTGGAAGTTTTTAAGCCACCATCTGAAGATTTCTCAAAGCTCTTGAAACTCATAAGTCTAATAGGATGTTTGGTATTCTCAATCTCAACCAAAACTTTTTGTTGATACAGTGTAATGCTCTTATATGCTATGGTCTCAAGAAAAGTAAACTACAGTGTAAATCTCTTATATGTTACAGTGGTTTTAACAAAAATTAGTTCAGACCAATGAAATTGAGTGCAATTTTGCAATCAAATAGTCCATTTGTGTCTCAAGAAGAGATAGGAAACATGCTCAATATCATTTGATTGAATAGGATCCAGCTTCTTATTGTTTGAAGAAACCTTGTGCTTCAATTGGTATGTTTTCAGAAAAAGCAAAGATGAGATAATAAATCCAATCTTTTATCTATGAAATTAAATCAATAATTCCACATATTATAGGTAACATAGGACACATCTCTATTTTTCCTTGGGGGAATCCTTAGAATTACCACTCCTTAGTTTTCAATTCCTAATTAAGAAATCCTCTCTTCAATCTAACAAAGTGATATGAACCACACCAACCACATGACGAAACCCGATACCAAATCTAGAATTTTAAACCCCTCAAGTTGAGTGGAACCATGACCTGTTGCTTAGCAAAGCAAGAACCTTGGAATGGTGAAGACGCCACAAATGGGTATGGAAAGTCTGTTTGATAAGTCAATCGAACGCCACAAGGAATCCTTGATAAGTTCGAAAAAGTTTCTTCAAGAACTCGAGAAGAATAACTTTCAATATGAATGAACATCAAAAACTGAATTGCATGATCTAATAGATGGCCTTATATGGCCGAAATTCACATAGGGTTTATTTTAAATGTAAATTCCTAATTTACCCTTAATGAAAGAAACGCCTAAATAAGCTCTAGGATGGAATCAAATTTAACTCGAGATTCATTCCTCTTATTCACACCTATAATAAAGTCTAAACAAAGATTCTAAATTTCAAATTGTGAAATAGAAAATTAAACTAAAATAAGATTACAAAGAATTCAAATCTTGAATCTTGAATCTTCATTCTTTGCTGGACGCACCATTCCTACATGTGTATGTGTATGGAATAGGCATGCAACGACTCAATGTGCATGTACGATTGATTAGCTCCCTTCTGGATCAACTTTGATGAGTAAAACCAGCCTTTGTTCACCCTCAGTAGTGAACATACTCTCTTCTTGTTATTGAACTCTCCAAACCAAGTTATTAAGCTCTTCTTTGAATCTTTTGGCTCGAGCCCTCGTCACTGGACCAACTGGAACTTGAATCGGATCATGAAAATTTCTTACAGCCTTGAAGTCCTCATCATTCCCCACATCTTGAGAAGGATTTGTCCTTCAAGCATCACCTACAGCAAAAGGACTCAAAGTCAAAAACATTGAAAGTAGCATAACAGTATACTCACCTGGTAAGTCAAGCCTATAGGCATTGTCATTGATCTGTTCTAACACTTGAAAAGGACCAACTCCTTGGGGCAGCAACTTATAACGTCTTTGTGCCAAAAATCGCTCTTTCTTCATGTGTAACCACACCTAATCACCAGGCTCAAAAACCAACTAGTGACATCCCTTGTTAGCTTGCTTGATGTATTGTTTGGTTCTCGTCTTTATGTTGAGCTGTGGCCTTTCATGGAGTTGCTTCATAAATTCTACTTTGTTCTGACCATCTAAGTTCACTCGCTTAGAAACAGGTAAAGGTGTTAAATCTAAAGGAGTTAAAGGATTAAAACCATAAACAATTTGAAACGGTGAAAACTTAGTAGCAGAATGAATGGTAGGATTATAAGCAAACTCAAGATGTGGTAAACAATCCTCTTAGGTCTTAATGTTCTTACTAATGACAGCCCTCAACAAAGTGGACAAAGTCCTATTAACTACTTCTATTTGACCATTAGTTTGAGGATGACAAATAGTAGAAAACAAAAGCTTTGTTCTTAGTTTTCCCCATAATGTCTGCCAAAAGTAACTCAAGAACTTAGCATCTTAATCTAAAACGATTGTCCTAGGCATACCATATAACCTCACAATCTCCCTAAAGAACAAATCTGCAACATGAGAAGCATCATCAGTCTTATGACAAGAAATAAAATGAGCCATCTTAGAAAAATGATACAATCTACAACCACAAAGATTGAATCCCTTCCATGCCTACTCCTAGGTAAACCCAAAACAAAGTCCATCAAAATATCAATCCAAGGTAAACTAGGAATAGGTAAGAGCATGTAAAGACCATTCGATATTTAGCTTGCCTACAGGTGACACATCTACCACCAATTCTCTCATCATCTTGTTTCATGTGTGGCCAATAAAAGTGTTCCTACAAAATAGTTAGAGTTTTTGTGACTCCAAAGTGTCCCATTAAACCTCCACCATGGGATTCCTAGACTAACAAGTGTCTCAATGAATAATTAGGCACACACAACTTATTTTCTCAAAACAAGAAGCCTTCATGCCTATAGAATTTACCCTCTGTAAATTTTTTACAAGCTTTATAAATCTCCCCAAAGTCACATCATCAAGATAAAGTTCCTTAATGTGCTCAAAATGAAGAAACTTAGCATCAAGAGTAGAGATTAAGGCATACCTGCATGAAAGTGCATCCGCAACCAAATGACATAGGGAAAAGTCTCAATGAATCCAACCCATCAACCATGTCTCTTGTTCAGCTTATGTTGACCTTTTAAATGCTTCAAGGATTCATGATCCATTCAAATAACAAACTTCTTTGGCCACAAGTAGTGCTGCAATGTCTCCAAAGCTCAAACCAATGCGTATAACTTTTTGTCATAAGTGGGGTAGTTAAGTGTAGCCCTGCTTAACTTCTCTCTAAAGTATGCAAGTGGTCTTCCATCCTGCATAAAAACAATGCCTATACCTATGCCAGAAGCATCGCACTCAATTTCAAACGTTTTAGAAAAATTAGGTAAAGCAAGTAAAGGGGCGAGAGTAAGCTTATGTTTAATGAGCTGAAACACCTTCTTTTGTTCTTCACCCCATTTGAATGCAACGTTCTTCTTGATAACTTGGGTAAGCCATGCAACGATGGTGCTAATATATTTCACGAACCTCCTGTAAAAACTAGCAAGTCCATGAGAACTTCTAACATCACCAATACTAGAGGGGGTTTGCCAATCTTGGATGGTTTTAATCTTCACTAGTAGTGCCTTTAGCACTCACAACAAAACCTAGGAAAACAAGCTTATTGTACAGAAAGTACACTTTTTGAGGTTAGCTTATAACCTCCCCTTTCTAAGCACATCCAAAACTGAACACAAATGTGAGATATGTTCATGCAAACTCTTGTTGTAAATCAGAATATCATCAAAATACACAACAACAAATTTACCAGTGAAAGCACGCAAAACATGATTCATTAAACGCATGAAAGTACTACATGCAATAGTTAATCCAAATGGCATAACTAACCACTCATACAACCCATATTTAGTTTTAAACACTATCTTCCATTCATCTCCTTCTTTCATTCGTATTTGATGATACCCACTTTTAAGATCAATCTTAAAAAACACACAAGAACCATGAAGCTTATCTAACATATCATCCAAGCAAGGAATAGGGCGTCAATATTTTACCGTTATGTTGTTGATGGCTCTACAATAAACACACATCCTCCATGTCCCATCCTTCTTAGGCACTAGAATCACCAGAACTGCACAATGACTCATGCTTTCTCTCACGTACCCTTTCTCCATCAAATCTTCAACTTGCCTTTGAAGCACCATCGTCTCTTTTGGGTTGCTCCTATATGCTGGTCAGTTTGGAATTGATGCACCAGATGCAAAATTGACTTGATGTTCAATCCTTCAGATAGGTGGTAAACCATGTGGTAACTCCTCGGGAAACACATCCTTAAACTCCAGCAAAAGAGAAAAAACAACACTAGGCAAAGAAGAGATAAGTTATTTAGTGTTTAAAAGGGCCTCTTTGTACATGGGTACAATCATTGGCCATTTTGAAAACAATTCTTGCTTAACCACACTTGTTTTTGCATAGAAATTTCTTTGCTTTCTCTCTGGCTTTACCACCTTGGCCAAACTCTTTTCTTTCTTTTCTTCCTTACCAGATTCGGCCTTTCTCTCTTTTTTTCTCTCTTTGGCCATGTGTTTCTCTCTCCCTTCACTCTCACTATACATGGCCTCACTCTTCTTCTCACTCTCTTTCTTTTGCTCTCTTAAATTATCTTGATCTCTCTGTTTCTTTTGTTTACTCAATTTTTGTAATCTCACTTGATCCTCATAGACTTGTTTTGGCATCATCGGAACTAAGGTGATTGTCTGTTGATTGAACAAGAATAAGTACTTGTTAGTGAAGCCATCATGCTACACATGTCGATCAAATTGCCACAGTCTTCCTAACAGCAGATGTCCAATTTGCATTGGCACCACATCACACAATACTTCATCTTCATATTTACCAATTAAAATGGTACCACCACCTATTTTGTAGCCCTCACTTCACCACTATCATTCAACCATTGTAGCTTGTGTGGTCGAGGGTGCTTAAGTGTTGTAAGCCCTAACTTTTCCACCATGGACCTGCTTGCAACATTAGTGCAACTACCGCCATTGATAATAACACTACATACATGCCTTGTCTGTCATGTGGCAACGAGTGTAAAAGATGTTCTCCCACTGTACTTCTTCTTCCTCTTCTTTAGCATGAAAGCTTAAGGCTCGACATGCGACTAATCCTAACATCTCACCGTGTTCTGCCCCAAACTCATCGTCTCCCATGCGGGAGTCCTCCAATGGTGGCATATCATCAAGATCAACTTCATCTTCAGATTTGATTTCACCATCTTCTTGGATCACCATAACTTGCTTGTTTGGACATTGGCTAGCTATGTGTCCTCTCCCCTGGCATTTGAAGTATTTAATCTCACTAGAACGATTCGAAGTAAGGGTTGATTTACCTTGGGAAATCATGGTGGAGGTGGCTGGTTTGTGCTAAGGTTTGGCCTTGGAGGCGGATAGATTTTCTTCTTTCTTTGGGTAACTCGTCCTCCAAGGAGCTGTGTTCGGATGTTGTGGGGCTGGTCTTGGCTGTGTACCACCTCTCTCTACCCTAGCCTCTCAACCTTGATCACCATATGCACCAAATCCTCCAACTCCACATAATGGTGTATCTCGATCATGTTAGCAATCTCTCGGTTCAAACCATTCAAAAATCTGGCCATTGTTGCCTCCTGATCCTCTTCCACATTGGCTCTAATCATAGCCATCTCCATCTCTTTATAATACTCATCGACGTTGTGGTTACCTTGATGGAGACCTTACAGCTTAAGGTATAGGTCTCGGTAGTTGTGACTTGGCACAAATCATCATTTCATCACTCTCTTCATCTCATCCCAAGTTTCAATAGGAGGATCCCCATTCCGCCTCCTATTGATGCACAACTGATCCCACCACACAATAGCATAATCAGTAATCTCAATGGCAGGAAGTTTTACCTTCTTTAATTCAGAGTAGTTTTGACTATCAAAAACCAACTCCATCTTCTTTAATTTTTCGTTGAAAGGCTAGAATTTTCATCTCAATACTTCCCAAGTTGTTGTCTACCTAGTTTCTAGCTTCTCTAGCCTGACCAAGTCTCCTATGGCTGTCCACAGACATCCTATCAAACTTCTCCTCTAAACCGTCCCCTTCAAGTTCATCCAAATCCTCAAATTCCCTTTGGAGCATCTTGTTCCTCCTTAGGGTAATCAGTGTAAATGGTGGTTGTACCCATTGTGTCCCCTCTTCTACCCTATCTAACCTCTCATGCATATGCTCTAATTCTCTCCTCATCATATGTCTCATCTCCCCCATGAATGCTTGCATTTGCAGATTCGGTCCAACGGGTGGTTGAACCTCTTCAATTGTGTTATTCTCTTGATTTTGAGACATGATTGAATTCTATAAAACAAAGTTAGAACAATATAGAAAGGAAACTCACCACACTCCCTCACATGTTTTGCTCGAAATAAAATGATTCACTTAATTAATTTGGCTTTTAAACTTTATTACGCTCACATTCTCTGCCTTCTTTATTTTTTTCCACTCATATTCTTCTTTTAGTTCTTTCAAAACCAATCAAACAATAACAAGAAGGATTCAAGCAACAATTTAAGGAGAGAGACAAACCAAAGGACTCAAAAATTGGCCATGGATTTTAATGATTTTTGTCACTCAACCGTGGGGTTTTGGCAAAAGGGGGTCTAAGACGTGAGAAACAAGAATAGAACAAAAACTTTTAAGAAGGGTTCCCATACTGTTTTTTTTTAGATCCTTGTAATTTTTCTTTCTTTTTTCTTTTCTTTTCTCTTCTTTCCTTTCTTTTCCTTTCTTTTTTTTTAATAATTTGGCAAGGAACCACTAGAACAAATCAAGATTGTAGAGCGGGGTCACAAGACACAATCCACAATGTCAAACTAGAATTGCAATATTAAGATTAGAAGAATCCCAAAAGGAACCCTAAAAACTAAAGAATCAATGCAGAACCCTAAAAAAATTCAAGAAAACCAAAAAATTGTAACCCTAGAAACCAACAAAGCAAATCAGGTTTGACTCTTTAAAGACTAAAGAAACAATTCAAGAACCATGAGAGCATCTTTCAAGAAACCCTAAAGAACCAAATTCGAAATATATTTTTTTTTTTGGCCAATTTGACACCCTAACCTGAACTTCACGAACTTCACCTAGAAAATAAGAAAAAGGATAATCAAACCTGAAGAACTAAAAGGCCTTGAATACCAACTAATATGAACCATGCCAACCACATGATGAAACCCGATACCAAATCTAGAGTTTCAAACCCCAATGACCCCTCAAGTTGAGTAGAACCGCGACCCGTTGCTTAGCAAAGCAAGAACCTTGGAATGGTGAAAATGCCACAAACATGTATGGAAAGTCCGTTTGATAAGTCAATCGAATGCCATAAGGAATCCTTGACAAGTTTGGAAAAGTTTCTTCAAACACTCAAGAAGAATAACTTTCAATATGAATGAACATCAAAAACCGAATTGCATAATCTAAAAGATGGCTTTATATGGCTAAAATTCACATAGGGTTTATTTTAAATGTAAAATTCCTAATCTACCCTTAATGAAAGAAATGCCTAAATAAAGCCCTAGGATGGAATCAAATTTAACTCAAGATTCCTTCCTCCTATTTACGCCTATAATAAAGTCTAAACAAAGATTCTAAATTTCAAATTGTGAAACTAAAACTTAAACTAAAATAAGATTACAAAGAATTCAAATCTTGAATCTTGATTCTTTGCTGGACACACCACTCCTACATGTGTATGTGTAGGGAATGGGCATGCAAGTTGGCCATGCAACGACTTAATGTGTGTGTACGGCTAATTGGCTCCCTTCTGGATCAACTTTGATAAGTAAAACTAGCCTTTGTTCACTCTCAATAGTGAACACACTCTCTTCTTATTGTAGAACTCTCCTTACCAAGTTATTTAGCTCTTCTTTGAATCTTTTAGCTTGAGCCCTCGTCACCGGACCAACTAGAACTTGAATCAGATCGTGAAAATTCTTGGTAGCCTTAATGTCCTCATCACAAAGTATGATTAAATTATCCAAAATTTGGAGCATGAAATGCAATAAAGTGCAATTAAATATATTTTTAAGGGGTTTATATAGACTAATATTAGCAATTAGAAAAATTTATGGTTGGCTTAGTACAAACAATAAAATGAAGTATCCAGGCGCCATTTAGGAAAAAAAACACTTTTCTGTTTTAAATAAATAATATATATATATATAGCCCTTTGCCTTTGCATTGTAAATACAAATAAAAAATGATATGATTCAAACCTTTCCTCTCCTTGGTTAAGAAGATATATTAAAAAATAAATGATAGGAGAAAAAAGCATTCTATTCTAATAGGGATTATTTGTTTTCCTAGTCTTTGACATAAGAAAAGGACATCCCATATTGTTGAATAAGACTCCCACTCTGCATAGATTAGTTTGTAAGGCTTCAATACAGACTTTGATGCATCTGAAGGAATCAATGTTGGACTTATTGGATCCTTAGTAATTCCGCAAGGCTTGGTCATTGGGGATCTCTAGAAAGTCCATTGTATGAAATCTTTGAGAGATCAAAAAAAAGTACAAAAGCTTTATTTATCACCAAAGAGATGAATAATATATGGTAGAGGTGAAAATTTCTTTGGAACTAAATCGAGGCAGTCAGAAAAAATAGGTTGTTCTGGCTTAGATGTGTGTAAAAATAAACATTGAAGATATTTCAACATAAATAAATAACTCAATGATTTGATTAAATAATATTACTATCATTCAAGGGAAAGTAATAATATCTAATTAGCCACTACAGTGGAAGTGTGTTGAATCAAGGCCAAAAAATAAACTTGTTTGGTCAAAACTTACTTGGTAAGGAATTTTGCTAGCTTAGGACGGTTACAGTTACGGTCGCCGTTCACTGAGGCTTTGGTTGCTGACTCCCCTGCCATCAAGTCCCCAACTTCCTTGACCCTCTGGCACTAGACATGCATCAGCTCGTCTTACGACTTTACAAAGAGCTATATTTTTTGTAAACAATTGTCCAAGTTTGGTCACTACAACCCCCTTTATAAGGAGGCACCCCTTCCCCTTAAATTACAGGGCTATTTTGCCGAGTTCCTTAGATTCAGTTGTCTCGCTCCAAAACATCCGATAAATTTCACCCCTCATTGCTTACTTTTTCTCATTTTATGTTGTTTCTAATATTTTGCGTTGATTTCCTATAAAAATAAGCTATATAAAAAAGATGAAAAATCAATAAGATAAGGACTTAGGTTTATTTTGGCACAATTTGGCACATATTTTTGGGCTACTTGCCTTGTTTTCATATCTTGTTTTTCTATTGAGTTAATATCATGTAGAAGGGCTGACTCTCTATTGAAAAGGTCATCCATTGTGTTTATCTAGGTACTGCCTAGATTAGGACTTTAACCCTCGATCGTATAGATTTAGGGTCCGCGACATGACTTAAGTCTATTTTTAACTTTTCTCTTTCCATTTTACCTTTAAATTAAATGGAACCAAAAAAAGTTAGTGGCCAAGAGGTCGAGTCTTCCTCACAAGTTCCACCTAACTCCTGTGAATTTGGGGAGTCATTTGTGTAGACATGTATGCCCCAACGAGTAAAAATGTAATAAGTTTTTGGATACATTTTTATCAATAAGAATTTATTTACTATTTATATGTACCAAATCTTGTCCTCTTTACATTCATATTGGTTGAATGTATGTTAACCAAACAATAGTCTAAGACTGTCACTCTAAACCTTTAAGAATTGGGCATATGATGGACAGATTATATGGAAGACATTCTTAAGGTGACGGTCTAAATCATAAGATCCGCAATATAAAGTTGAGCACTTTATTCATGTAAAGATTGTTATGTTATCTATATCCCTATTAGGAGATGGTTTGTCTTGACCATCGGAGGTGGACTCCGTGAATAGAAACATTGGCACATTGCATAGGTGACGATGTGTTGGATCGGGGCATAAAGTGAATTGATTTGAATTAATAATTCTGTCTTATCAAATCGATTCACTTTAGACAATCATTTGTATTGTATCTTAATCCTGAGATGAATAGTGAGCCCGTTGCCTTGACTTGTGTCTTTTGAAATACCAAAGAGTGACACCCATGTCTTAATAGTGGTATACATGCCAGTACATTGGAGGCATGACTCTTGATAGCGTAGACCTGTTATTCATAGATATGGAATCCACAGCTCCTCTTTAGGAGTAGTGATATCCTCTTATATGCGTTATCTTGTAATTAAAAATTGGAGCGCTCAACCATTTGGATACATAGGTGTAACCGAATGGTATACTGTCTTTAGATGGTAAGTTTTTCGATGGTGAGATAATAGAATGTAAGATAAAAATAATGTAGGAGGTAAGATAGAACTTGTCCTTAAGCCGATTATGGATAATCCTATGGGGATACGATACACTTTGATATGTCATGGAGACTTAGCTATACGGGCTTCGTAATTCTATGTAGTTCGAGAGTGCAGCTCCAAGCTTTCAGTGGAGTAGCGTTGGAGTAGACAATTATAAAATATATATTTGGGATATTGGGTTTCATAAGTATCGGGAGCTTGAACTATATAGGTCAATTTGGTCTCCTTTGCTAGCTCACAACATCTTGTAACGATACGGCATGTTTTTCCAATAATTGGAGACTTTTGTTAGAATTATTACATTGGTTGAAATTTAGAGGAATCAAATAATTCATGTCTATTTATCGGTTGAATTAATTTTGTGATAAAATTAATTCAAGATAAACTTGTTGAATTATTGGGATTGAATAATTCTTGTCTGTTTATCAATTGATTTAATTTTTTGAATAAATTCAATCAAGGTAAACTTATAGAATTATTAGAAATTCATTTATTTTCCTAGAGAATATCTAGATAAAGTTGTTTTAATTAGATAACTTCTCCATTGAGTTATTTGAATTAAAACTGAGACTTTATCCTATAGAATCTCGGGTGAAAAATAAATGATTCGCTAAGATTTTTTTGGCAGTTCGGCATGCCGATCATCAAGTTCAGCCTACCGATGGGGCAAGTTTGGCTTGCCGATTAGGCAGATTGGCTTGCCCGTGGGCAGAAAAAAGATCACGCATTTTTACACAGATTTTATCAGATTTTGATCTGAATTTGATTCTGATTCGAATTTTTGAGACCTAATCTAATAAGGACTGACCCTAGACCCAACCTCTATAAATAAGTAGTAAGTCTCAAGAGTTATTCAGATCAATTGAGAGATTAATAGTGATACTCTATTGGTGAAAATCTAAAACTCCCTAAGAGCTCTTATTCACAAATCATGAACACTAGCTTTGGGTTCTCTCAATTGGTTGGAAGAATAGTCACTCGAAGAAAGAGCTGTATAAGTGAGCCCACACTCAATCCGATCATGGATAGAGAATAGCAAAGAAGACTAGTTGGTTGAGGCTCTTTTGGAACGTTACTTCTCTTCTCAGATTGTACAAGTTCTTCAGCATTCAAAGGTTAGTAAGATCTGGTTAATTTATGCATATAGCAAGTCAAACTTGTATTTTGGAAAAAACTCTGATATAAAATTTTTAAAATTTCGCTACATACAATTGTTCCAACAATTGGTATCAGAGCCATGGTTTTTTGGTTTTTACTTAAATTTATGAGTTTGTGATCATGCTATATGTATAAATTTTGTGATCTTAATCTTTTATATGCTTGAATTTAATTTTATAGAGAGTTGGCACTCTAGGTTTCTATATAATTTTATGTTGTCATGGATTATATGGTGAATGTTTATTAATTAATTATGGTTGATTAAATTATTATTTAATTATTTATTAATTAATTAATTTATATCGGTTATGGTTCCTTAGAGGTTAGAATATGTATATAGGTTTTTCATGTATTTAGATGGCACGAACTATTATCTCCATCTAGGAATTATTATTTGATTGTAAATTTGTAAGAATTTTGTAATTCAATAATTATTCAGAGATGACGGATCTAGAAGATAGATGATGACGCTTCAAAGTATTTCTTGGGTCTCTAATTTTATGTTTTTGAATTGTTGAAAATAAAATTGATGAATTGCATTAAAAATTGTATTTTCTAGAAAATGTGATTTCTCCTCGATCGGCAAGCCGAACCATCCAATTCGGCAGGTCGATGGTCACAGATCAGCAGGCCAGATGTGAGGTTCGGTAGGCCAACAATGAGGCAGAAATCAAGAGGCTCTGGTGGCAGGCCAAACTTCTAGTTCAGCAGCCTGATCTGTCATGAATCAACAGGCCGATTTGTGAAGATCGACAGGCCGGTAGGTCATGATCAGTAGGCCGATCACCCATATCAGCTTGCCCTCAGAGAGCTGAAAATTTTTCTAAAAAAGGTGCAGTTTTTCAATGCAGTTTTAATTTTATTTTTGGGACAATTCTGAGAAACATTAAATTTGGATATGACCGAAAATATGAAGTATTCGATTCATACGAGATTGAAGACTTAAAGATGAGCATTGCATGAAGAAGGATAAAGCTTGAGGATTCAAGGATGAAGAATCGATAAAAGGTTTCAATTATTCTCTTGCAATCTTTGTTTTCTATTCTTTAGGGTGGAACTACAATATTACGATTATTATTATTTTACTTGTAGCTTTGCTTGAATGCTTTGCTTGTCTGCATTATAATATGATTTGCCATTTATATTGATAACATGCCATATAGAATAGGGAGTGCCACTCATATTAAAATTGTTCACGCATGTTCTTAAAATAAAACCTTGATTTCAAAAGATTGAATCATAGAAGGTTTTCGAAGAGAGGACCTAAGGCCTCTATCGTTGGTCCATAGGAAGAACATGGTGGTCCTGACCCCTAGGAAGGGATTTCTATCATGTACCAGGTTGGATCTCTAAGAGGATAAGGTATTTTAGCATGATTTATAGTTGCACACCCCTAGGTGGTGATTATAAATTATGGATAAAATATTGAAACGATGGTTATACACTCATGTTAATTTTATTATTAACATCCCCTAGGAGTTTTGTTAATAAAATTAATGGCCAAAGAAACGATTATTAATATATGCTAGATCATACGAGTCATAGATGGCATATATTAATTAGGAGGGGATCCGTGTTCCTGATTGAATTTGGCATGACTTCCCTAGGAGCTTGTTGAATTCTGAGTTGGGAATTATCGTTGTAAGGATGTGATATTTTCAAGGTTTTGACGCATAAACACATTTGTATGTTTTTTCATGATTGTGTTATCTTACTAAATTATTATGATATGTTTGCTTATGTTTGGTATATGATTCTTTATTGTAGATTAAAAATGTATAAAAACGCTTTATCTTCGACACTTGACAAAACATTTTAAGCGGAGAAAATTATAATGATTGGAAACGGAGCCTGGATATCGTCCTCTCCTTTGAGAAACTAAAATTTGTATTGACAACCCATTGTCCTCCCGAGCCTACGGGAGACTCTACTAATGAGCAATTCTAAGCGTATGATTGCTGGAAAGATGCAAACGATCAGGCCAGCAGCTATGTTATGGCCAGCATGAATAACGTACTGCAGGCTCAACATAAAGATTATGAGACTGCAAAGCAGATCTTGGATAATCTTGAAGACATGTTTGGAGGCCAGGCCATAACAAAGCGGCAAGGGGTGCTTCTAAAACTGCTTAACTATAAGCAGAGGCCAAGGACATCTATAAAGGAGCACATGATGTTGGTCATGGGTTGCCTCGCTGGGGCTCAAACCAATAGAGCCGACATCGATGTTGAAACTCAGATGACTATGGTCTTTGAGACTCTGTCAAAGGAATTTATTCTGTTTAGAGCTACATTTAATTCGATCAATAAGCGGGATATGACCTTAGTATAATTAATGAAACAGTTACAGGAGTTTGAACTGCTGATCAGGGAGTCTCCTACAGGTGGAGAGGCTAACTTGGTAGTTGCTTCTGGTTCCAATCCCAATTTTGGGAATGGAAAGAAACAACGGGCCAAGAATGGGAAGTCTTTTGTTCCTGCTAACAAGAGCAAGAAGAAGAAGAAGAAGAACCCGAAGAAACTTAAGTGCTTCTTTTGTAGGAAGGTCGGGCACATAAAGAAGCATTGCAAGGACTTCCTTTCCAAAAGAGGTAGGTGTGATCTTCTATATTTAGAAACTTGTTTGGTTGAGGAATCCTATGACATTTAGGTCATAGATTTCGATGCAACTAATCATGTTTGTGTTTCTCTGCAGGGGTTTAAAGAAACGAGAAGTCTGCTACTTGAAGACTTCACGCTTCAGATGGGTGATGGATCCTTGGTCTTAGCGGAAGCAGTGGGAGACGTCCATCTTTACTTTGATAATTATAGGAATTTAATTTTGCAAGATTGCTTTAATGTTCCTAAATTTAAAAGGAATTTAATTTCTATAGCTTGTTTATTTAAAGACACCTATTTAGTTTCTTTTAATGATAAAGTGGTGATTCGTAAAAACAAATCTTTTATTTGCTCTGGATGGATGCAAAATAATCTATATTTTATCAAACCTAAGATGGACTTACTGCTTAATGCTGAGATGAATGATAATAACTCTAAAAGACTTAAAACTTCTCTCTCTAATAAGACTTATCTTTGGCATTTATACCTTGGTCATATTAACCTAAATAGGATTCAAAGGTTGGTAAGGGATGGACCTTTAAGTCACTTAAGGATGGAATTTATACCTCAATGTGAATCTTGTTTGGAGGGTAAAATGACCAAAAGACCATACGGGTCTAAGGGCAATAGGGCCGAAGGGGTTCTAGAACTTGTGCATAGTGATGTTTGCGGACCGATGAACATCCGGGCACGAGGAGGGTATGAGTACTTCTAAATTTTTATTTTTTTTAAAACTTAACATTGTTTAGAGTAACATTGTTTAACTTATTCCATATCATAATTTATTCAATTATACTTAAATTAATCATGAATTTATTTAACAATATAGGTTTATCAAATTGCAAAAATCAGGACTTAACAAAAACATCACATCAAATCTTCTTAAGCACCTCATCATTTTAAACTCATTTACTCCCACAGTTCGGTAGGCCGAACTTGGGACTTCGGTAGGCCGAACATGATCGGCAGGCTGGGGTCCCTCAACCGGCAGGCCGGCAGAGGCTTTGCAATTCGGACCAAAAATTCATCCATGTTTGGCAGGCCGAAAAATGTGATCGGCAGGCCGAACTTCTGGACTTCGGCAGGCTGGCCAAAAAGTTCGGCAGGCCGTCCGAGACCAATCTTTGAGAAAACTTGAATTTTAAAACAAACCAACTTTTTGTAAAATATAGCGAAAGTTCATAATTCATAAAAAAATGATAAAATAACTTATAAAATCATAATAAAGTGTTCTTAAAACTTAACATAAAAATATATATGTTCAAAATATATAACTTAATTAAAAAAAAACAGAAGAGCGTTATTCTTGGCGTGCTTTCGGTTACAATTTATCGTGCATAGCGCTCACACGCCTTCCCATGCCCTCCGCCTAATCCATGATTTTCTTACCCTTATCTACAACATGACATAAAACATGATTAAGCTAATGCTTAGTAAGTACATATAATTCTCACAATTTAAAACTTTTCATAAACATCATCATCATCATCATCATCATGTCATAAAAGTGCCTTAAGCACAATTTAATAGAAACATATCTTTCATTACGTAGACCATTTAAAAACTTATTCAATTTTTATCTTAAGGGCCCAAGTGTTGGAACATAAACATCATCATAGGCGCGCCGTCATGAGAGGAGAAGGGTAGCTAATCCCAAACCAAACATGACATCATAACATATCATTTCATAACATTGGGTGTGCAACACTTATTAGGTGATACATATATATACATAACTTTCATGCTTTGAAACATGTCATCATCATACATGCATAACTTTAAATCATGAAAATCTTTCATAAGAAATCCTTAAGGAAAAATATCCATAAAAATCATTATGAATATTATTATGAGCATAACATCAAACCTTGTAAAAACATGTGTCATGTTGTAGGTGAGAATGTACTTACCTTAACGCTAGCTTACTTATCCTTAACGTGATTTGGTGACGACGCCGCGGTATCATAGTGCTCGTTCCTTGAGTGTTCATGCCATTTTCCATTTTAAAGATGCAATACATTAATACATATCATGAAATATCCATTCTCATAACATTCATTCATAGTATACTCATGTATACATTCATCACATTTTCAAACATATCCCATAATCATTATCATAAAATTATCATCAAAACATATAAATGCTATTCATAACATGCTTCCTTAAATATTATCATCAAAACATTTCATACATTATAAACATGAAAATCTTTCGAAAAAAAAACGTTTTCTAAAAATTCAAAACACATATTCTTAAATTCATACAACATCTTATTTTCATGCATAAAATTATTTCATTATCATAAAATCATTTAAATATATATATATATATAACATTTCATAACTAAATCCAGAAATAGCATTATTAAAACAGTTTTCTCATTGTTATCTCATAAAAATTTCATAACCTAAAATACATTCATCATACACACATACATATGCATATTTTAACAACTTTTCATGAAAACATCATTCATTTGCCTCTTGAATAATCATTACATTTTTCATACTTCAAAATTAAACAGTAACATTACTGTGAAGAGTAGAAGACAGAAAATTCATATTTTCATAGAACATTCATATTGCATATGACATGAAACACCATATAACATATATGCATAACATCACATTTAAAAATTTGAGACAAAACACAATACCTATAGAAAGATATTGTAGACGAAAGGAGGAGAAGAATTCTTTTCAAAAACACCAGAAAACCGAATTCATACCTTGAAGTTTCTTCTCAAAATTCTTGAATTTTAACAAACGAAACAAGACTTTTTCTTTCAATATTTGCAGAGAATTTTCGTGAGAGAGAGAGAGAGGAAGAACTTGTGGAGAAGAGAAGAGGAAGAGAGAAACAAATGTCTCAGAATTTTGAGAGAGAAAAACGTGAGAAGGAGAGAAAATAATGAAAAAGGAAACGTTAAAATTTTTAACGTAATAAACATAATTGATGGGAATTCAATTCCCTTCATTAAGTCAGAATTTTCTGACTGTTGAGGGAGACAAGAGGCGTGGAGAAAGGAAAGAAAAGAGGAAACCAAATAATCACTCACAACTTTCCATGTTTTGCCCATTTAAAATTGGAAACCATTTAAATTGACACAAATCAATGCAGGTCAAACCCCTTTAATTTCCTTAACTGATAAAATAAATCCTCAATTATGCCAATTAATCATATTAAATCATCCAATTAACGTAATTAACTCAGCCATAATTTTGGAAAGATTTATGCTGACTGCTCATCAGCCGTGTTTGGCCTGCCGATTTTCCCTCTTCGGCCTGCCGGTTCCACAAGTTCGGCCTGCCGATGGGTTTCTTCGGCCTGCCGATCTCGGGCAGAATGTTTGGTCTATCGATCTTAAAAGTTTGGCCTGCCGAACTGTCCTAAATGCCATACAATAAAACATTCATACATTATTGCATCATAAATAAACATATACTTAAAATTTCACATGAACACTAGAGCACAACGATCCCATGCAGTCGTCACCTGTCACAAAACTTGACAAAAAAAGTTAGTAACATGCACATCACATATCTTATCATATAACGAAATTTATTAATAAAAAAATTTCCTTATCAATGTTACTAACTTAACGTGGTCCGTTACATAAAATAGACGGGTGTTACAATTCTCCCCACCTTATAAAAGTTTCATCCTCGAAACTTAGAATAAATGCGGATACATAACTTTCATGTCATCTTCACGTTCCCATGTAGCTTCTTCAACTTGTTGCTTTCGCCATAACACCTTGACCAATGGAATTTCTTTATTCCTCAAAGTCTTGGTTTTCCGATCGAGTATCTTCATTGGCTTTTCTTCATAACTTAAGTCTTCTCGTATCTCGATCACTTGTGGTTCAATCACATGCGTAGGGTCCGGAACATACTTCTTGAGCATGGATACATGAAATACATCATGCATTGCGGACATTTCAGATGGCAACTCCAGCTGATAAGCTACTTTGCCTATTCGTTTAACAACTTCATAAGGACCGATGAATCTTGGGCTTAACTTGCTTTTCTTCCCAAACCTCATAACCCCTTTCATTGGTGCAACTTTCAAGAACACAAATTCGCCTACAGTGAACTCTAAAGGTCTTCTTCTTTTGTCATCATAACTCTTTTGACGGCTTTGAGCGGTCTCTATTCTTCTTCTTATCAACTTTATCATCTCAGAAGTTTCATTCACAAAGTCGGTTCTTCCAGCATCTACGCTTTCCATCAACTTCTTTTCACCAGCTTCGTGCCAACATATAGGTGACCTGCATTTTCGTCCGTACAGTGCTTCATATGGTGCCATTCCAATGGTGTACTACCTTTCGATGGTAAGTTTTCCGATGGTGAGATAATGGAACGTAAGATAAAAATAATCAGGAAGGTAAGATAAAACTTTTCCTTAAGCCGGTTATGGATAATCCTATGAGGATATGATACACTATGATATGTCATGGAGACTTAGCTATACGGGCTTCATAATTCTATATAGTTTGAGAGTGCAGCTCCAAGCTTTTAGTGGAGTAGCTTGAGAGTTGATAATTATGAAATGTATATCTGGGATATTGGATTTCATAATTATCAGGAGCTTGAACTATATAGGTCCATTTGGTCCCCTTTGCTAGCTCACAACATCCTATAACGATACGACGTGTTTTTCTAATAATTGATAACTTATGTCAGAATTATTAGATTGGTTGAGATTCAGAGGAATCGAATAATTCATGTTTGTTTATCGGTTGAATTAATTTTGTGATAAAATTAATTCAAGATAAACTTGTTGAATTATTGGGATCGGATAATTCTTGTCTGTTTATCAGTTGATTTAATTTTGAATAAATTAGATCAAGATAAACTTGTAGAATTATTAAGAATTCATTTATTTTCCTAGAGAATATCTAGATAAAGTTGTTTTAATTAGATAACTTCTCCATTGGGTTATTTGAATCAAAACTGAGACTTTATCCTATAGAATCTCGGGTGGAAAATAAAAGATTCGCTAAGATTATTTTCGGTAGTTCGGCATGTCGATCATCAAGTTCGGCCTGACGATGGGGCATGTTCGGCCTGCCGATTAGGCAGATCGGCCTGCCGATGCACGAAAAAAAGATCAGGCCTTTTTACGTAGATTTTATCAGATTTTGATCCTAATTTGATTCTGATTTAAATTTTTGAGACCTAATCTAATAAGGACTGACCTAGACCCAACCTCTATAAATAAGGAGTAAGTCTCAAGAGTTATTTAGATCAATTGAGAGATTAAGACTGATACTCTGCTGGTGAGAATTTGAAACTCCCTGAGAGCTCTTGTTCACAAATCACAAACACTAGCTTTGGGTTGTCTCAATTAGTTGGAAGGAGAAACACCTAAAGGAAGAGCTGTACATATGAGCTCATAGTCACTCCAATCGTGGATAGAGAATAGCAAAGAAGACCAGTTGGTTGAGGCTTTTCTGAAATGTTACTTCTCTTCACAGATTGTGCGAGTTCTTCGGCATTCAAATGTTAGTAAGATCTAATTAATTTTTGCATATAGCATGTCAAACTTGTGTTTTGCAAAAAACTATGATATAAAATTTTTAAAATTCCACTGCGTACTATTTTTCCAACAATTTGATCAAAGAGATGTCAATGGACATGATGACGACCTTGTCTTCCACAATATCAAAGAATTCAACACTTCCTTCTAGATGATTTTGCTTTAGACAGTGTTGATGGAATGAATAGTGTCACCATCCTAGTGACCAACAAGTGAATGATAGGAACACCATCTTGCTTTCTTGTCCCATAAATATCTACATCCCCAAGGATTGAAACTATAGGTCTAAGGCTTTCATGGATGAGCTGTTTGCCTCAGTTGTCAGAAATCACATCCCTATGTAGGCAAGCAAAATCGAAGTAGCTGCCAATTGAGGGATATTCATGCAACTTTTTTGAATGGCCATTTTGATCACCGATACTTTAAGTTCATCATCCCAAGCAAGCATAAAAGTGCCGAAGCCTCTCTTCTAAGAAGCCTTGCCATCTATACCCACTATGTAACTACAAGGCTTACTTTGCCTCTTCACCTATTTATGAAGAGGCTATGTTGTAAGCTAGGAATGTCTACAAACTAATTTGTTCCAAATTTTGGGTACATATTTACGGGTAAATAGATTTTCCAAGACATTTACTTCAATGATTTCTTAACTCGTTATGAGTTATAGTATGTATATAATATAAGTGCTACATGGGAGCAACCAAGTTATTGTTACCTCCATGCCTATAGTAAGGCAAAGGATAGAGCTCCACCTATCATCATAGGTCTCACCACATTAGGTCATAACTAGAAAAAGATGTTTTTTATGGTCAAGAGAGATCTTAACACGTATCCCCTCGACAGTGCGAAAATCATTTTTGAGCGACTTTTTTGAATTCCTAGTAAGTGTCGACTGTGATTAATTAATTTATCCTTTTCATTCTATTTTGAATGTTGATAATAATCAGTTGTATGTCTACAGGGATTGTTTAACAACCTATTTGCTAAAGAAAAAGCTTGAACATGTCTGGCACATTACTAATTTTCCTAAACATTAATGACCTCGATGCCAAGGATAACAAATGATACTTCGGCTTTATCATTAACCTTGCCAAGCCTTACCATTATTAGCAACCCCATGGAAATACCAATGAAGGTAGAGGCTACCTTTTATCTTTTGTACTATAATTACTTGTAATGCAGACCCTAAGGTTTTTTTTTTCTTGTATGTGAAAATGAGACTTACCTTGCAACTTTCCTCCACCACCAAGCCAAATTTGAACTCATCATTGTCGAGCAATGACCTAAAAATGAAAAGGCTGAGCCAGTCCACCAAGTTAAAGGGCGAAGAGCATTGCCCTGGTGATGCTCTTTCCTCCAAGAAGTAAAAAACCAATTACGAGACTTCCTTGCAACTTTGACGCAGTGGAAAGGAGTCAAACGTTTTAAACTTGTCAAATCTTCCCTCTTTTATAACCCAAAAGGCTCTATGCCCCATGCTTAGGAACCAGTCGGGGATGGGAGTTTTGTGATGGCTAGTTTTTCTGATGCCTAGTTCAAGGCAATGTTGGACCTTTCTATAACATTCTAAAATTTTCCACCTGATTACTTTGAAGTAAAACAACTAGGTTGATGATCATGTATGTTATTATGATTAAGCTTTAGTAACTATTTATTGAGTATTGTTATAAGTGATAGTGGCAACGGACTATGTGTGCTCAGGGAAGTTCATGTTAAAATTTTAAGGGTAGATGTCATGTGACAAAACAAAAGGTTTCTATGAATTTGGGATGTTTAATGATTTGATGGTGAAAACATATTTAAATATGTATAAAGGATTTATAATGAAGAATAATGCAAAAAGAGGGTCAAATATGAGTTTCGGAGCTAAAGATATGGTCAAAATAGGGACTTATCGGTATTTTTGAACAACAAGTCAAAGCTTTTGTGCCAAAGGCCTACATTGTAGCATTGGGTGTTGGGCAAGGAAGCTTTGAACTGGGAGCTATAGTGTAACACTCGAGCATTTTTAGTGCATTATATAGGCAATAATTAAAGAATTATGTTAGGTATCAAAAGTACAAATTTTGTGAGCTGAACTTTATGCTCAAGAATTTGTTAAGTCTTTTAAGTGTGATTTTAGCATCACAAGGATTTTTTTAGTCTAATTTTTATGATAAAGTCCATAAGAATATATATGGGAATTTTAAGGTTAAAACTTATGCCATAGTTCTAAGTATGAATTAAATGAAAAATGATGATTAGCTGATAAGCAAGGAAAAATAAGCTAAAAAGCTTAATTGTTGCAAAATGTGTTGCAATACATTTTGAAACGAGAATGCTATATAAGCAAAGTACTATATAGAAATATGAAAATTATACAGTATAAAAAGTTAAGCAGTATAAAAATTATACAGCATGTGGATAATGCAATATGGAAATTAGATGGTATAAAATTAAGCAGTATAAAAATTTTATTGTATAGAGAATGTGGATCCATATGGAAGTCTATAGGACCTCATAAACTATCTAGGAAATAACGTCGAAAGTATGAGAAATATACCAATAGTATAGGAAAATATTGTCAATGTAAATTTACACTGTATTAAAAACAAGAGGGCCCACAAGATGGCACCCAAAGAGTAGAAAAAATGCCACATCTTCCCCTTAATTGCCGAATTTTATGAGTAGTAAAGAGCAATTGCTTTTATTGCAAATTGGTCCCTAGATAAGTTAAAATTACAATTTGTTCCTTAGATAATTGTTTTTGCAAAAAGGGGCTTAAGTGGATAAACCACCTTAGCTCCATAGAATGGCGAAAAAAAAAGTTCTTGCATTATCCCATTTTCAGTTAAGTGGTTGGGAGCAACTTTTAAAATTTGCAATTTGGTACCTAGACCAATTATTTTTGCAATTGTGCGTTTATGTGGATAAAAATCTTATTTTCACAAATGATGAAAAATCTTTCACATCACCCCCTTAGAAAACCAGTTTTGGCCATGAAAAGGGAGGGAAATTTATGACATTTTAGTTATTACTATTAGTTCTATTAACACCTAAGGATATTTTTGAGAAAAAAATTTGATAAAATCATGAAAATATCACCCAATTTTCTCCTCTAGAAGCCGCCCCATTTTCTCTCTCAAAATTTTGATGAATTAGGCCTCCAAATTATCTAACAAAGCAAGAACAAGTGTTTTAAAGGAAGATTAAGGAGTTTTAAAGTAAAACTCAAAACTTTACCTATTGTGAACAAGGGCTTTTGTGGAACTTTTGCATAGATTTTTCTAGAATATATTACAGAATGTTGTTAAAAGTTTTGAGGAGCCTTCAATGGCTAAAGAGGGGAGGACTAACATCTTAGAATTTCCTTTGCTAAGTTCTTAAACCCTAGCCTTGAAAGTTTGGTTGTTTATGTACGATTTGTAAACTTAATAAACTATGACATGCAAGAAAAACATTGTGCTATGTTTTGTTTATGTGTACATTGTGATATGTTTTGTTTATGTGTTTTGAGAACAATGATGATGATGGATACTTAAAAACTAGGATTTTATGATCAAAACAAAAAAGTAAAGAAAACTGTATTACAACACAAAGTTTAAGCAAAAAAAGTATTTGATAAAATAATTTTTAATCATAGCATGCAAAGAAAATGCTATGAAATTTTAGTTTGGATATTATGTTGATCACGATGAGATTGAAGAATTGAAAATGTAAGTTTTAAGTAGAAATGAGAAAGTTTGCTAAACTTTATCAAAAATATAAAGTTTAACTAGTTTATAAAGAAATGAGTTTTTGAGGCACTTAGAGGCTAAATTCTTTCTAAGTTCAACATATAATTTATTGAAAAAGTCAAGCTAGACAACTTTTGTGAAGAAATCCTACACGAATTCCTATCGGAAAAGCCAAAACATGTTGATTTCAATTCTATCTTTTAAAAAAGCTATTAAGATGAATTATTTTGGGGAAAGTTAAAACATGAAAGTTGTAGATCTTATCGAACTTATTAGGAATTGCAGACGGCTTGCAAAAATTCTATATCGATTTTAAGAAATGAGTTTTATGAGACAAAGGAGCTTTTGTTAGTTGTAATCCTTGTGAAAAACTAGGCATTTTGGTATAGAGCGATGGTTTTTGGTTTCGAGGGCAGAAATTCAAGATTTTTGTTTAGACCAAAACTATAAAATTTTGTAAAACGTGAATTTTCATTATGTAAAAATTACTTTCTATATAGTTATGGACGATACGTAATATTATGTTTGAAAGCTCAAAAGAAATATGATTTACCAAGGAAAAATAATTAAGAATGGAATCTTCAATATTTTGTATTACGGGATAAAACCATAAATTTTTTATTAAATAAACTTTTTTCATGAAACTAAAACCGATGTTTTGTTTTTCACCACATTTTGAGAAGTAAGGAAGAGTGAGTTTTTGATTTAAACGAATTCCAAAACTTTTGTAAGACCCTTCAAGGGCAAAGCAGTTATTTTTCGTAAAAAGACTAAAATGGACTCGAAAACGTCTGATTTAGGGGAACGCACCTTAGCGAAAATTTATTTGTATCCCATTAGTGCCGAGATGGTAAAATAAAACGAGAAGTTTAGAAAAATTACATGATTTATGAAAAACCTATTAAGGGTAAAATCAACATTTAAAAAAAAAAAACCTTTTAAACGAAGACTAAGCACTTCAAATTAGTGAAACTCCGTTAGACAAAAAAATATTTCATACCACGTTAGGTAATAAAACTATCAAGTAAGATGTGAAATTTGACTAAAGAACGTTCAATTTTAAGTAATGGAGAAATAGACCAATGATAACAAGGCAAAAGGATTAAGAATGAACATTTAATGTTTAAGTTCTGTTATTGATCGAGTAGGTTAGTAATACGAAAGGTTAGCTAATAGTCAAGTATCATTTGTATAGGACACAAAGCCGACTAATAGATGAAAAGGATAAACTGGGAAAGTTGAAGTGTTATCTAAGTAGGTTTTAAACCTCACCTATAGCATGAAGAAAATGAATTTCAAATGCTTTATAAATGTTTAAAGGATGTTTGTATTTGTTATGCATAATGTTTAACATTTCAAGTTATGATTTGCAATGTGTATATGTTTACTGCATTAGACATTAAGTTATGCAATATAATATGATCACTAAGGTTACAAGATTAGAATTGAAACCCTCAAGTTAAGATAAACAAGTGTCGTACAGCCTCCCGATCTAACGGGAGTGTCATGCTAAGTTATGCTATGGCCTCGGTGTTCGATGGACAAGCACGTTTGGTATGTACACTTTGATCCATGGTTTAAAAAAGCTAAGAATGATGATATGTCCATAGAATAGCATAAATAGAATCATGCGTTATCATGTCGCTAGCATTTCTTTCAAGACATGTTTTTATGTAGAACGTTTTATGAAAAATGTTTTATATAAATGCTTAAGAAAAACATTCTTTTTATGAGAATTGTTTTATGAAGAATGTTTGTGAAAAAAATTTTACGAGAAATAGTTACAAGAAAGATGCTTTTTGAAAAAAATTTAAAAAGGAAAGTATGAAAATTTTTTAATGATTTGTGAGATTATATTTGAACTTACTAAGCGAAAGCTCGTTACAATTTCTTTCATGTTATTGATAGTTCTACAGAAGACCAGTAAGGCTAGTTAAAGAGCTCGGTGTTGTAGTGATAGATGGGATGGTTAGGTATGGATACCACTACAGTTGCTTTCTACTATTAAGAGAAAGTTTTTACTATTTTTTAAAAAGATGTTCTAAAAACTTTTTAAGAAAGTAAATATTTTCTTAATAATTTTTAAGAAATGTTTTGAATGATTTTGAAGTCAAGTTTTGAGCTATATCTCAATTTTTGTCGCAACATGAGTCGCAATAGTTTCAAGAAAGTTTTAAGAAAAGGAAAAAAAAATTACTAGTATTTTTCTTACCAGAAAGTGAGAATAAAGTTTAAGAAATGATGTTTAAGAAAGCTTAGTAATAGTCTGAAAAGGCAGGATGTTACATACGACACCAGCTCAAGGAAAGGAATAGGGATTTTAGTATAACCTACTTTAGTTAGCCTTAGACCTATTTTAGTCTTTGAATGACTATTTTAGTTAGCCCTAGCAATATAAAAAACCCACACTAAGGGAATTAAGCTCAATTAGAGATTTTACACCAGAAATTGACATTCTTTCCTTACCATCACCCTTGTTCACTGTACCACCTAAAAGAGATAGTAGTTAGAGATTTGACCATTAAACCACCATAATTTCTCTTCTTTTTTATTCTCTAGGCAATTACACTTCAAACAAAAAAAGGTAGGTTTTCTAAATTTCATGAGTTGATAATTAAGGTATTGGGTAATTTTACTAAGAAGTCATAATATAAATATGGTTGATGGAATTTGTGATATTAGAATAAAATTTGATCATGTTAAATTGTTTGATGGATTAATCGAACCATGCATTAGAGTTTTCTTGGATTTTTGAAGACGTAAGTTAGGGTTTTTGCATAGTTTCTTAAGCATTGTGCCATGAATGTTAATTGCATGGTGTTGTGATTGAACACTCTAAAGAGGTGAGCATACCATGATCCTAAGATGCTGCATTACCTTAGTTACAATTACAGTAAGCCTAGAAACCAGATAAGTACATCTCTTACTTGCAATGTGTTTGTTCAAAATATGAATTTACATGGCGTTAAAATCTTGATAGCTAATAAGATGCATATATTGTTAGACATGTATGCCCTAAGGAGTAAAAATGTAATAAGTTTTTGGAGACATTTTTATCAATAAAGAATTTATTTATTGTTTATATACCAAATCTTGGCCTCTTTACATTCATAGTTGTTGAATATATGTTAAACAAACAATAGTCTAAGACTGTCAGTTTAAACCTTCAAGAATTGGGCATATGATGGACAGATTATGTAGAAGACATGATTCTTAAGGTGACGGTCTAAATCATAAGATCCGCAATCGAGGGAATAAAGTTGGGTGCTTTATTCATGTAAAGATTGTTATGTTGTCTATATCCCTTTTGGGCAATGGTTTGCCTTGACCATCAGAGGCGGACTCCATGAATAGAAACATTGGCACATTGTCATGGGTGACGATGTGTTGGATCGAGACATAAAGTGAATTGATTTGGATTAATAATTTTGTCTCGGCAAATCGATTCACTTTAGACAATCATTTGTATTGTATCTTAATCCTGACATGAATAGTAGGCCCGTTGTCTTGACTTGTGTCTTTTGATGTACCAAAGGGTGACACCTATATCTTAATAGTGGTATGCATGTCGGTATGTTGGAGGCATGACTCTTGATAGCGTAGACCTGTTATTCATAGATATGGAATCCATAGCTACTCTTCAGGAGTAGTGATATCCTCTTATATGCATTATCCTATAATTGAAAAACTGGTGCGCTCAACCATTTAGATACATAGGTGTAACCGAATGGTATATTGTCCTTGGATGGTGAGTTTTTCAATGGTCAGATAATGGAACGTAAGATAAAAATAATCAAGAAGGCAAGACAGAACTTATCCTTAAGCCAGTTATGGATAATCGTATGGGGATATAATACACTATGATATGTCATGGAGACTTAGCTATATGGGCTTCGTAATTCTATATAGTTCAAGAGTGCAGATCTAAGCTTTTAGTGGAGTAGCGTTGGAGTTGAAAATTATGGAATGTATATCTGGGATATTAGGTTTCATAATTATTGGGAGCTTGAACTATATAGGTCTATTTGGTCCCCTTTGCTAGCTCACAACATCCTGTAACGACACAGCGTGCTTTTCCAATAATTGGTGACTTATGTCAGATTTATCAAATTGGTTAAAATTTGAAAGAATCAAATAATTTATGTCTGTTTATCGATTGAATTGATTTTGTAATAAAATTAATTCAAGATAAACTTGTTGACTTATTGGGATCGGATAATTCTTGTCTGTTTATCGGTTGATTTAATTTTGAATAAATTAGATCAAGATAAACTTGTAGAATTATTAGGAATTCATTTATTTTCTTAGAGATTATCTAGATAAAGTTGTTTTAATCAAATAACTTTTCTATTGGGTTATTTGAATTAAAACTGAGACTTTATCCTATAGAATCTCGGGTGAAAAATAAAAGATTCGCTGAGATATTAATCGATAGTTTGGCATACCGATCCTCAAGTTTGGCCTGCCGATGGGGCCTGTTCAGCCTACCAATCATCCTAATCGGCCTGCCGATGAGCAAAGGATAAGATCACTCATTTTTACGCAAATCTTATCAGATATTGATCTGAATTTAATTCTGATTTAAATTGTTAAGACCTAATTTGATGAGGACTGACCCTAGACCTAACCTTTATAAATAGGGAGTAAGTCTTAAGAGTTATTTAGATCAATTGAGAGATTAAGAGTGATACTCTACTGGTGAGAATCTGAAACTCCTTGAGAGCTCTTGTTCACAAATCACGAACACTAGCTTTGGGTTCTCTCAATTGGTTGGAAGGAGAGTCACCTAAAGAAAGAGCTGTATGAGTGAGCCCACACTCACTCCGATCGTGGATAGAGAATAGCAAAGAAGACCAGTTGGTTGAGGCTCTTTTGGAACATTACTTCTCTTCTCAGATTGTGCGAGTTCTTCAGCATTCAAAGGTTAGTAAGATTTGGTTGATTTATGCATATAGCATGTCAAACTTATATTTTGGAAAAAACTCTAATATAAAATTTTTAAAATTTTACTGCATACTATTTTTCCAACAATTGGTACAGAGCCATGGTTTTTACATACATTTACGAGTTTGTGATCATGTTATATGTATAAATTTTATGATCTTAATCTCTCCTATGCTTGAATTTAATTTTCTAGAGAGTTGGAACTCTAAGTTTCTATATATTATATATGTTGTCATGGATTATGTGGTGAATGTTCATTAATTAATTATGGTTAATTAAATGGTTATTTAATTATTTATTAATTAATTTATACCGGTTATGGTTCCTTAGAGGTTAGAATATGTATCTAGGTTTTTCATGTAATTAAATAGTGGACTATTATCTCCGTCTAGGAATTATTATTTATTTTTAAATTTGTAAGAATTTTGTAATTAAATAATCATTCAAAGAAGACGAATCTAGAAGGCGGATCTATAAAATGGATGATGGCGTTCCCAGGTATTTCTTGAGTCTCTAATTTTATGTTTTTGAATTGTTGAAAATAAAATTGATAAATTGCTTTAAAATTGTATTTTCTAGAATAGAGATTTATGTTCGGCCGGCATGCCGAATCCCACAGTTCGGCAAGCTAATGGTCACAGATCGGCAGGCCGGACGTGAGGTTCGGCAGGCCGTCAATGGGGCAAAAATCAGGAGGCTCTAGTGGCAAGTCGAACCTTTAGTTCAATAGGCTGATCTTTCATAAGTCGGCAGGATGATCTTCCTGATCGACAGGCCGATGGGTCGTGACCGGCAAGCCAATCACCCCTATCGGCCTGCCGACCGAGAGCTGAAAATTTTTTTCAGAAAAGGTGCAGTTTTTCAATGCAATTTTAATTTTGTTTTTGGGACAATTTTGAGAAACATTAAATTTGGATATGACTGGAAATATAAAGTATTTGATTCATACGGGATTGAAGACTTGAAGATGGACATTACATGAAGAACGATACAACTTGAGGATTCAAGGATGAAGAATCGATTATATGTTTCAATTATTCTCTTGTAATTTTTTATTTCTATTCTCTAGGGTGGAACCATAATATAATGGTTATTATTTTGCTTGTAGCTTTGCTTAATTGCTTTGCTTGTCTGCATTGTAATATGATTTGCCATGTATATTGATAACATGTCATATAGAATAGGGAGTGCCCCTCATATTAAAATTGTTCATGCATGTTCTTAAAATAAAACCTTGAATTCAAAAGATTGAGTGGGAGAAGGTTTTCGAAGAGAGAACCTAAGGCCTCCATCGTTGGTCCATAGGTTGTACATGATGGTCCCAACCCCTCAGGAGGGATTTCTATCATGTACCTGATTGGATCTCTAAGATGATAACATATTTTAGCATGATTTATGGTTACACACCCTTAGGTGGTGATTGTAAATCATGGATAAAATATTGAAACGATGGTTATACACTCATGTTAATTTTATTATTAACTTCCCCTAGGAGCTCTGTTAATAAAATTAATGGCCAAAGAAACGATTATTAATATATGCTAGATCATACGGGTATTCGATGGCATATATTAATTAGGAGGGGATCTGTGTTCCTAATCGAATTTGGCATGACTCCCCTAAGAGCTTCTAGAATTCATGAGTTGGGAATTATCGTTGTAAGGTTGTGGTATTTTCAAGGTTTTGACACATAAACACATTTGTATATTTTTACATGATTGTGTTATCTTACTAAATTGTTATTATATGTTTGCTTATGTTTGGTATATGATTCTTTATTGTAGATTAAAAATGTCTAAAAACGTTTTATATTTGATACTTGACAAAAACCTATTGACTAGAGAGAATTATAATGATTGGAAATAGAACTTAGATATCGTCCTCTCCTTTGAGAAACTGAAATATGTACTGACAACCCCTTGTCCTCCTGAGCCTACGGGAGACTCAACTAATGAGCAATTCCAAGCGTATAATTGCTGGAAAGATGCTAATGATCAGGCCCACTGCTATGTTATGGTTAGCATGAATAACGTGTTGCAGGCTCAACATCAGGATTATGAGACTACGAAGCAGATCTTGGATAATCTTGAGGATATGTTTGGAGGCCAAGCCATAACAAAGCGTCATGGGGCGCTTCAGAAACTTCTTAACTGTAAGTAGAGCCGAGGACATCTGTAAAGGAGCACATGATGTTGGTCACGGGTTACCTCGTTGAGGCTCAAACCAATGGAGTCGACATCGATGTTGAAACTCAGATGACTATGGTCTTTAAGACTCTATCAAAGGAATTTATTTTGTTTAGAGCTACTTGTAATTTAAGCAATAAACGGGATATGACCTTGATAGAATTAATGAAACAGTTACCGGAGTTTGAACTGCTGATCAGGGAGTCTCTTGCAGGTGGAGAGGCCAACATGGTAGCTGCTTTTGGTTCCAATCCTAACTCTGGGAATGGAAAAAAGCAAAGGGCCAAGAACAGGAAGTCTTCTATTCCTGCTAGTACTAAGAGCAAGAAGAAGAAGAAGAAGAACCCAAAGAAGCTTAAGTGCTTCTTCTGTGGGAAGGTCGGGCACATAAAGAAGCATTGCAAGGACTTCCTTTCAAAAGGAGGTAGGTGTGATCTTCGGTATTTATAAACTTGTTTGGTTGAGGAATCTAGTGACATTTGGGTCATAGATTTCGGTGCAACTAATCATGTTTGTGTTTCTCTGCAAGGGTGCAAAGAAATGAGAAGTCTGCTGCATGAAGACTTCATGCTTCGGATGGGCGATGGATCCTTAGTCTCAGCAAAAGCAGTGGGAGACGTCCATCTTTATTTTGATAATCATAGGAATTTAATTTTGCAAGATTGTTTTTATGTTCCTAAATTTAAAAGGAATTTAATTTCTGTAGCTTGTTTATTTAAAGACTCCTATGTGGTTTCTTTTAATGATAAAGTGGTGATTTCTAAAAATAAATCTTTTATCTGTTCTGGATGGATGCAAAATAATCTATATTTTATCAAACCTAAGATGGACTTATTGCTTAATGCTGAGATAAATGATAATAACTCTAAAAGACTTAAAACTTCTCACTCTAATAAGACTTATCTTTGGCATTTGTGCCTTGGTCATATTAACCTGAATAGGATTCAAAGGCTGGTAAGGGATGGACCTTTAACTTACTTAAAGGTAGAATTTATACCTCAATGTGAATCTTGTTTGGAGGGTAAAATGACCAAAAGACCATATGGGTCTAAAGACAATAGGGCCGAAGGTGTTCTAGAACTTGTGCATAGTGATGTTTGCAGACCAATGAACATCCGGGCACGAGGAGGGTATGAGTACTTTGTCACTTTTACTGACAATTACTCCAGATATGGGTATGTGTACTTGATACACCACAAAAGCCAAACTTTTGACAAGTTCAGGGAGTTTTGGGCTGAGATGGAAAAGTAATTGGCTAGACCTATAAAGGCACTTCGATCCAATCGAGGTGGAGAATACCTTTCTGATGAGTTATTGGGACACTTATTAGAGAATGGGATTTTATCCCATTTGACTGCACCAAGCACTCTGCAGCAGAATGACGTAGCGAATAGAAGAAATAGGACTTTATTGGACATGATCAGGTCCATGATGAGTTATTCATCATTGCCTTTATCTTTTGAACAATGTGCCATCAAAATCGATCCCTAAAACTCCTCATGAGTTGTGGATAGGCAGGAAGACATCCTTAAACAATATTCGCATATGTAGATGTCTGGCTCATGTCCTGTTTAAGGATCCGATTAAGTTGGAAGCACGTTCGAAAGTTTGCATGTTTGTAGGATATCCAAAAGGGATTAAAGGGGGTTATTTCAATAACCCAAAGAAAAATAAAGTCGTGGTTTCAACTAATACAACTTTCCTTGAGGAGAGTTACATGGACGACTTTAAGCCTCGAAGAAAAGTGGTGCTTGAGGAGTTAAAAAGTGATTCGATCACTCTAGAGGTTTCGAATGAAACCATTCCAATCAATGTAGAAAAATCAAACGAACCTGAACAACAACCAAAGGGGATTCGACGTAGTGAGAGGATCAGGCATCAACCTGAGAGATATATGTTCAATGGGGAGGTCTTTTTGGCTGAACCAGATGAACATGATAGGGATCCTTATACTTACGCAAAGGCTATGGAGGATGTTGATTCAAAACTCTAGACAGAGGCCATGAACACAGAGTTGAAGTCTATGGAGACTAATCAGGTCTAGGAGCTTGTAGATCTTCCCGAAGGGGTAAAACCCATAGGGTGTAAGTGGATCTACAAGAGGACAAGAGGAGTGGATGCAAAGGTCGAAACCTTTAAGGCTAGACTGGTAGCTAAGGGTTATACGCAAAATGAAGAAATCGATTATGAGGAAACCTTCTAGCCTGAAGCCATGCTTAAGTCCATCCAGATTCTCTTGTCCATAGTTGCCGCTTTCGACTACAAGATTTGTTAATGGATGTCAAGAAGGCTTTTCTAAATGGCTATCTTGATGAGTCCATTTATATGGAGCAACCAGACGGGTTCAAGGTCAAGGGTCAGGTAAGGTTTGTAGGCTGCTAAAGTCTATTTATGGACTTAAGCAAGCTTCTCAATCTTAGAACATAAGATTTGATCAAGTGATCAAGACTTATGGGTTCTCACAAAATGTGGATGAGCCATATGTTTACAAACACATTAAGGATGGGAAGGTGGTTTTTCTATTGCTCTATGTAGATGACATTCTGTTGATTGGTAATGACATTAGGGCATTGTCATCAGTCAAATTATGGTTGACTAAGCAGTTTGACATGAAGGACTTGGGAGAGGCTAATTTTGTTCTTGGTATCCAGATGTTTTGAGATAGGAAGAACAAAATGATAGCTTTGTCCCAGGCTGGCTACATAGATAAAATTCTCAGGAGGTTTGCAATGTAGGATTCCAAGAAAGGTGGGCAACCATCTAGGTCTGGAATTACTCTTTCTAAGAAAGACTCTCCAAAGTCTTATGAAGAAAGAGAATACATGAAGATGGTGACTTATGCTTCGGCAGTGGGTAGTCTCATGTATGTCATGCTTTGTACACAACCGGATATTAGTTATGCGGTCGAGATTGTAAGTCGATTTCAGACGGATCTAGGATCCAACCACTGGGTTACAGTTAAGAATATTTTCAAGTACTTGAGAAGGACTCGAGGATACATGCTTGTATATTTGGGTGAGGACTTGATTCCTCTAGGATATACAGACTCAAATTTTCAATCCTGTCTGGATTCTAGGAAATAGACTTCGGGTTTTGTGTTTACTCTAGGCAGCGATGCCATCAGTTGGAGAAGTGTGAAGCGAGATTGCACTTCAGATTCAACGATAGAGGCCGAGTATGTGGCAGCTAGTGATGCTTCGAAAGAAGCAGTGTGGCTCTACAAGTTCCTTGGGGATCTTGAGGTAGTTCTTGGTATGGATAAGGCAGTATCACTGTATTGTGATAACAGTGCGACGGTAGCTAATGCTAAGGAACCAAGATTTCATAAGAAGAGTAAGCATATTGATCGAAAGTATCATGTGATAAAGGACTTCGTTGAGGGTAAGCATGTCACGGTGTGCAAGATCACGTCAGAGGACAATTTAGCTGATCCATTTATGAAGACACTTACTAGGAGAGTCTTTGAGAGGCATGTGGAAGCTATGGGGATGCAAGATTTGTCATATTTACTCACTTAGTGCAAGTGGGAGATTGTTAGAAATGTATGACCTAAGAAGTAAAAATGTAATAAGTTTTTGGAGACATTTTTATCAATAAAGAATTTATTTATTGTTTATATACCAAATCTTGTCCTCTTTACATTCATAGTTGTTGAATGTATGTTAAGCAAAAAAAGTCTAAGACTGTTAGTCTAAACCTTCAAGAATTGGGCATATGATGGACAGATTATGCGGAAGACATGATTCTTAAGGTGACGGTGTAAATCATAAGATCCGTAATCGAGGGAATAAAGTTGGGTGCTTTATTCATGTAAAGATTGTTATGTTGTCTATATCCTTTTTGGGAGATGGTTTGTCTTGACCATCGGAGGTGGACTCTATGAATAGAAATATTGGCATGTTGTCATAGGTGACGATGTGTTGGATCGGGACATAAATTGAATTGATTTAGATTAATAATTTTGTCTTGGCAAATCGATTCACGCTAGACAATCATTTGTATTGTGTCTTAATCCTGAGATGAATAATGGACCCGTTGACTTGACTTGTGTCTTTTGATGTACCAAAGGATGACATCCACATTTTAATAATGGTATGCATGCCGGTACGTTAGAGGCATGACTCTTGATAGCGTAGACCTGTTATTCATAGATATGGAATCCATAGCTTCTCTTCAGAAGTATTGCTATCCTCTTATATGCATTATCTTGTAATTAAAAAACTAGAGCGCTCAACCATTTGGATACATAGGTGTAACCAAATGGTATACTGTCCTTGGATGGTGAGTTTTCCAATGGTGAGATAATGGAATGTAAGATAAAAATAATCGGGAAGGTAAAACAGAACTTGTCCTTAAGCCAGTTATGGATAATCGTATGGGGATATAATACACTATGATATGTCATGGAGACTTAGCTATACGGGCTTCGTAATTCTATATAGTTCGAGAGTGCAGCTCCAAGCTTTTAGTGGAGTAGCGTTGAAGTTGATAATTATGAAATGTATATTTGGGATATTGGGTTTCATAATTATTGGGGCTTGAACTATATAGATCCATTTGGTCCCCTTTGCTAGCTCACAACAACCTGTAACGATGCAGCGTGCTTTTTCAATAATTGGTGACTTATGTCAGATTTATCAAATTGGTTAAAATTTGAAAGAATCAAATAATTCATGCCTATTTATCCGTTAAATTAATTTTGTGATAAAATTAATTCAAGATAAACTTGTTGAATTATTGAGATCGGATAATTCTTGTCTGTTTATCGGTTGACTTAATTTTGAATAAATTAGATCAAGATAAACTTGTAGAATTATTAGGAATTCATTTATTTTCTTAGAGATTATCTAGATAAAGTTGTTTTAATCAGATAACTTTTCTATTCGGTTATTTGAATTAAAACTGAGACTTTATCTTATAGAATCTCAGGTAGAAAATAAAAGACACTACTACAAATTTTGGATTAGACGACCTTTATTTAACGATCGTTTCCTAAAAACGGTCGTGGTACCGCGAGAAAAGCGCGGCGAGTTACGCCCCCAAAAATGAAGACCGTTGTGGAAGGGGGTGGGAGCTACTACGACAGTTTTTTAAACCGTCATGGAAGAAGGGGGTTTCCATGACTTTTTTTGAAAAACCGTCGTGAAAGAGGGGGATTCCACGACGGTTTTTCCCCTCTTCCACGACGGTTTTTTAAAAAACCGTCGTGGTAGCTCTACCCCCTTCTACGATGGTTTTTTAAAAAACCATCGTGGTAGCTCCAGTATTCCACGACGGTTTTTTAACAAAACCATCATAGTATCTTACTTTAAAACCCCTTTTCCACCTCGATATTCAGACACAATTCAAAAACTCGCTTCTTAAATAAAGACAAAGACGCATCCAAATCAGCTGCTGCCGTCCCTCTCCACCTCCACACTACTTAATCTCAGCCTAAATTGTAAGTTTTTGTTATAAATTGATAAATTGTTGTTGATTGTGTTGTATAATTAATCCAAAATTGATAAATTGATAAATTTGTATTGTGGATCATGGGTATGATTTCTTTGTTTTATAATGAGTATGTGTAACTTGTGACCGTTATCAGTAGTGGTGTTTTCGTTTTATGATTAATTAATATATATAGGTAGGTATATATATATATATAGATTGTGAAATTAATTTTAATTTAATATTTCCTATTTATTATTTCGATTTAGGTATTGCAAAATGGATAGGAAATGGATGTGGGATTTTCGATTATCTAGAGAGTATGTGAATGGTGTGGAAGAGTTCTTGAATTTTGCCAAAAGTCATGCCAATGGTGATAAAATTCGGTGTCCTTATGTTCAATGTGGAAACCATAGATTGCATCCAATTCCAATTGTTAGAGGACATTTATTTCGAAATAGAATTATAAGTAGTTATCAAATGTGGCATTTTCATGGCGAGTCTAATTTCAATTTAACTTTACTAAGTAACGAAAAGCAAGCAATGGGTCGACGATTCAGTGCCCAGTACCGGTAAATGTCACTGGCAATGAGTTCCCTATCTATGTGGGGTATGAAGGTGTTTACT
This sequence comes from Artocarpus heterophyllus, assembly GCA_025403435.1. Lineage (NCBI taxonomy): Eukaryota > Viridiplantae > Streptophyta > Magnoliopsida > Rosales > Moraceae > Artocarpus > Artocarpus heterophyllus. Next base: position 14,425,291 of record CM046328.1, read on the forward strand.
ACTTCATCAACTTTGATAAAATCGGGGCAAACTGTATCCTGGTATATCTCAGGTAATAACTTCATCCTTATTTCATATTTTTAAAATATAGGTAGAGTTGTAAGGTGCTTTCAAATAATTGACTGTATTTTTTTCTATTGTAGTTTTTTGACGGAATATTGTGAACTTCAAGGCTTGGCGTAAAATTTCAGCTTCATATCTCCGGCCATTGTTTCAAGTGCTGCAAAAGACCTACAGAGTGATCGTAGAGAATGCACCACATTACTCCTCCACCTATTAGCTCAAGAACCGAGGGGGAAATTATTCTTCCTGTCATACAATGTTGGAGAATATTGGATGTTGGGACTTATTTCGCTATGCGAGGACCAAATATATTGGTTTGACCCCCTCGGACACCCACCATGCGAGGATTTTGTATCAATCACGAGATTGTAAGTATTAATATTCTCTTATAAATTTAAATTAAATGTTTTTAGTCCCACATATTTGTATCGTCTATTAATTCATTTAAAAATGACACATTGTTAAGGCACTTAACGATTGGAAGCTTCAAGCGAAAAGCGATATCACAAACCGACCGAACGGAACACTATATTCCAAACGTAAGTGTCCAAGACAACAAGGAAGCGTAGAATGTGGTTTTTTTATTCTACATTTCATACGGGATATAATTACAAGTGGTATACAAGCCTTAGGAAAAAAGGATTTTTATGTACATACGGATATACATGAAGTTATATTAGAGTAGATACAATTTGTAAATAGGTATGTGCTCATTAGATAGATAGATAGAGATAGTAGATAAACAATTACTGAAAATAGCTTAAATGTAAATGATCTTGTAAATACCTAGAAATTTCAATATACTCTAATTTTTGTATGCAATCGGGGCCTTGTTGTAATAGATAACACACGGGACTGGCCATCCCGTGGGAAAACAAAAATTTTTGACGAATTTTTTTTTGGGGGAATACCAATTTTCCACGATGATTTTGTGAAAAACCGTCGTGGAAAGGTTGGGATTCCACAACAGTTTTTTTGTGAAACGGTCATGGAAAGGGGGGATTCCACGACGGTTTTTCACAAACCTTCATGGAATCCTCCCCTTTCCATGACGGTTTTTCATGAAACTGTTATGGAATCCCACCCCATTTTACCTTTCCTCGTGCCAATTTTTGTATTATACGATGGTAAAAAACCGTCGTAAAAACTCCACGTTGTACCACGACTGAATCTTTCACGACAATTTTTTTAACATCGTGAAATTTTTTCACGACGGTTATAAACCGTCATGGAATTCACAGTTTGTAGTAGTGAGATTCGTTGAGATATTAATCGACAGTTCGGCATGCTGATCCTCAAGTTCAGCCTGCCGATGGGGCCTGTTTGGCTTGTCGATCATCCTGATCAGCCTGCCGATGAGCGATGGATAAGATCATGCGTTTTTACGTGGATCTTATCAGATATTGATCCGAATTTAATTCTGATTCAAATATTTGAGACCTAATCTAATAAGGACTAAGTCTAGACCCAACCTCTATAAATAGGGAGTAAGTCTTAAGAGTTATTTAGATCAATTGAGAGATTAAGAGTGATACTCTGCTGGTGAGAATCTGAAACTCCCTGAGAGCTCTTGTTCAGAAATTACGAACACTAGCTTTAGGTTCTCTCAATTGGTTGGAAGGAGAGTCACCTAAAGAAAAGCTGTACGTATGATCCCACACTCACTCCGATCGTGGATAGAGAATAGCAAAGAAGGCCAGTTGGTTGAGGCTCTTCTAGAATGTTACTTCGCTTCACAGATTACAGGAGCTTTTCGGTATTCAGAGGTTAGTAAGATCTGGTTAATTTATGCATATAGCATGTCAAACTTGTGTTTTAGAAAATACTCTGATATAAAATTTTTAAAATTCTGCTACGTAATATTTTTCTAACATATTTTAATGAGGATCTTTATGAAGAGACTTACCATTTTTATGTTATGTTTTATGTTCCTCATACCAGAGAAATTCTTTTTTTTTTTTATCTCATAATTTATGTTCATCATATAGTAGTCCAAAATGGTAAGTTTTAGGTGCTTTACCTTTTTTTTAATTTCAACTGCTTAATTTTTCTTTTGGCTTAACCTATTATTAATGTATACTTTTTTTAATTGAGTGTTAGGAGTTTAAACTCTACACCTTATTGTTGATTTAGGTGTAAAATTACTATTAGGTCATGCCTGCTATCACTTGAATCTCTAGGTAAAATTCTTCTCTTTTTTGCATATTATTATTCATATTTTACATCCTAAAAATTTCAATCACAACTCAATACATGCATTGCATGTAATCAAACTAGTTTTACTAATAAATAAACTAGTTTTACTAAAATAAAAAAAAAACAAGAGAGAAATATCTAATAAAGAAAGAAAAAAATACCCCATCGATTGTTATAGCTTTGAAACATTTTTTCCCCTTAAACTTGGGTAGGAGATTTGAACTCTACACCTTATGGTAGAGTCATGTGTGAAGTTATCCCTAAGCTATGCTAACAACCAATTTTCTAAATTGTATCATTGCATTTTTTTGGCAATGGTGGTCTACACCATTTTTTCAGTTATAAACAGTGCAAAGATCTCACATGCTACAGTAACAATAAAAAAAATAATAAAAATAATAATAATAATTGCTACAGTATAAAGCTCTCATATACTACAATAAAAACAGTTTTAACCAACAGTTTCCGCCACAATGCCAAACATCCTAAAAAATTATATTAAACTAAAAAATATAGTAATTTAATAAAATTTAATTTAATTTTCATAGTTTATAAATGAGTTTTACTAATAGGATATTTTTTTAGTTAATCACAAAGTAATTGTAAAGAGATTAAACCCAAAATTATAAAATGGGCAAAGATTTCCTGAAAGGTCTACCTTTTGTTTGTTTGAGGACAAAGCGTAGGCTATACACTTAGATGCTAACACAAAAACCAAATAATGAAGCTCATATTTCCATCTAACAAAAGTTTCACCACCAAAGTTTAGAAGTTTAATTAAAACCAAGATACTAGACTTATACTATCAAATCCCTAATAGCTTTTAATTTTGGGTTCTTGGGTAAATTGCCCAATTGGTTCCCAACCTTTTACAAAAGTAAGATTTTGATCCTCAACTTTTTTTTAATTTTTTGGTCCTCAACCTTTCATTTTAGTAGTTGAGGAACTATTTTAGCCGGATGAACGTTAAAAGTGTGTCACGTGAAGGGCAAATGACCATTTTAATAAAGGTAGTTTAGTAAAATATCAAATGTTTTTTAAAGAAATTAAAATAAAAATGTTTCCTTTAAAAATTGAAATTTAACTTGAAAAAGAAGGAATATAGTGCTCCTTCGTTAAGGGTGGGAAAAGGAAGAGAGAGTGATGGGGTACGGCGAAGGCGTGGAGCACTTCAGTGGTCACATCGGGGTCTGGGTGCAACGGGGAAGGGGTTGACGACGGCGGGGTAAAGGGTAGTGGCTAGGTAGGGCTAGATGCGATGGAAAATGGGTGCATTGGTGTCTAGGTTGGTCGGCATCTGGTGCAAACAACTTGCTCCAATGGTCACCTCGAGGGTCGCGTTGGCATCGTAGGGTGGCGGGTGAGCTGGGTATGATAGGGAAGGGGCTCGACAGGGCAGAGGTGGCAGGTGAGGGTTAGGCTAGACGCGATCTATTGTATTTTTTTGGGGGGGGCGGAACAACAGGGACACGAAGAGAAATGGGCCGACAAGGTTTTTGGGGGCTTCGGGAGGGGCAATGGGCGTGAGGGTAGGGGCGGGGGTGGGGTCGTCAACTACGATTGGGGTGGTTGGGTGTAGAGGTAGGGTCGTCAATGCAGGAGGGGAGCAGTAGGCGACAGGTTTTGGGATTTTCTTTTGTTCTTTGTTTTTTCTTTTGTTTTTGCAGATTTTGAATTTCTTTTTGGGTTTTTTTGTTTTTGTTTTTCTGTTTTTGTTTTTTTTCCTAATTTTGAACATTTTTTAGATAAAAATCAAATCAATAGTTATGATTTGGTGTTTTTAAATTAATAGTTGTGATTTATTCTTAATTTTATAAGGTATCAATTATTTTTAAGGATAATTTAATAATTTTATTAACGGTTAAACCGTTACTTTAATCGTTAAAATGATTCCTCAGCTATTAAAATAAAAAGTTAGAGGCTAAAAAAAAGAGGACCAAAATTTCACTTTTTCAGGACCAATTCACTAATTTACCTTTTAAGTTATAACTTTTAGCCAACAGATTTTACCACATCTAATTTGTTTTTAAGAGGAAAAGAAAACGAAGGAAAAAAAATACTTAAATAAAATGAGGGAAAGGGAGACCAATTAGATTCCATGTCTGAGAGCTCTCCGACTCTGACAACAAGGCCAAAACTCACCTCTAAGTTCCAAAATTTATTGTTGAGAAAACATTGATGCAGCAGAGAGTACGGCCTATGTGCAACAATATGGGGCTTTTGCCACACATCTATTAAATTTTTCTAAAGACACCCACGTATAAAACAGGATACATTAGAAAATCATTGATTTGTGGAAAATTTTGGTTTTTTTTTTTTTCAAAATAGAATCCAACGGTTTAGAAACAGTGAGTAAAGTCTTGTATATAATGAGTTTGTTTAAAAAATCAATTAAAACTTAAGATTAAAATTTAAATATTATAATATATAAAAATCTTACACTATAAAAAAATTTTATACTATAACAAACTAAACTTGTTTTTTAAACTTTCTTTTCGAAGGGAACATTTTTTAGTTGTCTACAAGTGATCAAAATTTCGAAGATATAAGTTGTGCCCATCAAATTATGAATCTGGTTAAAAGACGAAAAGCATTTTATAAAATCAAATCAATGGATGAAAGAAAGCTAAAAGAGAAAGCAAGGCAGTGATGATTATTTCCTCCATTACAGGACTTAATTCTACTCATCCCATGGACCCTTTTTTTTCATTTTCATTATTTTTTACAGACGAAGCTTTAATTACGACCTAATCAAATTCCCCGGACGGCTAGCTAGGTGAAAAAAAAAAAGAAAAAACCTCTTAGTTGGTTCGGCACCTTCCGCCGAACCCCCACGTGAATCTCTCTCTCTCTCTCCCTCCTCTCTTTCTCTCTCTTCTGCAACTCATACTGCTCCGACGTCTTCTCGTACTAACACCTTCCACTGCCCGACTCTCTCATTTCTCAGAATTTTCACTTTACACAACAGAGAAATAGAAAAGTGATTCAGAGAACCAAATTTACAACCAAATCCCACTTCTTAAACTTTTTTTTTTTTCCTTCTTTTGCTTTTCAGCAAAAATTAAAAAAAATTCACGTAGGATTTCATTTCACGGATCGTCTTTCCTTATTCAGAGAAATTCCGTCCTTGCTTATAGGTTTCTCAGTTCCACTGATCGTCGCCGGTGCAGTACCAGTGAAGAGTCGGAGCTTGCTCATCGGAGAACAAGTTACAGGTCTCTTCTCCGCTGGAGAAGTTGTGCTCCTCGATCTTCACGAACTGGGGCTGATACGAAGTCGTTTTTTGGAAAGTATTACCGAAGCAGTTCATAGAAGACGACGAAGGCGAAGAAGAAGACGACATGTTCATCAGCCGGTGGGTCTGCAGAGAAGAAATCCCTCCATTGTTGTTTTTGTTGCTGTGGTGATTGCTACTGTTTGTAATCTCCTCGTTCAAGATCGCGCTAGAGTCACTGTCCGAAGAACCGTCTTTAAAATCCATTGGAAACATGTTCGAGACCTCAAACATGCTGTTGTTGTTGTTGAACCTCTCTTGATGATCCAAGTTTAACTCCTTGGACTGATGCTGATCATTACCAGATTGCGGCTTAAGAGATGTGTCATGATCATGATTCATGGCTTGTTTCTGATCCGAATCTGTTGGCGCGATTAGTTCCTCCTTCACAGACAGATTGCTTTCCGTGCAGTTTTCTTCTTGGAGTTTCGACTTCAACTCCCTCATCTACAATACATGACGAGAAGTCAGATTTTCAAGTGGACTAATGCTCTAACACCATGTCGAAATATCAATTAAATATTGTGATTTTTGGTTACCTCTTTAAGGAGAGATTCATTGTCGCGTTGAAGGGCGTCATAGTTAAGCTTAAGAGCATCATAATTGGCCTTGAGGAGGCCATAGTCTCTTTCCAATTGTTTGGTTTTCCAACGAGCTCGGCGGTTTTGGAACCAAACCGCCACTTGCCTTGGTTGAAGACCCAGTTCCTGAGCAAGCTTCACTTTTCTCTCCGGCTCCAGCTTGTTTTCCACCTCAAAATTTTTCTCCAACGCCTTCACTTGTTCAACGCTTAGCCTTCTCTTCTTCTCAGACAGAACATGACCTGATTCCTCCACAGATCCTTCTTCCTCCAACCCATCAACCAACATCGACCGGAAATCTCGACCATACACGTGGTTGTTCCTTGGGCTGTGTTCTTCTGCAACAAGTTACAATAAGAGACGAGAAGTTAGTAAGACCAAAAACAGAATTATCATATGGGAATGTGTAAATCTAATGAAATATAATTTTTTTTTTTTTTGGTTAATAAACCTGTGGTTGGGCAGACGGACAATAGGGCACCCAGAGAATCGGAGCTGCTAAGTCTCTTCATGACTTTGTGTAGATCTAATTATTGTCGGATGAAAAGCTCTTTCAAGGGAAGATTCTTTTGATTAATTAATTGTTAGAGCTGGATTTTTGTTTTTTGTTTTTTTTTTTTTTTTTGTTTTTTTCACTTTAAGCAAAGAGTGGATGATGAAGAACAAGTTGTCTCTTGTCTGGAGCTAGACCAACTTGCACAGTAGTAGAGTTGTAATATGATAAAACTGTACAACAACATATCACCTCTTCCCATTACCCAATCTCTCTCTCTTTTGGATATGATAAGTACTTCTTCTCCCTCTGTACCCATCAAAAAACCAAAACAGAAAAATCCCAACTCACAAAACCAAAACCAACAAGGCAAAGAAGAAGCAAAGGTAAAAATGAATACAAAACCCACAAAGAGGAAAACAAGGAGAAGTAAGTAATGAATTCAAGATCTCTTTCACCACTAGTACACTACTCTTTCTCTCTCTACATCATTGCTCAATCAATTTTAGCTACGCTAGCTATGTGTGAAAGACAGTATAGTCTATGACCGTTCATCTACGATGGAAACCAAAAGAGATTTTGAGAGAGAGAGGTCTGGATTAGAGAATGGGAAGGTCAGTGAACCAGTTCACAACCCAGCTGGCCTCACTTTCTCTCTCTTTAAATAAAACCAACTTGGGTCAGATGTAGGGTTAAAATCTGACTTGGGTTAGGTGCACTTCAAGAGTTTTTGCAAAATGAAATGAACCGAAAATTCAATCCAAATGCAAAATTTCTCCTTTCACCTGCTATCCCCGGTTGGCTGCCCGTTTTCGACCGTTTTATTTGGGAGACTTTTGGTTTTGGCCTTTCAGAATTTAAACGCTGTGTTTTGTAAAATGAAGGAAAGAAAAAAATAAAATGAAATAAAATACAGAAAAAGGATTTTTGGCTTGGCTTATTAGGCTTGGCTTGGTTTAAGCCTAGGTGAAGATTTCGCTAGCGTCAGCGTATCATGGCCGCACTACGGCGTGGTCGGTGCGATTAATCGGCGATTAGAGGAAAACTTTCTTACCCCTTGCTTGGTACAGTGATTTTTACCACAAACTCAATTATAAACAGTATAAAACTCTCACATGTTATAATAATAATAAAAAAATTACTAAATATAAAGCTCTCACATGCTACAAGTAAAAATAGTTCTAACCAACTAATTTTTACCACCTTTCAAACATCACCTATTGTTTTTTAGGCCTTTTCTTTTTGTTTCTAAAAAACTGTTTTTTTTTTTTAATTATTTCCTTTGGCTGGGTTTTAGGTAACTGACTTCGGTGCACCAGATGTCCATTCTACCGTACTAATCTTTTCCATTTCTTTCCTGCATCTCTTTCAGTGCATGGTTAAGAAGGTACAGAATTTCAGCAACCCAAAAAACGATCTAAGTCATTAAAAATATATTTTTTGTTAAAAAATTATCTTTATAATTAATTGGTTAAAATTGAACGACATGATACATTTTAGAAAAAGAAATAGGATATTTATTTTTTTATACCTTGTATTTTAAATTAATTTAAATAAGAAGAAAAAATTAAAACTTTTAAAAAATAAAAAGAAAATAAAATAAAAACACACAAAATATCTATTTTTGAATGTATTTGATACATTTTTTAGGGCAAAAATATTAGTATAAAGTTTTTTAAGTTTTTAAAGGTGTCTTATTTTTAATTTAAGGGTATTTCGGACAATTTTTTAAGTTAAAATTAAAGATTGAGTGAGAAAAGATATAAATATATGTATTAAATTTAATCTAAAAACATAAATCCAACGAGATAAAATACCAAAAGTATGTTGTTCGAATAAACTTAAAATATATGGTTTAAAAAAGTAAATAACCCAAAAGCAATTTACCAAAGCCTCTTTCAAAAATTATAGACTGCAATAATAGGTTTTTCGCAAATTGTGGAAAGCTTTTTCTTTTTTTTTTTTTTGTAGGGCTGAAGAAAGTTTTCTTTTTTCCCCCTTTTTAGACGTGAGGATGGGACTAGTAAGATGAACTTTTAGAATTTAAAAGTTCATTTTGTTTTTTCACGTTAAAAAAAAAAAAGAGAAAGAAAGATGAATCTATTAGAATTTTAAGGAAAAGAAACTATCATGATTTTTGTTTTTAGGATGAAATATGGTTTTTGAAATTAGAGTTATGTTGTTGTCGAAACTCTAAATGCTCAAATAAACTTTGGATAAAAAAGAAGATGAATGTAACTAAGGGATGTTTGACATTCTGGAATCAAATAGCGTAATTTATCATCTTCTCACTCCTAAAATGAGCTAAGTAATGATAATTTATCAAACAAACTTTTAGGCATAATATATCATGAAACTCATTGCGAACAAAAAAGTTGTAGTAAGTTAGGAGGATGCATTGCGTTCTTGTTTTCAAATTGATGACTTTGGGATTGTCCAAATCTATTGCTCGCATCATTCTTATCATGTTCTTCAGAATCTCAGATTTGGAGAAACAAATAGGGATTGAACTTAGATAGAAAATTACTTCGTACTATAAGATTTTTTCGATCACTTTCTTTCTTTGCTGAGGTAATTGCAAGAAACGAAATGAAATTGTTTGAAGAAATTAGATAGTTTCCTATAGATATTGTTGAAATTTGCTCCATCATTCCTGTGCCAGTGAACAGTGGCCCATTAATTTACACAACAACCATGCAGAGGTGTTGAAGGAATACAATGAGGGTCCCCCTTCTTAATATTATTTTATTTTATTTTATTTTTATGGAACAATACTAAAGAGCACGAGTAATGTTTCGATACCACACTAAATCCTATGCTAACATACAAGTTACGTTATTCTCTATTATAAGTTATGATGCTTAACGCTAGTGATGCCTCTAAGTATTCATATGTCAAATAAATAAGAGAAATATTAGGTGAAAGAGGCGGAAAACGAATCAAATTCATACTTCATATTACTATATTCTACAAGTTGAAGATGGGAAAAATCCTGTAGCTTATTGACGACTCCCTCTTCCTCAAGAAACTGATCTGGCTGGTGTCTTACGGGTTACATTTGTTCCTATGCAATTACTTCACGGCTTCGTAGTTTGAAAAGTTTGATTTCTCAATTTAAAAGGTTTGCTTTTCCCACCAAAAGAAGCGTTTTAGTTAAGACTAGTATGCTCTTAACAAGCACACACAATAGGCTCCCATACGCAATGTACTCAACCAAAGATTGTACTGCAGAAGGTTGTTTTTGTTATAACCTTTTTTATTGCCCCTGGATTAACCCATAAGATATGTATTTATGTTGAAACAATTTCATAATATGTGCATTGTGACTCTGGTCTCATGTGACTAATTGCCAAAGTTCTTCCCTTCAAAAAATGAAAAAGAAAAATACAAAAATCTGAAGTTCTTATCAAAGTGTGACTAATATGTGCTTGAGAACGCAGTTAAAACTAAAAGCTAGAATAGTTTTACTATAGCATGCTGAGAGCTTTATACTATAGCTTATTTTTGCTTTATACTGTAGCAATTGTAATGACATTTTCTAAACAATATTGACAAGTGCTCTCTAAGCCTCTTTGTTTCAAGGAACGAAAGAAATAAAAAGACGAAATAGGTAAATCAGCTGAAAAGAGAAGCAAGGAAAGGGAAAATAACATAATTTAAAAGGCAATATAAATATACATATAACCACCAAATGAGAACAGATTTAATAAGAACAACTTTGCACTTGCTGTCTCTTTCTGAGAGCTTCATTGCCTTATGCTATAACTTACCCATCGAAGAAGGCGGTAAAATTACTTGTTGGAAAGTGCTGGTGCATTTTCTGCAATTTTGAGCACAACAAAAGAGAGTGGCTACTGCATTCAATCCTAAAACCTTTCAAGGGAAACTTTATCACCTTGACCAATGACATACCTTACAATTTTCATCAATATTTTTTCTTAGCGCAAAGAAGTCCAACCAAGATTTTTTTTTTAAAAAAAAGTTTATTTACCTTTTTTATACCTTGTGCTTCATGTTTATTCAAATGCCTTTGATTTTTATATCATTAAATGTATATATTTGGGTTAAATTTAATACACAAATTTACATCTTTTTATATCAACTTTTCATTTTGACCTAAAAAATTGTTTAAATTCCCTATGATAAAAAAAAAAAACAAAAAGAAAACTTAAAGAACTTAAAAAAAAAAAACTAAATTTGACCTCAAAAATATCTAAAATATCCTCAAAACAGGTTTTTTCTTTGTATATTTATATTTATATTTAGATTTTCTTTTTCTTTTTTATTTTTGAAAGTTTTATTTTTTCCTCTTTTAATTAAGGATAATTTGATCATATTAAATATAAAAAAAAAATTTTACCGAGGTAGGGTACAAATTTGTGTATTAAGCCTAATTTACATTTAATGAGATCAAAATCGATATAGTTTTTGAATAAAACTAAAACATAGTACATAAAATGGTGAATGTCTCATTTAAAAAACTCCCTTTTTTGGATATATAGTTGTAAGGCAGTTAAAAACATAGTCGAAAGCCAGAGTTAAAATCAAAATTAGTTCAAAACTTAAATTGTATGAGAGAAAATACTGTAAAATTGATTTGTTCTATAACTTTGTAGTTTAAATCAAAGTTATTTTGAAGTTCATATTTTGTTGGCCTCTTTTTTGCATAGTTGACACGTAACCACATAAACATTCATGATTCCGTGCTCCTTCTGTTCCTCTTCTTTGTAACAAATTGAAAAATCAATGAAAATGAAACAAAAATGGAACATTCGTCTATTTCTTCCTTGAAAAAATTACACTTTTGTTAGGATTGCACTTCCTATTCCCAATCGCAGGAGATCAAATAACGATCTTGCATGGCATTATGCCTATTAATGCAGCCAGAAGCCGAGTTTTGTCAGGCAAAATTGGGCCCCACTTGGGCATGCAAGTGAACCAACGCCTCTCTTAATCTTCCTTCCCATATTAGAAGAAGCAAGAATTATAAAAAAAAAATTGTATTAAATAGCACAGTTTTAATTTTTAATGTAAATAAATAACACTTTCAAAATTATTTAAGTACATAGCATTTTTGAAATCAACTATTCTTTTTTCTTCTTTTTCTTCTTCTCTTTCTTTTTTTTTTTGGTTTTTGTTATCCCAATATTGTTTCGTATTTTTCTCTACATCATTTTATACCAAAATAAATTTCGTCTTAATCTAAATGGGTTTTTTAGATAACATTGTTATATTTTTTTTTGTTTATTTTTAATCCCAATAAATTGTGGTCTAATTCTGTCCTCCACCCTATTATAAATTCAATTAAGGACAACTCGCTTAGCACTAGCAGGCAAGAAAAAAGCAGCAACAAATGAGCCTAAACATATCGATTCAACGATTAAAACACCATAGAACTTGGATCCCTTGTTTGAAAACTACCTAGATTGTATCTTGATCTATAGACGCATGTGTAACATGACCAGCAAGTTAAATTCCGTAATATCAAAAAATTAAATTAAATTCCTTCCTGCACCAATACCACTTAGACAAAATAAAAACCACATGTTTTATAGTTCAACCACATCCGGAACTAGATTGACGCGGCCAAATCGGGGTAAGGCCAAATTGACAACTTAGAACAAATGTGATCCATGTGAGTACTATTCCACATATTAGTTGCTTCATTACCACGCAGCAAAAAGGAAAAGGCCCACCTCAAAAAAAAAAAAAAAAAAAAAGGATCAAACCAAGACCGACCCGTTTGTTAATCTTGTGGCAGAGATAGTGTTGAGTTTCCGCCACACCCAAAAGTGCTGTATGGTCAATTTACGCTAGAATGTACAGCAGCTTTCAACATTTCCCAAGATCATAGAAATCCTCTATGAGCGCTCTCCCCCAAGCTGCGATAGATATAGGCAGGCGCAAGTGGGATTTGAGCTGTAGTTCGTTCATCACAGATAAGTGCCCCACCACCAAGGAAATTGGTCGCTGCTCTGCGTTTTAAAAAGTGGGGTCCCCTTAAAAACATTATTATTCTAATGACAACAACACGTGTGAGTGACCCACGGATGGAAGAGTGGGCATGTGGGAAATCGTAGGCCTCAGAGGAAATTGCAGAGCGCAAGAGGTGCTACGTGTTCAGGGAAAGCAGATCAGACAAAAGTTGTCCTTAATACGTGAAGAATGGCCTACATGACATGATGAATCATCCGGACCGTTGATGTGGTGATCCTTTTTTCGTTAACGTGATTCCCAGGCGTTGAAGCCCATTGGTAGAAAAGAAGCTAAAAATATCGAATTGGCTTTTTGGTCAAACTTGCACATCACCTGTCCTTTTTTTAGTACAGGAATTCACAAAATGGTTTAAACTCAAAGAATATTATTTTGTTATAATATATAAAAGATTTATAATATAATATATTTTTACTTCGTATTATAGTATAAGCTGATGATTCAAGCACTAGTTTAAACTTATGAATTTAAACTCAGCTCTCAAACACAAGGTTGACCTCCATTGTAAAGCATGAATTGGTTTCAATCCTCAAGTCATTTACCCTTACAGCTAACTCCAGTCTACATTAATATCTGACTACCTTATTTAAAAGAAGAATCTAAATTACATTCAATTATTATTATTATTATTATTATTATTACCACCACCACCACCACCACCACCCTACTTTTTCAAAACTTTACGTATAATGTAGCTCAGTTTCCACCTGAGCCGTTAAATTGTTTTGAACAAAAAGACGACAATTAATTGTTTCAACAGTTACGAGCGTTTCCTTATATCATCTAATGACTGAAATTCAAGCTTCATTTGGAATATATCCTAGTTTTCACTAGGCTGGGTGCCTAATTATCTCTGAAAGCACATTTTCAACTTGTTTATCCTCTCATCTTTCTGTAACCGCCTTTGGTTCTTTCTTTGGGGGTAGAGAAACCGACCAAATAAGCCAAAGAAAAGATCAGCCTAAAGAAGTAACACATAATGATGAAGTCTTCCCAAAAATTGGCCCTTTATAAAACCATGATATGCAAAGGACAGCTTCCTAATATAACAAGAACCGACGTGATGGGTTACATATACTGCAGACTATCAGAGCAAGCTACAAAGGGGCTAAATTTAACAAAAAGCTTGATCATCTCTCTGCTTATTATTATTTTTTAGACAATGCATTAAAAAAAAAAAATCAAGGTCAACCTGCCAAACCTGAGCGAAATCTGACGTGATAATGATTTTATTTTAAACGTGGAATGTTAAAAGATGGGCTAGTGGAAAGCAAGGCAAACAGTGACCAAAGCTGTCTTCTACTTGCAAAAAGTGTATTTTTACGCCTGGCTAAAAGCTTTACGCACGTTGGTAACCAAGCCTTCAAAATCTGAAGCTAAAATATAATCTATGAATCTCAACCCTTTTTTTCGCCTTATCAGTTACCTGAATCCAGCTAAAAGTGGGGCCCAAGACACAATCATATAGAGCGAAATTCGAGGTGAATAAATCTTAAAAGCGATGTGATTTTCCTAATCTCCTTTTTGAAATCACATCAAACTGACCTGTATGATTAGTGATATGAGAACATTAGTGGGTAGCAGAAATTGAAGCAGTAGAAAAAAGTCATTTGCGGCTGCTATAAATATTTAATTAATGGGGTTTCTTTATTAATGCTTATACTGCCATGGAAATGAAAAGAAAGGGTTACAAGGGTTATCAATCCATGACTCTCTTAAGTATCAGCCATTGGAGGGAAAGAGCAAACATCCAATTAACCAAATCATGGATTCTATCAAAAACCGAAAGATGGTGCTCATAAATGGGTTTTCTTGCAAAAGGGCCGAAACCCATTTCCAAAAAGAACAGAATGGATGGTCCAGCCTTAAGTAACTTGTTTCAAAAGTGATAGAAAAGTAGACGCGCTTGAGAATTGATTGCACGAGTTCCCAGGCTCTAGAGAAAAGAGAAAGGTCTTTTTGTTGTCTAGGTGCCTCCAAGAGCGTGTCACTGAGTGTGCACAGAATCTAAAACAAAGGGCCAACAAAGAAAAAGAAAGCCGAACTTGTAGAAAGTGACAAAATGAAGAAAAAGAAGTTTGATTGGGTCGGTGTGCTTTGTAAGAATGTAGACCCCTTAATGGAAGGCAGCTTTAGCTTGTAGCTTTCTTTTTTAATTCGTGAGTGGTGTCCAAAGGCTGTGTGCAAAAGTATGAGAAAATAGAATCTTAGTCAATACTGTTCCTGTTCCCTTAGACATACGGGTAATTACTCGTTTCTTTTTCCGACCCTCCTTTCCTAAAAGAGAGAGAAAAAGAGGAACGAAATTTGTGGACAAGGTTTTGATTGGAAGACTTGCTTCGCTTGTTCACACCTGGTTTTCATAGGCTAGGTGAGCTATGCTTTCTTTTGATCAGAAGACAAGTTGGCTATTGAATTTTAGAAACAACTATCTGACTTAACTACAAACTTGGATTATAAAACAATATAAACCCACAAATTAAGCATTACCATTATACTTCTGATACATCAGTAGATGTCCTCGACTCTAATCTGTTGCCAAAATATGACCTGAAAAAAAAAATTAAGGTTAAACTGAGTAACAGCTCACCTTATGACTATAGCTAAACATTGTTCGCTATGAATAATCATATGAACGACATATAAATTAAAGGCATAGACTACCCTTGATGTAAATTCCTTTTGAAATGTCAACTAGAATAAGAATAATATCATTCGATTATGGTTTGTTGAATTATAGTGCATTCAGTATCTTTTGTCAGGAGAGCGGAAATGGGAGTTTCCTATAGGTCATTTGGTTGTCTTATGGGAAAATTCTCCACTTGTCATTTCTACCAGCAAGTTAAACCCAAACTCAACCCAAAAAGCGTATATAGGAGTCTAGGACAGTCCATTTTGCGCCCTTGTGCAATTCTAAACAGTTATTCAGTTAATCATATCATTGTACTCCACCTTCTGTTTCTAGGATCCTTACTTTGCGGTAGTCTCTCACTTCTTGCCCCTCTAGAGATCTCATATATATATATATATATAGCTTAAATGATAATCCCAGATGCCTAACTTACCCTTTCATTCTCCCTAATCAAACACAAATCATACAAGAAGCTAAACGTTTTTTTTCTTGACAATGAACTACAATTGCAAGTGGGACGGCCCGTTGCATTGATGATCCAAGGTCGATAATATATCCACCTCTCTAAACTCTGTACAGAATCATGCTATCAAAAAATGTAGACGTCAATTCATCAACAAACTTTTAAAAGGTCTAGCCTGCAAAGAACAAGATGTTGTGGTTGTCTTTAGGATAAAATTTATTTCTACACTTTGATGAATAGAGCAGGACTATTTAAGATTGTTGGGACTGATATCAAGAGTCGAGCCATTAGAAGGTTTTACCTTTTCAAGGGAAAAGAAGTAGAATTATACAACATGACATTGTTCATATTGCATGCGCAAAGAATTAAGGAAACTACATAACAGAATTTGAATAATGAGCATAATGCTAAACACCTGGAAAAATATTTTATGAGCAAAAGATTCAGGTCAAAGCAAATACAAAATCTGCACAAAATGCATCATCTAGGAGATTAAATTGTATTTTCATTGTATGCATGTTTCTGATTTTACAAGAAAGCAACAAAGCACAAAACTTTCTCATTTAAGGAAAAAGAAATAGAATTATACACCATGACGTTGTTCACATGTGCATGTGCAAAGAATTAAGCAAACTACAGAACAGGAATTTGAATAATGAGCATAACTGCTACACACCTGGCAAAATATTTTATGAGCAAGAGATTCAGGTCAAAGCAAATAAAAAATCTACACAAAATGCATCATCTAGGAGTTAATTGTATTTTCATTGTAACGCGAGAAAGCAAATTCAAAAACATAATATGGAGCCAAACAACTGGAAGAAAACAAGCCTCATAATTCAAGGACATAGAAATAGATTTCCATGATGATAAGCTATCAATAGCTCCTATTTCATCAATCTCTGGTGAAGTAGTTAAAAAGAACAAAGTAGAGTAAAAGATTGTTCTCAGCAATAAGCAGTATAAAAAAGTATGTTGAATGCCACTGTGCTGATAGTATTTTCACACTCACTTTTAGTTCACTCAAGTGGGCGTGTAACAATCAACACAATTGATTTCAAAGTTCTCAAGGTTCCTGATGGAACTTTTAAACTTTTTTTACCCATGTCCAAGCTAACAATAATAGAAGTTGTATACACTTGGAAAAAGGCCAAGCGTACCAAGTTCATTGATAAATCAGAAACTCTACAAATAAAAATAGCGTAACAATTAATTTATAAATACAACCGGCAATAAATGTTAAAAATCATTTTAATCTCTTGGCCACCCTGTTTCTTAGGACATGTACATCGAAAGTTGGGCATAGTACTCTCACATTCCTACTCTCTCTCTCTCTCTCTCTCTTTTTTTTTTTGGTCAAACGCTCAAATGAAAAGAACCATATAATTCTTGGGAGAAATAGATAGAAGGAATTTAAATTAAAAACATCATGGTAAATTCATATCGTGGAAAATAATGCCACATCTCAGGAAAACAGCCAAACAATGTGAGATTATAGTATTACAAATAAATCCATCTTTTCTAGAGTTGAAGAAATTTGTTGCCAGTTTCTAAATGGACACAAATCACATGTCTGGACAAGATATTCAAAGTTAGCAAGTCTCCTTTTCTTTGTTTTTCTTGGCTTTTTAAGTTTTATTTTCTCCCTCATCTGAGTAAGAGCTACGAATTTAATTGAGCCTGTACTATTAAGAGTTCAGATAGAATAGCAAGGAATAACATTGACATACATACTGGAATGCAAAAAACTGCTAAAAGCTTTTCGAACTACATATTGCCATAAGGCTGCTGAAGTGCCTAATTAGGAAGCATATCTATCTGTAAAAGCGAAAAAAAAAAAAGGGTAATATTTGCTCTATTATAAGAACAATAAAAAAGACAAATCTTTCAAACAACATTGAAAAATAGATGAAAACAAGAAAATCTGTGTAATATCCATGTCAAGTTAGCCAAGTTATCTCTACATGTAAGCAATCGACCTTCAAGGCTTTGACATTGTATCAGCACAGTTTGTTGAAAGAACAAAGAAAGGAGCGAACATATCACTGAAAGAAGTATGTATACTTTATTTAACATGTATCAAATAGAATTCATTTTTTCGATCAACCCTGTAACCACTATAATAAGGGAATCCAAGTAGGAAAAATAAGCCGTTTCAGAAGGAAGAAGTTAAGAGAATTTGTATATTGTTGTAATGCTGTCCTAGGATATACCTTCAGCATGAAGAATCACATGTTTATTGACACACTCCAAGAGATAGAACCTCTTAGCCATTTATAAAGATTGATTAACAGGAAAATAATAATGAAAATCCTTAAAACTAACAACAATTCGAGGATGTTAAGAAATAATTTGGTCCTTGGTGCTTCTACTCAACTCTGTTTTTTCCTATCTGAGCTCCGTTCAATATGATTTGTTTTGCCTACAAAAGCTACAAAAAAGTAATCGACTTCAAAACACACCTGCTACCATGTGTGAAACAGATTCCTTAGCACTTTTAGTCGCTAAACCTATAGACAAAATCAAGCCATTTTAAAACTATTAAAACATATACTTGCTCACCCTAGTAGAAATCGTCGCATATGTGAAAGCTTTATTTTAAAAGGAAAGCACATAAACGACTCATTCAAACCCATGCATTTTGTATCCAAGATCTGTAAAGCTAACAACTTGCCGTTGTTAAATTTTCCAAGTTTACCATAAGATCTCACATGTAACCAAAAGAAAGAATTAGCAACACTACACATTTTCTTTGGAATAACCAATTCTCCATTCATGTCATGCCCACAAACAAACAATAATGCAAAGATGTTTATAAGAATCCTTTCTAAAGTCTTACAAATTGTCCTGCTCAATCTCAGATGCAACAACAATCCCTATTTATTAATTTGAAACAAAAATTTTACAAGTTTAGAATGGCTCAACACAATAATTTTTCATGCCAAGCAAGCACATTCATACCTCCAGATTCTGAATCTTGTAAATGAGAAACAAAAGCAACAAACTGCAAATTATTATGAAATTAATTTCACATCCATTAGATATTGCTTCATCACAAATGAAAATGCAAAAACTGGCAATAAATATATACGCATTCTGCATAATATTAGGAATAAATGTGCCTTCAGATTATACGAAATCTAATCTTTCTCCCCAAAAAAAAAATCTTTGTACTGAGAAAAAAAATGTTATATATATCATGCAGATCAGAATCAAAAAGATTAAATCCAACAAGCGCACTAAAACCAGTGACAGATAACCGAAGCACAAGGGCATTACCAAAGGCAGAGGTTGAACTTGAGAACAATGAAACGCCACGCAACGATTGACGAAGAGCCATGGCTTGTCCATTGAGCAGAGGAAAAGGGGAAATTGGGACGATGGGGGTTCCGATGCCGTTGATGGGGCATATTCGCGGTAGAATGGACGGTTGTGATTTGAGGAATTATAATAAAAATATGTTATCTTATTTTCCTCCACTCCCGTCTAAGCTAATGATAATTTACAACTTTAATAATTGCTATGTAGACAGTAATTTTTTAAAGTGTTTTAATTGCTTGACTACTTGATAAAGGTCAATATGGTCAACTCAGACAATATGAACTTTTAAAAATTAAAAAAAATTAAAAAAATTAAAAAATGTAAATTCTTCTTTGGTCTAATCTAGAAATGTCAAAACTGACCAGGCCTAGTGGACCGACACGAGCATGGCACGTTAAAAAGCAGATACGACACGATGCGACATGATTATTAAATGGGCCTAGCCCATCCCGTTTATTGAATATGCTGTGTTTGGAGTAATTTTTAAACATAAAGCATGTTAAAGGCACAACATGAGAAAGGCCCTGCACGAATACGCGCAACAACACGTTAAAAGTACGATTGGTGTCTAATTATAAGCACAATTAAATAGGCCGGAGAAGACAAACTTGCAGAGAAGTGGTTTCAAGCTTTTTGCAAGGATTTTGGATATAAACTTGTAAGTAAAGTTTTACAAGCTTATTAGCCTAAAATCACTGACAAGTGAAGGGAGCTCTTTTTTTTGGAATGAGAATAATGTTAGTGTGAGTCACGGACAACCTTAACGTCCTGGTAGCAAAGAAGTCCTGCACGGTGGCCACTACATCCTCCTTGCAGATATCCCAATAATGGTGAAAGAAAATCCTAGAGTACCCGTCAGGACCTGGAACTTTCTAGGGATTCATACTAAAGACCACAAACTCAATTTCTTCATGGGTTGGCATTGCTAAGAGCAAGGCATTTTCTTCCCCAGTGATTAAGGAAGAGATAAGACCATTAAGATTTTCTAGGAACTCCGAACCTTGACTTTTATAAGCCTAGTTAAAATGTTCAATAAAGATCTTGCCAATTTCCTTTTTGGAGCCAACCAGGATGCCATCTTGATTGGCAAGGGAATTCATCCAGTTCCGCCATCTACACGCAATAGTCGTAATGTGGAAGAAATAGAAGCTTTTTTTCCCTTCCTCAAGCCATGCGATTCTCAACTTATGCTTCCATAGCATTGCTTTACTTTTTTAAAGCTCTTCCAATCTTATTTTTGCATCTTGAAGGTCAATATCCAAATCATTTAAAAACTCAAAATTAGACACGACATGAGACATGCTTAGGCTTCAATTAAATTAGCCTGGCCAGACTAGGCTAATCTATTTGACATCTCTAGTCTAATCTTAGATGGTGCCTACTCGTTAAGTTAGTCATATTGCTTCATCGACGTCTCAAATCTTAAAGGATTTTCAAGAGACTAACTACATTGTCAATAAAAGGAATCGAGATCCATCATTGGATTTTCGCAAGACTTAGGCTATTGGATAACATAAAAAGAATGTTGATGCATAAATCTCCTATGATAAGAGACAATGAAGTGTTTGTTCTGGTTGCTTTGTCTTCTAAATGCATAGGAAGATTTTCATTTAAAAAAGTTGAAGGTGCTGCTCTAAGTTAAAGTCTCGTTTGGGCTACAGATGTTGTCTTGCCACTTAACTTCATAGAGATCGATGCCTTAGAAACTATATAGGTCTTTCATTTCAAATTTTTTTTTATTATTTCTGATTAAATAACTTCTTTTCTTAGTTGTTTAGCTATCATCTTTGAAGAATCGCTAATTTTGCAGCCCATGGTGCAACTAAACATGCTCCTAGGTTAGAAAAGGATATGATGCAGTTGGAAGATGTTCCACTAATTTTATCAAATGTATTGAACAATAGTTCTTCCTCAATGGCAGATACGATCATTTCTCACAAAAAAAAAAAAATCATAGATGTTGCCTCCTCTTTTGTTCGTAAGCTCTCGCATCACCATCGACCTCGTATAGTCTCTTTTTTTGTGTGAAACCTTCTATATTGTCTCTTACCAATTAGTAGCTTGATCCATACAAGATTAAAACTGTTAAAAAAAGTAATATTTCATTAATAGAAGTGTTTGCCCCAAAGTTTAGTTAATGATGATTTTGATGATAACCCAAAAAAAATTGATTGTAAGATTAGTAACAAATAATCTTAAGGTTTTTATTAAGTAAAAATAGTTACAAATATTAACTCAAGATTTCAAGAAAAAAAGTTTGAATGATTGATTATCTTATTGGAATATACAGTGTAAAAATGGATAAGAGCTTAAAATAAGAAGGATCATTAGATTAAAAATCCATGCTCACTTTTTTTTTAAGGGTCCATACTTATTTTGTATAGGTGTGGTAATTTATATCGGTGGGCTAAGGGGTTAATTTTTACATAAACTAGCTCAATACTAACCCGACTCATGGCATGAATGGGATGGAAAATCTCAACACTAACACGACCTGTTTTAACATGGGTTAACATGACCATGACCCGTATTAACCCGTTTCTTATGCAACTATGAAACGCCGATAACCCGCAACCCGTCAATGACTCGTAACCCATCGATGACCCATAGTAACCTGCACTAACCCGTGACATTTTTAGCTTTGAGCTTACATTAATATAATATAAAAATAAACATAAAATAAATTTCCTCAAAATCAAATGAGTTCCATACTACAACAACAAAAAATTGTCCTAAAATTTTAAAAATATTCAACAAAATAACAAGTCTAACAAAATAACAAGTCCAACAAAATAAAAAAGTCTCAAGTGATTAAGCTAAAACAATCTTCTTATTGCTTAAGAGTTAAAATTAATTTAGTTTGAAACTTAGTCTAAAATTAAGTGAACTAGGGTTTTGTCTTATAGGAATATTTGATAATTAAAAAAATATTTTAAAAAATATTTAAATAATTAATTACAGGTCAAACGGGTCATTTTAGTGTTATGTAGGTTGATCCGAACATGACCCGTTTTTGGGCGGGTTAGATTCGAGTTGACATTAAAATGATCTGTAGTCAATTTTTTTACTCTAACTTATAAAAAAGCATGCAGACGACGTGTCATAACCCGTATTGTTGGCCCTACTTTTGTATTAATTTTATAAGTTTGTTTTAAATTTGGTTCAATGCACACAAATCCTTTAGAATTACATACTTTTTGCAAAAATGCATAAAGAGGTTTGCCAAAGACTTTCTAATGTGATAAAAATGGTTTTAACAAAAAATTTGGTCTTAATTTATTTGTATTAAAACTAATTTATTTGAAAGATAGGTTAAGGGCCAAATTTGAACAACAAGGATGCTAACATCATTTGGTAACCTAAGTCAACCAGTGGTTTACTGACTCTTGCTTGTATTGGTCTCAATAACCCACCAATCGACTAGAAGTCACCCAATGATCGACCGGTATTGTTCAAATGGGTATAATTCTAACCATTTGACAATGGGTTAAAAATCAAACTTTTGGCTTATCTTTGCATGTATCAGAAGGTTTTGAGATCGAAAATTGTTAAGAATCGATAGTAAATCCTTTATATTTATTTAATACTCTCTTATATTATATCAACTCCTCTAAGAACTAGCATTCATTACTTTTTGTATTCCAATACTCTTTGAGCTAAACTTAATAGAAGCATTTCTTGAGTCTTTGTACCTATCTTAGATTTATTAAAAATTTTCATATCCAAAACTAAGATTATAGGTTGTCAAGCTCTTGTAAATTTCATGTGAAGTAGATAACCAACATCCCAAGTTGAAGTTTGCCGTGAGCATTAGCTGAAAAAAGTCAGCGGGTTATATCAGAGAGATCATGCATGAAAGACATGGACATAGTGGAAGAGGATAAGTGGCGGTTTAAAAGTTCATATACATCGTTGAACCACTATAAATTCTATTTGCTTTATCCATCTTTAACCCTTATTCATTATTGCAAATTCATATCTTGTTGTTTGATCAAATTGGAAGTTATTTAAATATAAAATTGATTAGCTATCTTGTTGACATATCCATATTTAATGTTATGAGTATTCATAATTAGCTTGGCATCAATTTATCTTGTCATTTGTGCAAGTTGCATAATTAGTTTCTTTTTTCAATAATTGTAGAAAGTTTGAAAATGTCTTTAAGGTTCGATTCATCCCTTTTTCAGATAGTCATTTTTAAGTTAACAATCAATATAAGAGCAATGTGTTCTCATTTTCAAAATATGAAAGCTCATTTTACTGACAGACCTCCACTTTTTAATGTGAGTGTCTAATTATTAAAAAATTAGGATGATAATCTATTTGCAATCCATCGATTATTCTTATGAAAAGTTGTTGAATATGACCCTTTTGTACCTACTAATGTAGTTGATAATAAGAAGCTTCCTAAGGAACGTAAGGACTTAAGTGTTGATGATAAGAAAGTATGTCTTTGAATACAATGGCTATTAATATTCACATTATGCATTAGACAAAAATGAACTCAATAGTATATTATCACGTGATTCTCCACAAAGCCTTTTGGTACACACATGACAGTGAAATTACTTCAACTATCTTTTTTATGATTATGAAATATTTAACATAAAAGTATTGGTTTTGGAAAATGTTTTTCACAAAATATAACAGAAATGTGGTTGTAGTGTGCATTATGCATGGCCAAAATGTTCTTAAAATGTTTATAAAAACACTGTAGATTATAATAATTAAATGCATAAATAAATATGTATTAAACTTTGCTTATCCAAATGAAGAAAGAATCAGGAGGACACATACTGAAAAGGACATTTTGTATAAGACAAAACCACTGTCTTTCTCGCCTAATCCTCGACGCTAGGATAGATGTGCGTGTGGGCGAAGAAGGAATATGGTTTCTAAAAGATCACTCAACTTATTTTAGCCACCCGTAAATCCTAACTCATGAGCAAAATGGGTCTCGGGATGAACTTTTCTTCACTCTCTTTTCTCTCTTACACACCTATTAGATGAGATTTTGACAAAGCACTCTTAGTCTCTCTAAAACTTACAAATTTGTCAATGAATAGAGGAAGCCTTTATTTATAGAAAATAAGAAAGCTAATTAATTATGAAAAGTCTTCTTATTTTTATTTAATGTCAAATATTAAATTAAAATAAAAGACACAACTAAGTTTCCCATTCATCACATTGTAATAGGCGCTACACATAGATACCGTATCTATGCATGTGGTGCCAAAAGGAGAAGAAAGGGGAGAGAATATCTGTTTGTTATCTAATCTTATTTGTCTCCACATTCAACTTTTCATATTTGAATTAAATCACATTTATTAAAAAAATAAAAATATTAAATATGGAAACTTTGTAAACAAGCTTTAATATGCACAAGAGACTTTTCCTTTGTGCTATAAGCGCCATACACACAGTGTGACCCTCCTACTGTGTGTGACACCTACACAGTGAGATCCACCCACTATGTGTCTTCCAAAATTAATTATTATATTAAATAATCTATTTAATAATTATAATTATTTATTAAATAATCTTATTATTTAATAAATATAAATTAATTCACAATTAATATATTTTGAGTGATATATTCAATTTAGATTTCCATAATTCTAACTTAATTATTTAAACTAGTAATTCCACTGGTCCAAACAATGTTTACAAGAATGACAGGAACTAATGGACTTATAATTTCAAGCTCCAATAAAACCAATATATTACTCAAATTCTTTAATTCATATATTACTCTTTTATTAATTCCAATGTAACTCCACTAAATACTTAGAATTACACTCTTAAAATTATAAATATTTAATTGCTTATTTATTAGAGTCATCCATTTGATATAGCCATCACATATAAGTCGATCATCAATAAATAATTCATAATTGGTGATAGGTAATATTCGTTAACATCTCTAATTATTTTTTTATCCTTGAGTACCATTGATTCTTTAATGAATAATAAATTCATGAGCATAATAATGATTGAGTGCTCTTATTATTTAACCTCTGAATCAATAATCAAGAGAATTTTTTAGCTACTTCTTGTTAATTAATCAATATATAAATCATAACTCTTTAATTAATATATTACTCTTTTATTAATTCCAATATAACTCCACTAAACACTTGAAATTGCACTCTTGAAATTATAGATATTTTATTACTCATTTATTAGAGCCATCCATTTGATATAGCTATTACATATAAATCGATCCTCAGTAAATAATTCATAATTAGGGTTAGTAATATTGTTAACTTCTCTAATTACTTTTTTATCCTTAAATGTCGTTGATTTTTTAAAAAATAATAAATTTATGAACTTAACCATGATTGAGCGCTCCTATTATTTAGGCCCTGAATCAATACTTAAGAGAATTATTTATATGCTTCTCGTTAGAGAAGGAATGGATTCCATCTTGTAATATTAACATTCCTGACTATTTACTCCATTATGTCTCCAAGATATAAGAAATAAGATCATATTCTTAAATTAGTACCGAATAAATCAAAAGACATAAATCCATAAATAGGAGTTTGCTGATAACTCAAGATTAAGATCATTTTATATTTGATCATCCGTCGATGTAAGATTGCTTAGACCCACATAATACAACCCTATCAACGTGCAAAGTAGTAACTTTACTTGAAGCAATTGCATTTAAACCACATTAATCTAGCGTGAAACTATTTTGTATTGATTGAGTTTACGTATTGCTCGTACTTTTTAATTGGCTACTAGTGCTAATGTTACAAAACAATATAGATTCTGAGTTTTTAGAGCACTGTTTTCTTATCCATCTTTTACAACTATACAACCATTACACCCAATAACGAGTAACAGCCGCTTTCATGGATTCTTTCACCTAGTTTTTCTAAACCGTCATACTCATCAGAACAACTTTACATGAAAAAGGTCCATACCCATGGGACATACAGTCAAATAAATACTAAGATACTCAGCAAACTACTTTCCTTAGGTTTCACTTTCATTTAAACCTTTTACTTCTTCATACCACTCTTCAGACTGTATATAACACTTCAACAAGAAATGTTACAACCAGTCTTCATTTATCTACAAATTTAAAAACAATTCCTTACCAACATAACTTGTTAGTTTGCATTATTTCATATTTCACCGGTAAAAAATTGTTGATAAGGACAATTGTCCCTCTTTTCTTCATCCATCTATCTTACATTAATATTCATCGTAATCAAAGTAATTAAAAAAAAAAGACGATTGGCAAAAGAAAATAATAAAAATATTAACAGATAGACAATTCTGATTCCTTGGTGTAGTTTGTTCTTTGATTAGTTGATTATACTAGATGTAACTCATTTAAGAGATTGAGAAAGTTTGGAGGTGAGGGTATTCGTTATTCTTATTTTCCATCAATTTTCTTGAGGAGATTCTTTCATGATTTCTTTTTTCAATTTTTTTTATCAACCATAAAAGATAGACTATTATAATTGTGTGATTACATAATATTCACGTATTACATAATGGATAATTTTTTTAGGGTTCCATAGTAACTAATTCAATTCATTGCCAATGTACTCTAATAAATTTCCACATGCTACTAGTTGAAAGTACATGCCACCTATGTGCATATTCCATCTGCAGTGATGGACCTGTGTAAAGATAACTCCATTAAGAAAGTCAAATCTTTTATATTTTCTTGTCTCAATGGGTGACTCTACTAAAAATTTTTAAAAGAAAAAACTACGTATAATGTCCTCTTATAGATACCTTTTATTAAAAATGTGCTTCTTTTCTTAACTTTTTAAAACTTCCCATTTTCCACTTATTTTGTTTTTATTTTAATTTATTGTTTAGCTTTTTTTACCTTGATTTAAACCAAAAAAAAATCCTAATATCTTTTTTCCTTCTTATCCCTCTCAGATCTCTCTTTCTTGATTTTTCTCTACTTTCTCTCTCCTCTCTCTTTCTCTTCTCGTTTTCTCCGCCTCTCTCTTTTTCTCTCTCCTCCAATCACCTCCACCATCGCCATCACTGCCTCACTCTTGTTCTAATCACGTTGGCACTGGAGATTATCAAGGTCGATTGGCTACAAGATTTCCTCCTTCTTCATCGATTGTGATGATGCGACGTGAACATCAAGGTCCATCACCACCAAAATCATCCTCGCTTGGTCAAAGAGCATCTTTTCCTCGACCTTCGACAACAACTTACACTCAATTAGATGCTCGATCTAATGATCCAGATTTACATGAGACGACGTTTTTTTCCTCTATGCCCTCCAATTCAAACCTCTAATGCTGTGAGACTGATTCGTCCAAATGCTTGTTCTCTAATTGTTTTCGATTTCATAATTGATTTTGATGAAATTTTTCCCAAAAAAATATGGAAGCATCTCTGGAGAACAAAAAGTTAAGAAGAGATCTAGATTTTAATTTTTTCTGTTTTTTTTATCTGGTTATTGTTTTTGTTGCTTTTATTATTTTTTGTGCATTTTGTGATTTCCCAGTGTTAGAGATAGCCGCGGTGCCACAAATCTTGACAATTGTAGGTCAGTAACCATGCTCGTATTCGTGGGTTGGTAACCACGGTGGTATCTATAGTAGATACTAGCAAGTATCCATAATAGTTTCTAGACCAAATCTAACGGTTATGTGATTTTTGGACAGAATCTGGCGGTTCCATGGTGGAATCTAGAGGGTTTCTGTGAGTTTAAGGATGGAATTTACTAGGTTCTATGTTAGAACATGGCAGCTTCTATAAGGGAATCTGACAAGATTTGAGATGGAACCTGGTGGGTTCCATTATACTCTAACTATTAGACATAATATCCTAAGGAGTAAAATGTTATAATATGTTTTTGGAGGCATTTTATCAATAAAGAGTTTATTTATTATTCATATACAAAAATGTTGTCCTCTTTATTTTCATTTCTATTGACCATATAATAAACAAACAAAAGTCTGAGACTGTCGGTCTAAACTTTTAAGAATCATACATATGATGGACAGATTACATGGAAGACATGAATCTTAAAGGTGACGATCTAAACATAAGATTTGTAATTGAGGGAATAAAGTTGGGCGTTTTATTTATGCTAAGATTCTTATATTGTCTACATCCCTAATAGGAGATGGCTTGTCTTGGTAATCGGAGTAGTACTCCACACTACAACAAATTCAAGATTATACGACCTTTATTTAACGACTGTTTCTCAAAAACCTATCGTAATAAGAAAAAAAAAATGTAGCAAGTTACGCCTACAAAGACGAAAAACGTCATGGTATTGGTAGGAGCTACCACGATAGTTTTTTAAAAAACTGTCATGTAAGATTAAACCTTTCACAACTGTTTTATAAAACCATCGTGGAAGGTTTTAAAATCTTTACAAAATTTAATCTTTAGACAATTTAATCTTCCACGATGGTTTTTATCAAAACCATCGTAGAAGGTTTGGATGTTTGAAATTTTTAGTATCCTGCCTAATTTAACCTTTCTCGATGGTTTTTACAAAAACTCTCGTGGAAGGTTCTACATGTTTGAAATTTTTAGTAGCCTGTCAAAATTTAATCTTTCACGAAGGTTAAATTTGGGCAGGAAACTAAAAATATCAAACACACAAACCTTCCAAGACGGTTTTTATAAAAACCATCGTGAAAGGTTAAATTTGGCAACATACTAAAAATTTCAAACATAAGAACCTTTCACGACAGTTTTTAAAAACCGTCGTGAAAGGGCTTCTACGACGGTTTTTTGAAAGGGCTTCTATGATGGTTTTTTAAAAAATTATCGTGAAAGGGCTTCCATGACGGTTTTTGTACTTCCACGACGGCTTTTACAAAAACTGTCGTGAAAGGCCTTCCACGACGGTTTTTACAAAAACCATCGTGGAAGCCTCGGGGCCTTTCACGACGGTTTTTGTAAAAACCATCGTGGAAGCCCTTTCACAACGGTTTTTTTAAAAAACAATTGTGAAAGCCCTTTCACCTAAAACCATCGTGAAATGTTCCACATGTTTAAAACTTTAGTATCCCGCCGAAATTTAATCCCGCGCCAACGACATGACCTTCTTTATTTATTCAAAATTTCTCTAACTCAAACCCACTAACTCTCAAACCCCTTTCTCTCTCTAAGTCCTCCCCCCACAACCTAGCCACCGACGAACCCAACCCCCACGGCATTCCACCAACTTTGACATTCCTCTGTCACTCTCTCCACGACCCACCTAACAAACCCAACGCCATTCACCACCATTCATCCTCATCCCTTGACATTCTACCGACTCCACCATTGTTTGACTCGTCCTTTGACGTTCCATAGGCTCCACCGCTGTTGGTAAATTTCAAACCATTAGAAAAGTGTAAGGAAGGTTTAATTAGTTTTAGTTATTACATTTTGTTATTTAGGGTTATTACTTTTACTTTTAATTAACATTAGTTTTAATTCATTTTAGTTAGTTTTAATGTTATTAATTCAAGTATTATTACTTTCAGTTCTAGTTACTTTTAGTGTTAGTTTTAGTTTTATAAGTTTTAATTCTATTGTTATTAATTAGTTTAATTAGGATTTGTTATTGATTGATCATTATTTTTAGCTATTAGTTTTATGTCAGAAATTTATTTGTTTAATTTATTAAGTTGGGTTTTTTCTAATGTTTTTTTAATATTGAATCAAACATTTTATTAGTTAGTCATAGTAGTTAATCTATTTTACAATTTAGTTTTTATTTATTTGATATGCATTATTCAATATTTTCTTAGTTTAATGAATATTGGTATGTTAATGTGTGTTAATTTACTTTACAATTTAGTTTTTGATTATTAGAGGTGTATTATTCAATTTTTTTATTTTAATAAATATTGGTATATATGTTGGTATGTTAATATGTTAAAGTTATAACATGTTTTCTTTAGTTATAGTTATTTTATGTGATTAATTAGACTATATATCATTTTATTGGCTATTGATTGAAATGTTGAAAAAAGAATGGAATATATTGGACGACAAATTCATTGACATAAAGGGGGAAATAAATAAACAACAAGATGATTATGAACTTCGAAAAAGGGAGTCATTTAATCCCAATAACGTTAAAAAAAAAAAAAAAAAAAGCCGAGCTACCATGATGAAACGTGTTTCAAGGTTAAAGACGAAGGGATAAAAAAATGCAAGTTGAATTCGAAGAAAAAAATCAAAGTATTGGAAATGAGGAGGATGAGCTCCAAAGTTATATTGGAGTCTTAGTTTGAGAGCACATTCCTATAACAATAAAGGACTAAAGAGAGAAAAGCAGTAAGGAAAATAAGGAATGTGTTTAGCGAGATATTATTGCATCCTTTACCCTTCCCAAGACTACGAGGAAGTCTTTGAGAACAAGCACCTCTAAGTTCGAGCATGACCTTAGATAAGCTTTCATCAATGAGCGCAAAAATAACCCCAATATTTTCAAGCTCTCGACAAAAGTAACTAAAAATTACCTTTCCATTAATTCAAACCAATGGAGGGAGCTTGTGAATTACAAGCTTAGTGAGGAGCAAATAGAGATATCAAAAAAAGCCAAAGAGATAAGAGATGAATGTAATCTCGAACACTCATGGAGTCACTTGGGATATAAGAAAGGGGGAAGAGAATGGGTATGTAAAATTTATTTACTTTGTTTTTGCAAACTTTGTAATCTTTATACAAAATTTAACTAGCATCACCTTTTAATGTGGATGAGACTAGACAACACCACTACACCTCCTTCTCATCATGTTATTTGGAAGTTCATCCAAAAAAAATGGGATAGAAATTTTAAATATTCGAGATGCCAAGAGATTAACCAATAAATTCTAAGCTACTTGATGTTTTTAACTTTTAGAATAGTATAATTAATAGCATTTCAACTTTTACATTTAATGTTATTAGTTTTGTAATTATAGGATGATTTTAAAGAGCAAGAGTTGTAAGGCACGTTCCAATCTCAAAGGACGTATGATATATTGACTGCTGCATTAGGCAATCCTAAACATTTGGGATGGGTTTGTAGTCAATCTCAGTTTGTTAAGCAATCCCACTATTTTCATTCCACCCGTAGCTCAAGCTTCAATACAGAGGTGATTGAGCTACATAAGAAGTCAAGCTAGAAGTCAAGCTAGAAGGAAATTCAAGAGGGAAGAGATCATGAGAAGTCAAGCTAGAAGGAATTTCACCTGCCACATGGAAGAAAATGCGACTCCTGTGTTAGAACAATGCACTAGTGTGAAGGCAAGTTGTATAATTCATGCCGCACCAACACCACCTATGGAGCCGCCCTTATTAAGTCTTGGCAAGGGTGAACCTTTCCTTCTTCTAACACCATCAAGAGCGGAGGAAGGTGGTGTTTTAGTTAATCGCCATTGCAGGAGGAAAGATGTGAATGGATACTCTCCCCATGGATATCCTCCATTGTATGGCACTTAGGGAAGGTAATATGTGCATTACAATTGATATGTGTTATGTAAAGGATGAGTTTTTATCTTTCCCAGTAGAGGAAAATAAGGTCGTGAGTGATGCTTCCAAAGGATTTGTGGCTTGGCTCAAAGCATAAATCCAAATTGGGTTGTTAAGCCAACTTAGTGAATCTCCAATTGACCAACACCATAGGACAGACAAAGAGCCTATGGTGCCTATTAACGAGCCAATTAAGGGAGATCATTAAAAAAAAAAAAAAAAAAAGAGGGGAAAAGGAGACACAATAAAAAGAGGATATAATGGAGGTAACACAACCAAGACATGGTTTAGAAGGATTACCTCCAATAATGGCAAGCTTATATAGTTACTTACGCCCCTTTTATTCACTTCCAAGGTCATAGATTAGTTTTCTAATTTTACTCAAATTAGTGTGACATGTGTCATGGCATACATGAGGTATAAAACTATACCTATAGTTTTCCTTAATTGTCAACAATCTTTTATTTTTTGACTTTTTACTTGTTACTTTTTGTCTAACATTTTTTTTTTATACGTAGTTTATTATGGCACCATTGCCATTTCAAATTTTAACTCACCATGTACAGGTTCATCAAATCCTATATCACTTCCTATGTGCCAGGCCAAGCTGAGGTTGCGATTGAAGAATAAGCAAGGATGCTCTTTGAGTTTTGAATAAAGGAGGAGTCGACTGATGTTACTTTACGCCATATAATGGTGGAGGTCATTGGGTATTGGCCATTATTCACCCCCAAAAAGATAGAGTAATATAGTTGGATCCACTTGTCTAGGACATACGCCCCAACTTCAAAAGGATAATTCAATTCTAAGTGTATTCTTTTAAATTATGTTATTTATTGCTAATTTATAACATATATATTTTGATTGATTGCAATTTAACTAATTGTATTTAAGGCCTTAATAAGTAGAAGTTGAAAACAAAAACTCAAGTCTTTTTCTATACATCTCATGGATTTACTAAAATTCTACAACTAAAGTTGTGCATTCTACTATATATATATATATATATATATATATATATATACATATATATGTGTACACACTTGTTGAATTGCAATTAAAAATGCATATATATCTAAAATAATATATATCTTTAGATCCTTTTTAGACTATACCCAACAAAAGAAGACAAAGAATGTGGCTATTTTGTGCTAAGGTACATGAGAGATATTATTAATAGGGGGATATAAGCCATGACAAGCCAAGAATTCTATACTAATTAGCATTTGAGTGAGGTGATAGATGAATAGGGAACTATGTACAACATTACATAGACATGTAAACATTACATTTAATTAAATTCATATATTTCATTATTTTTATATTTTGTTATGTTTAATCTCTATAAAGTTTTGCTTTATATCATTAGAGAATTGTGAGGCCAATAAATTGAATATGGGAAGGCTACCCATAGGCAAAGGAAATAAATCTTATAATATTTTGTGCAAGGCCAGACATTAGATGATGGTTCGTCCAATGTAAAATAGCAAAGCTTTTATTCTCCTCGTGTGACCAATGACATTAGACAACAGTTAAAAATCCTTGGCTAATTATACTACATATTACGACAATAGATTAGACGATGATTTGGCTAACCGTCATCTTATTTTCAAACAATGGTTTTAAACCATTGTCTAACCTTCTGTCCACACTAGTGACGATAAA
Organism: Artocarpus heterophyllus; assembly: GCA_025403435.1. Lineage (NCBI taxonomy): Eukaryota > Viridiplantae > Streptophyta > Magnoliopsida > Rosales > Moraceae > Artocarpus > Artocarpus heterophyllus. The sequence continues at coordinate 14,458,432 of CM046328.1, forward strand.
TAATAGATAGGTGAAAATTAAAAGAAAAAAATTAAAAAAACACATTTAAAATACATACAAGAATAAGGACAGCGAGAAATAAAAATAGGGAGAGAGAAATTGTAAAATTATATCAAAAGACGAGGAAAGAAATTATAAAGAAAGAAAAATAGATTTTAAAAAAAGAGGGGGTGTGTGTGTAAAGGAGTGACACTTGACATGCACTAAAGGCATGATCAAAACATGAATTCTCACTTTTATAGACTAGTTGAAAGGCATGCGCAGATATTAAGCATGTTAAAAAAAAGAATAAAAAATTAAGTAGAAAAAAATAAATATATATAAAAAATGACAAGAAAGAGAAGAAACAAATATTTATAGAAAGAATTATAAGAATATGAAAGAAGATAGGAAAAAAGAGAAAGAAGAAAAAAATGAAAAGTAAGAAAACATTTCGACGTTGTTTAAAGATAGGAGCACCATTAGAAACCTATTCCTGCTTTATATATCGCTTATATGTTAATATATAATAGATGGGTAATAGATACTGGATAACATATAGATTATAAATTATGTAATTCAAATTTTGTGCTATTATATTTTTAGTACTATGGATGGGTACTTTCTTTCTTTTATAGGTAATTTATTAACTTCCTTTGTAAATAGATTAATTTTCCTTTAGCGTGGATACAAATAGGGTTGATTAGCTTAGATGGTAATTGAGATGATAAATAAGTAATAATTAATTCTAAATCTTGAATTTTTAAGTCCTTATCATAAAAATAACATAATTAAAGAAGATAAAGAAAATTTCCTTCTAGAAAATGAAAGTAGGGTGGATCATGGACATTAAGGTTTTGATTTGTGCGTGCAGCATTAACACAATAAATGAAAGTGAATGGAATATGTGTGACTGACTTGAACGTTTTGCTCAAATTAACAATAACTTTGCCAACAAATAATAATAATTTAGGTAAAAATAAAAATTTTGAAAGGACTAAGAGATACCAAACCATTTTTTTCTTAAATAAAGACAATATAGTTCAGCCAATTAAAATAAATGTTACAGCTGTACACCTTTTAAAAATTATAATGTTGAGGATTTTTAAGTACACTTTTTCTATTTTGGGGTGCATGTAACTTGGTGGGTGAGAAAAATCTAGCTAAACAAGAACTTTTGTATATTCAGCTCTTTTGAAACGATATGTCTAGGTTCTTCTCATTAATTCAATAATGTATCTATTATCAATGTAAATTCTCGCACACTCAAAAACCTTTAGATCTAGCCCACAAAAGATATAGTTTTGTTTAGAAACCATACAAAATCACACGAAGAAGGTACACTAGAACTTGATTGAGCGATCTTTTAGCTCTTTTTAACTTAAATATTATCATTCTTACGTAATAAAATTTGTACATAAAAATGTAATTTGTTTTACGTCATAACTTTTGTTGCAACATAAACCATAAGAAATTCACAAAACTTAACTTTGTAACATTCTAAAACATTTTATAGCATATGTTAAAGTTCATATTTACAAAAGATACACTTATACCAACAATTAAAACTAGTATCTTTCTTACTACTATAATATCATACTTTCTTTCAAAAACAATGGAGTACTAGACTATGGGGATATCCCTAAGCTATACATCGCATTTGTCCACTCACTATGCCTTGCTCATCATTACTTACTCGGGCTTGTTGGCGAGGTTTCCTATAGAATTGGAAACTAGGTGAGCTTTCGCTCAACAAGTTCAAACCTATATCACAAAATATTTTTCAAAAAAATACTAGCACTAATACCATACATGATTCCATTTATGCTTCATTATAAACAATTTATCATTTTTCTTAAATTATCTTAAACATATGGGCCTAAGCATACATACCAAATGCGCAAAACCATCGAATACCAAGGTCGTAATTTTAATATAACATAATGGTCCTCTCTGTCAGAGACTTGTCTTAACATGAAGCTTCCCTTTCGGAAGTCTTATAATCTTTAACATGACACTAGCCTTGCGAGGACCTAACTTTAATATAATGCTCTTCGTTGTGGGAGACTTGTAGACCTCACATCAAAAAGGCTAGAATGACACTTAATTAACATCTTTAATTCATCAATCTTGTAAACTTTAGTGAACAAACCATATGCCCTGATATGACATTTAAAGCTAAGCATATTAAATGCTAAATATACGATGTACCAAAACTTGATGTTTAAACATTAAGCATAACAAATGCTAAACATATCATCTACTATAACTTGGTTCAAGCATAACAATTGTAAGCATCTTCAAACATATACAAACATTTAAAAATTATTTTTCACATGCAATAAGTAAGGTTTGAAACTTACTTGGTTCTTGTGCTAGTGTTTCCAACTATTCCTTTCCTTTATGAGTTGCCTCTATATCTTGTTAGAGCAATACCCGACTATTAGTTTAAATCTTTATCTATCGATCCTTTTTTTCTTTTTACTTCTTAACTTTGACATTCTTTTGTCAGATCTTATGTTTGACGATTTTGCACTTAACATAGTGCAAAATATTTCTTGTGTAGAGACTTTAAACTAATTCAAAGACTTCGAGGCTCGTTTTTAAACTGTTTTCAAAAATTCCAAGATCAAATTCCTTGAAATTCAGGTCAAATTCTGTATGGAATTAACAAAAATCTCATTTCAAAAACCGTAACAGTTTTGATGAGATCCACCACTTTTTTGTCTTAACTTTTTTCAAAATCAAACGTTTTGATGGATTTTTGGCTATTTTTCAAAACAAACAGATTTGTAAACCTTATTTTTCTACTTGATCTGATTGAAATTTGAGGAAAATTTGTTCATAAAAATTATTCATAAAAAGGGAACTTTTGAGGCATATAAGAGGGTAAAAGCAAATTTTATTTTATGGGAAAATGAGTATAATTAAGCAGATCATTTTTTTTAAGTGAAACACATAAGGGAGTGTGTGAGGTCCTTTTCTTCTTCTTTCTTCTTTAACTTTGTTTTGTAGCCAACATGTCCAGCACTAAGGAAAAAAATACTACCGGAGAGGTATCGAGGGAGGTTGATCCAAAGATGTTAATGGAGGATTTAATGGTTGAGATGAGGAGGATGTTTAGAGTAGAGATTGATTAAGTTCATGAACGAATACACACAGCCACGAAATATTCCTAATGTGCAAAGGAGAGAGAGAATACAACCTAGGGGAGTGAAGGTTGAGGATGAAAAGAGGGGTATAAATAAGCTCTTTAGCGACGACTAAATCACTTTATATTACATCAAAAAAGATAGGCGCCTAAATAAGCTGCATTATTAAATATTGAGAATTGTTAACACAAAAAAAGAGATTTGTCCATTAGCAATGATGTTATAGTCGCTAATATTCTACCTGCTTTTCAACTGGCCAAATCTGAACATGTATAGTAAAAATATGGTGTATGAGTTACCCGCGGTATCAATCTAAGTCGTCACTGAATCATGACTAAATAGGACAAACGAATAGCTAGTTCAGTGACAACATTGAGAACACTTAATCGTTATGACAAAAAATCAATGCTATACCTTGGTCTATAAAGCATCACATTGTTGTAGTGGTGATAGATTTTGAAAAAACAAAAATCGGTAGCAAAATAATACTATATGGGATTATATAGTATAAGAAATATACTGTATAGAAAGGATGGAAGATTATGGAAGGTTGTACAAATAACATTGACAGCATAGAAAAATTTTAGACAGTATAAATTTAGCCTGCAAAAGTCAAAGCAAAGTAAATCTTTGCTCCTTCAATGTTGTAGAAAATTCTACACTTCTCTAGAGGATAAAACCTGTTCAAATAGGGATATTTTAGCAAATATTTTATTATACTATAGTCCCTAGTCTTGGCCTATAAATATCTAGGGACCTAGTTAAAAACAAAACTTTTTCTCCATTTTCTCTTCTAAATTTGCCACTTCTAGCTCCATTTTCTCTAAAATTTTAATGTTTCCAACCCTTTATCATTCTAAAAAACAAGGCTTATCACTTTAAAAATATTAAGGAGGCTTTTAAGGTAAAATCCTAACCTAGTCTATGTATGTTCCTTAGGGATTTTTGACCTTAATGTAAGGGTTTTGATGAATATGTTGCCATTATGATATGGTTATGTTCTAGGTATGTTATAGATTTATTTTCAAAGAGAATTAGAGGCTTGTGAATGTTAATAATGAAATTAAGTGTTTTGGAAACATTTGAATATAAATCCTTACCATTATTATGTTTTGATTGGTCATGCATACCAAGTAATGGACACTATGTTATAGCTATGGTATAAAAAAGAAATATATGGCATAGCTAATTTATATGTTATGTGTTTGAGGATGTATGAAAAAAAAACTTAAAACGGACGTGTATATGTAAGAAAAGGGAACTGATGAGCACACGCCTAATACATGCATATGTAAGAAAACAAATTTGTTGTAGTTTCTTTTACAAGAATACTTCTATTGGCCACACATGAAAAGAGATGTTGAGAAAATTTGTGGTAGATATGTCACTTGTAGGCAAGCAAAATATCGAGTGCAACCCTATGGTTTATACACACCGTTACCCATTCCTAGTAAGCCTTGGATGGATATTTCAATGGACTTTATGTTAGGTTTGCCTGGGCTTAAACGTGGGAAAGATTCAATCTTTGTGGTGGTAGATAGATTTTCCACGATGGCACATTTCATTCCATGTCACAAAACTGATGATGCTTCTCATATTGCTAATTTTTTCTTTACAGAGATTGTAAAATTACATGGTATGCTTAGAACAATTATTTCAGAAAGAGATGCTAAGTTTTTGAGTTACTTTTGGAAGACCTTGTGGTGTAAGTTAGGAACTAAATTATTATTTTCTACTACTTGTTATCCGCAAACTGATGGTCAAATCGAAGTAGTTAATAGGGCTTTATCTACATTGTTGAGGGCTATTATAACTTGAGATGAGTGTTCATCACACGTTGAGTTTGCTTATAATCATATTGCTCATTCTGCTACTAAGTTTTCACCATTTGAAATTGTTTATTATTTTAATCTTTTCACTCTATTGGATTTATCGCCACTACATTTATCTGAACATGCTAACTTAGACGGAAAAAAAGGGCTAAATTTGTTAAGCAGATACATGAGAAAGCAAGACTCAACATTGAGAGGAAAATGGAGCAATATGCAAAACAAGAAAACAAAAGGCACAGGTAGCTAATCTTTGAACCTAGAGAATAGGTTTGGTTGCATATGAGAAAAGAAAAGTTTTTGGCATAAAGGAGTTCTAAGTTACTTTTGAGAAGAGATGGACCTTTTCAAGTCTTGGAGCGCATCAATGATAATGCATATAAATTGGATCTATCCGGTAAGTATAATGTTGCACTATTTTTAATGTTTTTAATTTAACTCCTTTTGATACAGGTGATGATTTGAGGACAAATTATTTTTAAGAAGAGGCGAATGCTGAGCACATGCCTAATACATGAAGTAAGGATCCAATTCAAGTTCCAATCGGGCCGGTTACAAGGGCTAGAGCTAAAAGGTTCAAAGAAAATATTAATGAGTTGATTAAGTAAATTTGGACTAAGGCGAATTCATGCAGCCCAAAGCAGATGCAACATGCCATCCACAAGCTTTGATTACCAAGATTCAACTACTGGAGTAATTTAGAAGTTTCCTATTCAAGATCATATCTCGTTATTCAAGCACGCCAATTTAGCTAATTTAAGAATAAAGAAGTTTCCTTTTTCAACAATTGAAGAATAAAGAAGTTTCCTTTTCAGCTAGTTTCCCTTTTTAGCTAGTTTCCTCTTTCCAATTTGAGAAGTTTCCTTTTCCCATTTGGTTAGTTTTTCATTTGGTTAGTTCCTATTTGAGAAGCACGCCAAACCAAGTAGTTTCCTATTTGGTTACTTTCCCATTTGATTAGTTTCCCATTTAATTAGTTTCCTATTTTGTTAGTTTTGTGATTATGGAAAAGGCACAAATTATCTTCTTAATTTTGGAGTAGGCATGTAAGTAGGTTAGGATATTAGGTAGTTCCTGATACGAACCCTGCCAATAAAGTGACAACTCTCTTGAATCAACTGATTTGTATGAATCTATGACCTGTTGCTTATATTAAAGTAAGAACCTTGGTATAATGAAGATACCATAATCAAATATGAACGTTTGATTAATAAGTCGAGGGTGAACGTCACAGAAATTCCAATAAGTTCAAAAAGTTTTACCAGAACAAAAAAGAATTTTACTTTCGCAAAGCATGAAAAAAAAGCTGAATTGTGTCTTATTTCATTGAGCCAATGGCTATTTATAATACAAGAAAGTACACCAATTAGGTAACTAAGAATCCTAGATAATCAGCACTCTAAAAAAATGCCCCAAACAATAAAAAAGGAAACAAGAAATCTAGAAATTAAAAGAAAAGGGAACTGATGAGGACATGCCTAATACATGGAGTAAGGATCCAATTCAAGTACCAATCAGGCCGGTTACAAAGGCTAGAGCTAAAAGGTTTAAAGAAACTTTTAATGGGCTGATTCAGCAAATTTGGACTGAGTGAATTCGTGTGGGCCCAAAGAAGATGTAACACGCCATCCATAAGCTTGAATTACCAAAATTCAAGCATTGGAGTAATTTAGAAGTTTCCTATTCAAGATCACACCTCATTATTCATACACCCCAATTCAGTCAATTCAAGAATAAAGAAGTTTCCCTTTTTAACAATTGAAGAGCAAAAAAGTTTCCTTTTTAGCTTGTTTCCCTTTTCAGCTAGTTTCCTTATTCCAATTTGAGAAGTTTACTTTTCCCATTTGGTTAGTTTCCCATTTAGTTTGTTTCCTATTTGGTTCCTTTCCCATTTGATTAGTTTCTCATTTAATTAGTTTCCTGAATATGGAATAGTTTCCTTTTTTTGTTAGTTTCGTGATTATGGAAAAGGTACTAATTAGCTTCTCAATTTTAGAGTAGGCATTTAAGTAGGTTAGGATATTAGGTAGTTCCCTTTTCTTTTAATTTCAGATTTCTTGTTTCCTTTTTTTTTTTTTTTTGGTTTGGGGCTTTTTTTAGGCAGCTGATTATCTAGGATTCTTTGATACCTAATTGGTTAACTTTCTTGTATTATAAATAGCCATTGGCTTAATGAAATAAGACACAATTAAGATTTTTATTCATACTTTATGAGAGTAAAATTCTCTTCTCTTCTTTTAGAACTTTTTGAACTTATCAGAATTTTCGTAGTGTTTACCTTCGACTTATCAATTAAATGTTCATATTTGATCGTGGCACCTTCATTATACTAAGGTTCTTACTTTACTAAAAGTAATAGGTCATAGTTTGATACAAATCTGTTTCTAAAACAGTCTTAGAGACTTAGTTGATTCAAGAGTCTCGTCACTTTATTGGTGGGGTTCGTATCATTTGGTATTAGAGCTCAGTTGTAGTCTTAGGTTTTTCGATCCTTTTTTTTTCTCCTTTCTTTTGTTCAAATTTGAGTTCCCTTCCTTATAAATTCCAATTCATTATTATTAAAAAAAAAAGATAGCCAAAAAAAATCGTCCAAAAAAAAAAGACAACAAAAAAAAATGTTCAATTCAAATTCCTAGTTTCAATTTTACATCCTAATTCACAGTTCTTACTTCTTTGTTTCAAGTTTCAATCTTACATCTTAATTCCCAATTCTTGTTCCAGTTTCTATTTCTCATCTTGCTTCATAAGCCTTGCATTCTTGTTTCAATTCTACTCCTTAAGTTTCCAAATTCCAATTCTTTTGTACAATTTGAAATCTTTAAGTCCATGTTACAACTCCTTTCTCTAGCCACATAAATCTAAATTTTTCTTGGTAAGTCCTTGGTGAATTGTTACTGGAAATTTTGATGTCTGTTTAATTAGTTTGATAAGAAACTATAGATAATTACTAAGAGTGGAAAAAGGCAAGAGTGGTGAGCATATAAGAGGGTGATATCCTCTGATACCAAATGATGCTAACCCCATCAATAAAGTGACAAGACCCTTGAATTAACTAAGTCTCTACCCTTGAATTGAATTAACTAAGTCTCTAAGACCATTTAGAAACAGTTTTGTATAAGACCACAACCTATGGCATACCCGGCCCCACTCAAGCCCCTATGAGGCCCGAGGTTGGCCCCCGACATAATTGGCTCTTATTGCGGCTTATCCTGGGCCATTTATCCTTATTGTCCCCTCTAGGACCCACTGGTCCCTCAGGGTTTTATTTTGAGTCCCTCATGGTTCAAACCTCAGTTCTCCTTTAAGAGGTTCTTATTTCCTTCATGAGTACTAATTTAAGAGGTTCTTATTTCCTTTATGAGTACCAATTGAGCTAGCTCAATTGGTACTCATGAAGGAAATAAGAACCTCTTAAAGGAGGTTTGAGGTTCGAACCATGAGGGACACGAAATAAAACCCTGAGGGACTAGTGGGTCCTAGAGGGGATAGTACGGATGAGTGGGCCCGGATAAGCCACAATAAGAGCCAATTATGCCAGGGGCCGACCTACGGGCCTCATAGGGTCTTGAGTGGGGCCGGGTACGCGACACAACCTGTTGCTTATAGTGAAGCAAGAACCTGTGTATAATAAAGACGCTACAATCAAATATGAACATTTGATTGATAAGTCAAAGTTGAACACTATGGAAATTCTGATAAGTTTGAAAAGTTCTCAAAGAAAACAAAGAGAATTTTGATCTTACAAAGTTTGAGTAAAAATCTAAATTATATATTATTTCATTGAGCCAAATGGTTATTTATAATACAAGATAATCAACAAATTTGGCAACTTTTAATCAGCCTTAAAGTCACCCATCTAAGAAAAAGGAAACTAAAATATTCTAATTGCTCAGCTTTTGAAAAATGCCTATCCTATAAAGGAAACTAAGAATTCAAGAAATTAAAATATGGAAACTAAATGATCTAATCTCCTAACTTTCCCTTTAGTTACACTCCTATTTCCACAAAGGGAAACTAGATTGGCACCTATGGAATTAAAAGGGAAACTGTCTCCAAAATCAAGTAAGTAATTAAATAGAAAACTAATTATAGGGGAAACTATCCAAATGGGAAGCTAACCAAATAGGAACGTACTTAAAATGGCAGCAAGCCTTCCAATTTAGAAAACTTCTTAAATTGGAAATAGGAAACTAACTAAAAAAGAAAACTACCAGAAAAACGAAACTAGTTGAAAAGGGAAACTTCTTTATTCTTGAATTGTTGAAAAAGGAAACTTCTTTCTTGGGATGGCATGGCTGAATATAGAATCTTCTATAAAAGGCATGGCTAAAATTAAGGAAACTTATTGAAAATTGGAAAATAGCTGGAAATTGGAGGTGCTTTCTTTGAAACTCTCTTTGAGGAGACTCTTCTAAATTACTCCAAACCTTGAATTTTGGTAATCTAGACTTGTAGAACACGCGGAACATCTCCCTTAGGCTTGCATGAATTCCCCTCCGTCCAAATGCTTTGAATCAGCCCATTAAGAGTTTCTTTGAATTTTTTAGCTTCAGCTCTTACAACCAGCCCGATTAGAACTTGAATTAGATCCATATTCCATGTATTAGCCATGTACTTATCATTCCCCTCCTCTTGAAAAGGATTTGTCCTCAAATTATCACCTACATCAAAAGGAGTTAAATCAAAAACATTAAAAGTAGCACTAACATTATACTTACCCAGTAGATCTAATTTATATGTGTTGTCATTTATGCACTGTAAAGACTTAAAAAGGTCCATCTCCTCCTAGAAGTAACTTACAACGCCTTTCTGCTAGAAAACCTTTCTTTTCTCATATGTAACCAAACCCATTCTGCAGGTTCAAAGATTAGCTACCTACGCCTTTTGTTCTCTTGTTTTGCATATTGTTCCATTTTCCTCTCAATGTTAAGTCTTGGTTGCTCATGCATTTGCTTAACAAATTTAGCCTTTTTTTCCATCTAAGTTAGCACATTCAGATAAAGGTAATGGCGATAAATCTGGAGCTAAAGGATTAAAACCATAAACAATTTCAAATAGTGAAAACTTAGTAGTAGAATGAATAATACCATTATAAGCAACCTCGATGTGTGATAAACACTCTTTCCAAGTTTTGATGCTTTTTTTAAATAATAGCCCTCAACAATGTAGATAAGTCCTATAAACTACTTCGGTTTGACCATCAGTTTGCAAATGACAAAAAGTGGAAAATAATAACTTAGCTCCTAACTTACACCACAAGGTCTTCCAAAAAAAATTCAAAAATTTAGCATCTCTATCCAAAACAATTGTTGTAGGTATACCATGTAAACTTACAATTTCTCTAAAGAACAAATTAGCAACATGAGAAGCATTATTAGTTTTGTAACATGGAATGAAATGTGCCATCTTGGAAAATCTATCTACCACCACAAAGATTGAATCTCTCCTACGTTTAAACCTAGGCAAACCTAACACAAAGTCCATTGAAAAATCCATCCAAGGCTCACTAGGAATAGGTAATGATGTGTATAAACCATGGGGTTGCACTTGATATTTTGCTTGCCCACAAGTGACACATCTACCACAAATTCTCTCAAACATCTCTTTTCATGTGTGGCCAATAGAAGTGTTCTTGTAAAACACCTAGAGTTTTAACAACTCCAAAATGTCCCATTAACCCTCCACTATGGGATTCCCTTACTAACAAATCTCACAAAGAGCAATTAGGCACACACAACTTATTCTCCCAAAAGAGAAAACCCTTATGCCTAAAGAACTTACCCACTTTGTTTTGTTCACAAGCTTAAAAATCCTCACAATAATCTTACTCTAAAGGATACAATTCTTTAATATGCTCAAAACCAAGTAATTTTGCATCAAGGGTAGAGATTAATGCGTACCTTCGAGAAAGTGCATCGGCAAATATATTTTCCTTACTATTCTTGTACTGGATGACATATGGAAATGTCTCAATGAATTTTTTCCATCGTGCATGTCTCTTATTCAACTTGTGTTGGCCTCTCAAATGCTTTAAAGACTGATGATCGTTGTTAATCTCGAATTCCTTAGGCCAAGGGTAGTGTTGCCATGTTTCCAATGTTCAAACCAATGCATACAACTCTTTATCATAAGTAGGATAGTTTAGGGTTGCCCCACTCAACTTTTTGCATTGGAAAATATGAAGATGAAGTCTTGTGTGATGTAGTCCCAATGCAAGCCGGACATTTGTTATTGGGCAGGCTCTGGCAATTCTAAATGGCATTCTTGGAATAAATTAGAAGTCAGGCATTTTGGTCAATATACTAAATAGGTGTAGAAAAATTTTATAAAAAATTGAAAATAGGTAGAATGAATAATATGGATTAGATTTTTTGATGAAACAAAATATTACAAATGTTTATTTGGCACACTAATAATTAATTTAATTATAATTACCTATTAAAAAAATAACGGGTGTCATAGTATGTAGACCTTTTAATGACGACAATTTTAAAAAAGTCGTCGCTAAGTATTGGAAAGAGTCATTATTTTCTAATGGTAAATTTATATTTAGTGATGACAAATTCAAAACTTGTCATCATTAAAAACATTGCATGACGTCATCCCTCGATGTTCTAATCAACCTTTTCAGCGACGACAATGTCATCACTGAAGCTCTTAAATAGTTAGTGACAACAAATGTTTACTACGACATTTAGCTACAATTTTGTCATCTTTAATAAGTATCAGCGATGGCAGTTTCACAAAAGTCGTCGCTAAAGAGCCCTTTTCTTGTAGTGTGCAACATATTCTTTGACAATTCAACTTCCCAGCTTACTTTTTCCTTGTACATTATCTAACTTCCATCCTCATATCACTAAACATTTACTTCATAAATACTTGTCACAAAATTTAGATTTAACAAAAATCCTTGTAAGACTAAAATTGCTCCTTAAGTACTTAACAAATTTTTGAATATTAACTCACAAAACTTGTTCACCTAATACACTATAATTTATAAAAATCTGCACATTTAATGTACATAGGATTTCTGTAACACCCGTCAAATTTTTATGTAACGGATTACACTAAATGAGTAACGACGTTAAGTAAATTTCCTATATGATTTTATGTTACTGACTATCGCATTTTTAAGTGTTATGACAGGTGACAGTCACATGAAAATTGATGTGCTTAAGGTATTCATGTCATTTACATCGTACATTTGATAATAAGTTTGTAATAAATTAATGTTTTTGTTATATGTAGTGTAGATCGGTAGGCCGATCCTTCAAGTTCGGCAAGCCGAATTGTCCCTCACGGAATGGCAGGCCAATGAATATGATCGGTAGGCCGGACCTCACATCTTCGACAGGCCAATCTAAGTAGTCAGTAGGCTGAAGATAGTTGACGAGCAATCAGCAGAAATCACCTAAAATTGTGACATTGATGATTGGATATAATTGGATGAGTAATTGTGATTGATTAGCATATTTTTGGTTTGTTTCCTTAATTTTGGTAATTAAATGTTTGACTTTCATTGATGATTGAAGTATTTGATATGGTTTCTTCTTTTGAAATTGTGAAACATGGTAAGTAGAGCAAATCATTTGACTTCTCCTATTTCTCTCCATTCCCACACGAATTTACCTTAATTTTAGTTAGGAAAATTTTGACGTAATAGAGAATTGTGACCCCTTGCATTATTTTCATTCACGATAATTTTTCACTCTCTCTATCTCTCTCTCAAATTTCTTTCAGACACACACTCTCTCTCCTTCTCTACACATTCTCTTTTCCCCTTCTCTTCTTAATTTTCTTCAATACTTGAATGAAATTGTGGGTTAACACATAGAAGAATTCAAAAGAAACTTGAGAACAATCATTTTGAGGTAAGGGTTCATTCTCGGTATTTCTAAAATGTGTTTTTCTCCTTAATCCGACTGCTATCTCTTTGTCTACAAATTTCCATTTGCTCTAAAATTTGAGTATGATTTTCATGTATGTGTTATGTGATGTTTCTCTAAATTTCACATTCATTGCATTTTTTCTATATTGAGATATGAATTTTCTTCTTTCTACCACTCATAGAAAATTGTTGCTGATTGGTTGTGGCGCACAAAAATATAAGTTTTGTTCATAATGCAAATGAATGTTATTTTTCACAAAATTTGGTAAATATGTTTATGTATATGTTAAATTATGGACTGGAAAGTTTGGTGATGATTTGATGAAAATTTTATGTGTTATTAAATTTTCATTAAGACTAGGTTTTAAGACTACTTTATCAGTGAAATTGTTGGACTTTTTGTTGTATGATGTTTTTGTATGATTAAATTATTTTATTTGGTGATGAGAATTTTTGTGGTACTGTAATGAATGTTAATAAGTTGTTATTAAGAATTTTAGAGTTTAAATAAATTTGTTTTAATTGTTTGAGAATGATGATCACATGTAACTCACTACCTGAATTGTTTAAAGTTGTTTTTGTCTTTGAATTCAAACACGCATTTTGGATTGTATGGAGTTTATTTAAAGGTGAATTTTGGCTATGTTGAAGTTCTTGGTGTCTATTGCATGCAAGATTTTTGTGGAATTATTTTAGGATGTGGATAATTTATTTTATGAATGTGAGTATGGACTACTCACTGTTTTGTTGTTGCTGGCAGATTTTGTGTTGTACGTTGTATGACTTGTTTTGGATAACAAATGGAATTTTTATGACCAATGAAAAATCATGGTAATATGTTTATATGTTAGCTTTGTCCCTGCCAAGTTGGGTACTAAAATTGTATATGAATTTTAAGTTATTGAGCTATGAATTCATAAGGGTCAGATAGCATTTATGTTGATTGTTTTGTTCTAAGGTTTTAAAGGTTAATGAAACGTATTATGAATTAATGTTTTTAAGAGATGAATGTATGTGTGATGTAATATGGAATTGGAAGATGTTATGTGCCGTAGAATGATTTCTTGAAAATAAATGTTAACTTTTATTTTAAATGAATAAATGACACGAACACACTAAGAAGTGAGCACATCAAGACCGCGGCAACGTCACCTAAGATACGGTTAAGTAAAGTAAGCTTATCAAGTGAGTACATTCTTACCTGCAACATGATGTGGTTTGTGAAAAGTTTGAAATTCATGTTTATGATGATTCTTTAACGGTGTTATTGATGTTCTATTATGAAAGTTTGATTTATCAAAAGTTATGCATATTAAATGATGACGTATTTCAAAGTATGAAAGTATAAATATGTATATATGTATCACCTAAATAAGTGTTGCACACCCAAAGTAACGTTATGTTTATTTTCATAATGTCATGTTTGGTTTGGGATTAGCTACCCCTCTACTCTCATGACGGCTCACCTACAATTATGATTATGGTGCTACACTTGGGCCCCTAAAGATAGAATGAATGAAGTATTTAATATGGTTAATGTTAACGAAAGGTACGTTCCATCCGAAACTGTGCCTAGTGCACTTTTATGATGATAATGATGATGATTATGGTTATGATGTTTTTATAAAATGTTTTACGTTGTGAGATAGAAAATGTACTTACTAAGCTTTTTGCTTACTTAGTTTTACATCATGTTGCAGATAAGGGTAAGAAGGTTTTGCAATACGTGGAGGGCGAGAACAGGCGTGTGAGCTATGCACGATGGATTGAAAACAGAAGATGCCAAAAAGGAAGAATTTAAAGTTAATAACTATGTTTTGTTTTTTGAGTACGTTATTTATCTGAGTATGTTTATTTGAATCATTCTTGGAGATTTGAACTATGTTTTTTTATAGTTTATTATTATTATTATTATTATTATTATTTGGATTAAAGTTTGTCTTATGCATTTTGAAATATTGAGACTTGTTTAAAATTAAAAATTTGTGTTTTGACAACAGATCGACCTGTCGATCATTATTGGTCGATTTGCCGATGAAATTATTCGACCTGCCGATTACCCTGTGTCGACCTGCCAAACTTTGTGATTTTTAAACCCTGATTTACAAAGACTTGGGCGGCCTGTTGGTGGTTGAAGTTTGGACTACCAATCAACTTCAGCCTGTCGAAGTCTGAGGTTCGGCCTACCAAACTGTGCAAGTAGATTTTAAATGTTGCGTTGTTTTTAATTAAATTATGGTCTTATTATTCAATGCGATAAACTATTTAAAGAACGTTTATAATCAAATAATTTAATGTTGATAAAAAAAAAGGTATGCATGGATCCTAGGGTATGTTTCTAAATTATGTTTTAATCAAATAGTTTATCTTAAATAAAGGTTAAAAGAATGACTGTATCGACATCTATAATGTCCGTAAGGGGGCGTTATAGGCTTTGGTATCATAGATGGTTTCTGTTTTCAATTCATATCGCCACACGTCAGTCCAAGTCCTCCAAGTAAGTATATTTTAATTTAATTGTTGAGGATGCAAGTTTGATGATAAGTGTAGGATTTAGTTGTTTATTGATTAATGCCCTAGTAGTGAAAACCTGTCTCATAAAGTAGAAGATTGTTCATAAATTCATAACTCTTTTAGGAAATCAACTATGGATAGCCATAGAAGAATGCAAACATGCACTTAAACTAACGAAAGGCTGATGACGATGATCGTCGAGCTGTAAAGGCAACTTAAGGAACAAAGAAGGGAAATTGTAGAATTGAGAGCCAATGGTCAAGGCGGCGAACAACGAGGCAACGACATGTCGCCTCCTCTTCCTCCCCGGCCACAAGTAGATGAAGTCCCAGCTCCTGCTACTGAACCCAGACCAGCTTATCAAGAACCACTTTTAGTCAGATGGAAGAGGGTTAAGCCAGCAGATTTTGAAGGTTCTAAGGATCCGTTAGTTGCTTAAGGATGGCTCAAAACAATTGAGGCTACTTTGAGACTCATGGGCTTCTCAGATAACGAGAAGGTTCTTTGTGCTTCGTACTGTCTCACCATGGAGGCTAGGATTTGGTGCGACAGAATTGAACAGAGCAAGAATGTCGATGAGATGACATAGGCTGATTTCATTCATGAGTTCAACACGAAGTTCTTCCACATGAACATTACTAGGAAGCACTATGACGAGTTGGAGAACCTACAACAAGGAGACATGTCAGTTACAGATGTGGTGGTAAAATTTGATCAGTCAACTCGCCTTTGCCCAAGGATGGTTAGTGATGAGAGTGAAAGGATCAGAAGACTGATCAGAGTCCTCCGGCCAATGATTCTTACAATTGTTGATGAAGCAAACCCACCCAAAAACCAAGAGCAGGTTGTTTTAAGGGCCCAACATACTGAATTTCATTTATCGAAGCTAAAAAGAAACCAGCCTCAGTTAGGTTAGCCAATAAATAATGCAAGCACCCGAAATCGCCCCCAACATAGAAACAACAATAACAACAACAACAACATCCAACATTGGAGGAACAACAAAAGGAAAGGCAATTCACAGAACCAATAGAGTCAAGGCAACAAGAGGCACAATGGTGGCCAGTCCAACAACAATAACAGGCAAATTCAACCATGCACCAAATGCGAGAAGAAACATCCTGGAGAATGTTGTTTGGGAATGAACCAATGTTTCATCTATAAACGTGAGGACCATTTTGGAAAGAACTGCCCCAACTAGACTAATGCTCAAGCCCAATAGAGAACTCCTCAAGCCCAACTCCATCAGATGCAAGCCTCCTTAGAAGGGCCACTGATTAGTCAAGGAAGACTTGAAGCCCCACCTACGAATGCCCGCATCTACACCATGACGAAAGAACAGGTGGCTGTTGAAGGCTCTAATGTGGTCACAGGTCAGATTTCAAGCCTCACTATTAATGCACATGTTCTCTTTGATACAGGTGCCACACATTCCTTTATATCATCATCTTTTGCTAAAAAGTTAGGGGTTCATTTAGAACCAGTGAGACAGGAATTCACTACAGCACTACCCTCTAGGGAAGTAATGATATCTACACACTGTTTGCATACTGTTCCTTTATGGATTTTCAAAAGGGAACTCTATGTCGACCTTATTGTGATCGACATGTATGATTATGGCATGATTCTCAGGACAGATTTTTTTAGCAAGTACAATGCTTCTATTGAATGCCAAAAACGAAAGATGATCTTCCATCCTTAAGGTGAACAAAAGTTCGAGTATGTGGACGAGTCTAGAAAGAAACCAAGCATGTTTTTGTTAGCCATGAAAGCAAGGAAATTGTTAGCAAGTGGCTGCATGGGTTCCTTGGCAAACGTTGCGGACAAAAGTCAAGACGAAAAGACAAAGATTAAGGATGTGGCAGTGATACAAGAATTTCCAAAGGTATTTTCAGATGATTTGTCAAGCTTATCCCCTGATAGAGAAATTGAATTCGAAATCGAGATCAAGCTCGCTCCAGGCACCGACCCAATTTCAAAGACACCTTATAGAATGGCCCTAGCAGAATTGAAAGAGCTTGATTCTCAACTAAAGGTACTTCTCGACAAAGGCTTCATCAGACCTAGTCACTCACCTTAGGGAGCTCCAATCTTATTTGTTAAGAAGAAGGATGGCTCAATGAGACTCTACATCAACTATAGAGAGTTGAACAAGGTGACGATCAAGAACAAGTACCCGTTGCCTTAAATCGATGACTTGTTTAATTAACTAAAGGTGCATCTGTGTTCTCAAAGATTGACCTGCGGTCGGGATATCACCAATTGAAGATTAAAGAAGGAGACATCTCAAAAACAGCCTTTAGATCGAGGTATGGTAACTATAAATTTGTGGTTATGCCTTTCGGTCTAATGAATGCACCTGTAGCCTTCATGGACCTGATGAATCGAGTATTCAAGGATTTTCTTGATAAATTTGTCATTGTGTTTATAGACGACATCCTTATTTATTCGAAGAGTGTTGAAGAACACGCAGAGCATTTGAGAATTGTGCTAGAGACATTAAGGAGACACAAGTTGTATGCAAAATTTTCCAAGTGTGAACTCTGGCTCGACAGAGTGTCTTTTCTAGGGCATGTAATAACAAAAGAAGGAATAATGGTAGATTCTGCTAAAGTAGAGGCTGTTCTCAATTGGAAACAACTGACGAATGAAAGTGAGATAAGGAGCTTTTTGGGCCTAGCCAGTTCTTACTGAAGATTCATGTAAGACTTCTCCAAGATAGCAGCGCCTCTCACAAATCTAACCCGCAAAGGAAAGAAGTTTGAATGGACAGATGCATGCGAGAAGAGTTTCTAGGAATTGAAGAAAAGATTAACTACCGCTCTAGTATTGGTCATTCCTGAAGAAAGTGATGGATTTGTGATTTATAGTGACGCTTCTACGATAGGCGTTTGTGCTGTACTGATGCAGAATGATAGAGTGATCGCTTATGCATCGAGACAACTAAAGGATTATGAGAAGAACTATCTTACTCATGACCTTGAGTTAGCAGTTGTTGTTTTTGCACTGAAAATATAGAGAAATTACTTATATGGGGTCCAGTGCAAGATCTTTACCGCCCATCAAAGTCTAAAGTACTTTTTCACTTAAAAGGACCTGAACATGAGACAGCGAAGATGACTAGAGTTGGTGAAGGATTATGATTGTGAAATTCTTTATCATCCAGGAAAGGCTAATCGGGTGGCTGATGCTCTAAGTAGGAAGACAGTTGCCACATTGATGTCATTACAAGTGATGTCTTAATCTTTAAGGAGAGAAATTCTAGACTTCGGTTTAGAACTCATATTAGGCCAACCATCAGCACTTACTCTTGCTCTAACGTTGTACAATGAGATTTGAAGTCAGGAAGACGAAGATGTAAGCCTCGCAAGGATTAAGTAGGAATTAAAGGAAGGGAAATGTGAAGAGTTACGAATTGCTAATGATGGAACTTTGTACCTCAAGGACCGCTTATGTGTTCCCAACGATGATGGCTTAAGGGGAAGGATTTTAGCAAAAATACATGATACTCCTTATTCAATTCATCCAGGTACAACAAAGATGTATAACGATCTAAGGGATAATTTCTGGTGGTTTGGAATGAAACGTGATGCTACTATGTATGTAAAGAAATGCTTGACATGCCAGTAAGTTAAAGCTGAACACCAGAGACCTGGCGGTGATTTACAGTCAATCTAGATACCAGAATGGAAATGGGAGGATATTGCAATGGATTTCATTACCGGTTTGCCTAGGACTATGAATGGATATGACGTTATTTGGGTTGTTGTCGACCGATTGATGAAGATGGCATATTTCATTCCTATAAAGATCACTTCCTCTATAGAGCGGTTAGCGAAACTCTATGTCAAGGAGATCATGTGACTTCATAGAATCCCTAAGTCTATCATATCTAATCGTGACGACAGGTTCACTTCCAAGTTCTGGAGAAGTGTACATACTGCAATGGAGACTAAGTTGCACTTCAGTACATCTTTTCATCCTCAAATAGATGGCCAAACAGAGAGAACGAACTTGATCTTAGAGGATATGCTTCGGTTCTGTACTCTCGACTTCAAGACCAGCTAGAGTAAAATGTTGCCATTAGTGGAGTTTGCTTATAACAATAGCTATCAGGCGATGATTGAAATGGCACCTTATGAGGCCCTATATGGGCGAAAATGTAGGTCGCCTATATGTTGGCATGAAGCTGGTGAAAAGAAGTTGATGGAAAGCATTAACGATGAAAGGAACGATTTTGTTAATGAGACCTCCGAGATGATAAAGTTGATAAGAAAAAGAATAGAGACCGCCTAGAGCCGACATAAAAGTTATGCTGATAAAAGAAGAAGGCCCTTATAATTCACTATAGGTGACTCAGTTTTCTTAAAGATTGCACCAATGAAAGGAGTTATGAGATTTAGAAGGAAAGGCAAGCTAAGCCCGAGATTTATTGGAACTTATGAAATTGTGAAATGGATAGGCAAGGTAGCTTATCAGTTGAGATTGCCATCAGAAATGTCAGCTATGCACGACGTGTTCCATGTTTTGATGCTCAAGAAATATGTAACAGACCCTACGCACGTGATTAAGCCACAGGTAATTGAAATACGAGATGACCTCAGCTATGAAGAAAAGCCAGTGGAGATTCTAGATTGGAAAATCAAGACATTGAGGAATAAAGAAATTCCTTTGGTCAAGGTTTTATGGCAAAATCACGAAGTCGAAGAAGCTACATGGGAACATGAAGATGACATGATAATAAAGTATCCATAACTATTTTGAGTTTCGAGGACAAAAATCTTATAAGGTGGGGAGAATTGTAACACCCGCCAAATTTTCATGTAACGGATTACACTAAATGAGTAACGACGTTAAGTAAATTTCCTATATGATTTTATGTTATGGACTATTGTATTTTAAAGTGTTATAATAGCTAACGATTGTATTTTAAAGTGTTATGATAGCTGACGGTCACGTAGAAATTGATGTGCTCAAGGTGCTATATCATTTACATTGTATGTTTGATAATAAGTTTGTAATAAATTAATGTTTTGTTATATATAGTGTATATGGCAGATCAGTAGGCTGAACCTTCAAGTTCGGCAGACCGAATTGTCCCTCACGGAATGGCAGGCTGACGAATATGATCAGCAGCCGGGACCTCACATCTTCGACAGGCCAAACTGAGTAGTCAGCAGGCCGAAGACAGTTAACGAGCAATCAACAGAAATCACCTAAAATTGTGACATTGATGATTGGATATAATTGGATGATTAATTGTGATTGATTAGCATATTTTTGGTTTGTTTCCTTAATTTTGGTAATTAAATGTTTGACTTTCATTGATGATTTATTTGATATGGTTTCCTCTTTTGAAATTGTGAAATATGGTAAGTGGAGCAAATCATTTGACTTTCCCTTTTTTCTCTCCATTCCCACACGAATTTACCTTGATTTTAGTTTGGCAAAATTTTGACATAATAGAGAATTTTGATCTCTTGCATTATTTTCATTCACGATAATTTTTCACTCTCTCTCTCTCTCTAAAAATTTCTTTTAGACACACACTCTTTCTCCTTCTTTACACATTCTCTTTTCCCCTTCTCTTCTTAATTTTTTGCAATACTTGAATGAAATTGTGGGTTAACGCATAGAAGAATTCAAAAGAAACTTGAGAACAATCGTTTTGAGATAAGGGTTCATTCTCAGTATTTCTGAAATATATTTTTCTCCTTAATCCGACTGCTATACTTTGTCTACAAATTTCCATTTGCTCTGTAATTTTAGTATAATGTTCATGTATGTGTTATGTGATGTTCCTCCAAATTTCACATTCATTGGAATTTTCTATATTGAGATATGAATTTTCTTCTCATTACCACTCATAGAAAATTGTTGCTGATTGGTTGTGTTGCACAAAAATATAAGTTTTGTTCATAGTGCAAATGAATGTTATTTTCCACAAAATTTGACAAATATGTTCATGTATATGTTAAGTTATGGACTGGAAAGTTTGGTGATGATTTGATGAAAATTTTATGTTATTGAATTTTCATTAAGACTAGGTTTTAAGACTACTCTATCAGTGAAATTGTTGGACTTTTTGTTGTGTGATGTTTTTGTATGATTAAATGATTTTATTTAGTGATGAGAATTTTTGTGGTACTGTAATGTATGTTAATAAGTTGTTATTAAGAATTTTAGAGTTTAAATAAATTTGTTTTAATTGTTTGAGAATGATGATTGCATGTAACTCACTGCCTAAATTGTTTAAAGTTCACGTTTCAGGTTGTATGGAATTTATTTAAAGGTGAGTTTTGGCTAAGTTGAAGTTCTTGGTGTCTATTGCATGCAGGATTTTTGTGGAATTATTTTAGAATATCGATAATTTATTTTATAAATGTGAGTATGGACTACTCACTGTTTTGTTATTGCTAGCATATTTTGTGTTGTATGTTGTATGACTTGTTTTGGACAACAAATAGAATTTTTATGACCAACAAAAAATTATGGTAATATGTTTATATGTTAACTTTGTCCCTGCCAAGTTTGGTACTCAAATTTTGTATGAATTTTAAGTTATTGAGCTATGATTTCATAAGGGTCATATAGCATTTGTGTTGACCGTTTTGTTCTAATGTTTTAAAGGTTAATGCAACGTATTATGAATTAATGTTTTCAAGAGATGAATGTATGTGTGATGTAATATAGAATTGGAAGATGTTATGTGGTGTAGAATAATTTCTTGAAAATAAATGTTAACTTTTTTTTTTTTAAATGAATGAATGACATGAACACACTAAGGAGTGAGCACATCAAGACCGCGGCGACGTCACCTAAGATACGGTTAAGTAAAGTAAGCTTATCAAGTAAGTACATTCTCACCTGCAATATGATGTGGTTTGTGAAAAGTTTATGATTCTTTGACGGTGTTATTGATGTTCTATTATGAAAGTTTGATTTATCAAAAGTTTTGCATATTAAATGATGACGTATTTCAAAGTATGAAAGTATAAATATGTATACATGTATCACCTAAATAAGTGTTGAACACCCAAAGTAATGTTATGTTTATGTTCATGATGTCGTGTTTGGTTTAGGATTAGCTACCCCTCTCCTCTCACGATGGCGCACCTACAATAATGATTATGATGCAACACTTGGGCCCCTAAAGATAAAATGAATGAAGTTTTTAATATGGTTAATGTTAATGAAAGATATGTTCTATACGAAACTGTGCCTAGTGCACTTTTATGATGATTATGGTTATGATGTTTTTATAAAATGTTTTACGTTGTGAGATAGAAAATGTACTTACTAAGCTTTTTGCTTACTTAGTTTTACATCATGTTGTAGATAAGGGTAAGAAGGTTTTGGAATAGGCGGAGGGTGAGAACAGGCGTGTGAGCTATGCACGATGGATTGAAAATGGAAGACGCCAAAAAGGAAGAATTTAAAGTTAATAACTATGTTTTGTTTTCTAAGTACGTTATTTATCTGAGTATGTTTATTTGAATAATTCTTCAAGATTTGAACTATGTTTTTTTATAGTTTATTATTATTAATATTATTATTATTATTATTATTGGATTAAATTTTGTCTTCCGCATTTTGAAATATTAAGACTTGTTTAAAATTAAAATTTTTTATTTTAACAACAGATCGGCCTGCCGATCATTATTGGTCGATTTGCTGATGAAATTGTTCAGCCCATTGATTACCCTGTGCCAGCCTGTCGAACTTAGTGATTTTTAAACCCTGTTCTACAGTGCCTCGGGCGGCCTGCCGGTCATTGAAATTCGGATTGCCGGTCAAGTTCAGTCTGTCGGAGTCTAAAGTTCTGCCAACTGAATGTGCAAGCAGATTTTAAATGTTGTGTTGTTTTTATTTAAATTATGGTCTTATTATTCGGTGCGATAAACTATTTAAAGAAAGTTTATAATCAAATAATTTAATGTTGATAAAAACAAGGTATTCATGGATCTTGGGGTATGTTTCTAAATTATGTTTTAATCAAATAGTTTATCTTAAATAAAGGTTAAAAGAATGAATATATGGACATTTGTAACGTCCGTAAGGGGGCTTCATAATTTCATATATCTATATTGCGAACTTCATATTCACATAATATGAAATTTTTAAGAAAATTCATTATTTAAATATTGGCTTAAGTCTAGACTTATACTAATGAATTCTCCATATATTACGTTGATATATATACATATATAATTAAGAATTTTAATCTTAAATTTTTTGTTTATTTATATTTTATAACAATTTTTGGTTATTGTTCTAACATGGTGTTACTAATGTCTTTTATATGCATAGGGTACTATTCCTTATAGGGTATTTTGACAATTAGTTAAAACTAAGAATTTGAACTAAAATTATTGTAGCACGTGAGAGCTTTATACTATAACATACTTTTGCTTTACACTATAGCATGTAAAAACTTTATACTATTTAAGTCAAAATTGATGAGCTTCAACTAATTTTTGCAAACATAAGCTTAGTCTATTAGGTCCTAACATATTTGTGGGTGTATATGTATATATGTTGTTTCTATTGTACATCAAGGTCTTCTTTTTAAGTTTCAAGTCTTCAATTTTTTCATCCTTTAGACCGATCTCAACGACTTATATTCATGATGTTAGGATTGGCAACTTAAGGAATAAATATTTTAATTGTATTTATAGCATTTTAGTGAAATAAATAACAATGTGAATATATCATGTATTAATAATAGTCCTCATTTTATTTTCATATTAATAATTGTATATTAACAAACATATGATCCGTGACTATTGGAACCAAATCTTTGAATTAGACATATATGGAGTTTATATGTGGATAGATCTAATTCGGAGATTGATAGTTTAACTTATATAGTCTGTAGTCTATGTATTTGCTAGGCATTTATACATGACAAGACTGTAATGGAGATCTATGTCCAACTAGGGAGGTAGTTTATCTTGACTGTCAGAGCATATTCACTTAATGGTAGACACATTGGTGTGGTAGACTTAGTAGTTATAGTACATCTGATTATGGATAACCTATGAGAATACACATAGTATGAGAAGTCATAAATAAGACATATTTTAGGTGTCTTGTAAAATGGTATATTGTTAAAAGTGCAGCTTCAAATCTATAGGTGATTGACACTAATGCTAATAAATAAATAAATAAATAATTGAGGATTATTTTATCTGTTATTATTGGATTTTGATAATATATGTCAAACATGTTACAACACTAGCTCATTAATTCCTTTATGATAGATCGAGTAAATATAGATTGCCACGGATAAGACAGAATATACATGAGTCGGGCCGTTGAGCTTGATAGAATGAGTGATATATAGTCCAAGATTGGACTTACAAATGGGTGCAGGGCACCTATGGTAGGCACCACATTTGTTATTTTCTAGAGAATTAATTAGTTAATTAATTTTAAAAAATAATCATTCAAATTAATAATTAAAATTCTAAAATAATTAATTATTTAAATTTGGTATTTAAATAACTAATTTAAATCCTAGTTGAGTTTAAATCATGGATAATTATTCAAAAATATTTAAATTAAATTATTATTTTAAATAATAGAATTCTAATTTAAATTAAAATTGTTTGAATTAGAATTATTTTGAATTAGGTAGAAAATTATGGTCTTCCTACACTGTGATTGTCAAATTTTTATACAAATTATCTCTACAATTGGCACCAGCTTTAAGGATAGAAGAGAAAAATTATCCCCTAATTTTGATAGACTTATGACTTCTCCTACCACTTCTATAAATAGCGCAATTATAAAAGCGCTATTTATAATTGGAAAAAAGCTCAACTAGTTTCACTACTAGAAATCTCACCAGAGTGCCATCGTCGAGCCATGACTTTCTGCCATTATGTCTTAAGCTCTTCTACACCTTTCTAGCCATAGCAGATTACTCCATGCATAACAATAGACTCATGACAAGGCATGGAGTAAAACCTAAATGTTAATTGCATGTCACTGATACTAGAATTCTACAAGCATTGTCACGGTGTGTGGAGAGGTGAGTCCAATTTCATTGATTTCAATGCCTTCAGGATCAATTGAAGGTACCAAACACCTAAAGGAAAATGAGTAAGAAAATCCCTCTATCAATTTTGCCATTCCATTGCTTTAGAGTTGAAACTGATTCACCAAACTTTGTTGAGAGTTCCAAGCCCGATCTGTATAGTTAAAGGCCTCATTCTATGAAATTAACATCATAGTTGGACTTTGAAAGGTTGATTTAGGGGGTAGGTCTAAGCTTATCTAGTAAAACCACCATAAACGACCACAGCCACTGCTCGTGTCGTCCCTAGTGGTTGAATTCTAGTAGATTCAAGTTTGAGCTTCTTGACCTCCAATCAAGGATTCAAGAGCAGTTCTTAACCCATTTTGACATTGAGTGCAACCGTGTCCTCCATTTGAGCTAATTCTACTATATTAAAAATTATTCAATATCAAACTATCATCCTATTAGGATTGAGTCGAGGTAGGGATTCTATTACTCAACTTTTGTGAGATTTTACTAATTAAATTGTTTATTTGAAAAGATAATTATTTTTTATTTTGTCTATATTATGATACTGATATCATGTGGATCATGTTGTTGTGGACCTGTCTTAAGAAGGTACTGCATAGTCAAATTGTTTTGACATGATATGAAATAATGTGATATTGAAAAACATGGTTAGATAATATAGGTCCAATGTGTAATGGTGAACCTATGTTACTTGAGAGGGCAACAATTATGTCCTTCAACACGAGCCCTAAAAGGTAAAAGAGCAGGGAGGCATTGGTGCTTTCTTGGGTTGAGAGTCCTTAAGATACCATGTAGTGCTTTACGTCATGGTGATGACCCAAGATGTAAGTCCTCTCACTCGACAGCTCAAGGTTTGTCAATTTGAGTTGTCATTAGCGCCTTTCAAGGTTACTCATCTACTTGATAGAACGCGCTATGATTATTTTGTAGATGTTGCATATCTTTTTTTTTTTATTATATGTATATAGTAAAAATGTGGAAATATTTATTTGTTAAGCATCCACTGGACTTTGGATACAATGGAAATTGTTATTGTTTATTGGTAATTATTATTGAAGAATAAGCTAACCATGCAGGGGCAATATGGTATCTCATAAAAATTGAAAGTTTTATTAATGGAATTCCCTATTTGGCATGTTGATACTCATCTCCTGCTATTTTTACCTCTTAGATAAATTACAGTGTAACCTATTCGATAAGGGGTAGATGTGAGCACTATTTGCAATGTTTCAAAGTTTCACCTAGTTGTTTTCTATGTTTGTTAAGCTATGTAAGACTCTAAGACTTAATAGTGCTCACTAGTCTTAAGACATTTGTTGACTAGAAACTACATGATGATGATTGTATTTTAATATTTTATGCTACACTTAACTTTGAACTTGGTATTTGAGACTTTTTTTTTAGGATTTTCGATTAAAGACCATAGGCATTAATTTGAATATTTTGAAATTTCTTCACGGATTTTGTTTTGTATTATCATTTACTACTAACCCCTGGCTATAGGCATTACATCTTCCTTGAGTTTAAGGTTTTGCAGAGAGTTCCATTGTTGACCTCTTTTTTAATTTTTCTATTTCTTTTCAATTTTTCTTCGAAGGATGGGTTTATGTTTTACAATTTAATGTCGTTTTGATGTTCTTCATATTCTTTTCTTTCTTCAAAGAAAAAAATACTTTCACTTTGTTGGAACTTTTGATTTTTTTTGGGATACTTTCAGCCCAACATCTGACAGACCCTCTGATGACACTATAATAACAAACATTTTGGAGTGAAAAGGCAACAGTTTTTTTGTGTTAGTAGGTTGATGCTGATAGGGTTATATGTAGGCACGCATAAATAAAGTATAGGCTTAGAGATACACTTAGATTAGGCAATAGGTTGCTTTTCTTCGTGTTTAATTTAAGAAAGAGTCATATAGAATGCCCCCTATAAATACCTCTTATTAATATTATCTTTCTCTTTTTCACTTTTCAATAATGTCTTTTTTTATAATTTTTTTAATTGGATTTATCTTTTAACCTTTTCGCCTTGATTAAAACAAACAAACCCTAACATATTCTTTTCTCCTCCTCTCTTTACAAGATCTTTCTTTCTCTCTCCCCCCACCATCTCTCTCTCTATGCCTCATTTGCTTTCTTTCATAACCCCTTTCTCTCTCTCATCCCATCGTTGACCATTTTCTTTGTTGCCGCTATCTTTCTCCGCCCAGCCTCTCTATCTCTTCTCTTCTCTGTTCTATCTCTCTTCTCTGCCTGCTCTCTCTAGTGCTTATATCGCTGCTCCTATATGACCTTCAACGGTAGAGGAGTCTTGCCATGGCAAAACTAATGCCGGAGAATCTTTCATCTTAGAGTTAGAAGAGTGATGGAGTTGCGTGCCGATGCAGACTTTGTATTAGTCGATTGTAAGGGGAAAGAGTTCTTTAAAATTTTGAGGCTAGTGAAGCTGAGCTAAAGAGGCGCTAGATGGCAGGGATGAGGAGGTTAGATTGGGAGGCGAGATGATGAAGATCTCCATCGATAAGTGGAGAATATGAGTGATTTTGTAGAAGAAGAATTGTTTTTTGATCGGGTGAGTTTCCTTAAGCTTAGAATTTCGCAACTTTCACTCTATGCAAATTTCTTCTCTTGTTTTTATTTTCTCTCTCTTATCTTCCAAGACACTCACCTTGTGCACAAGCACCGGAGCTGCTCTCCTTCAGTTCATCTTGCTTAATTGTCCTCATCATTTCATTGGAAGTAGGGGTGCACAAAAACCGTCCCGCAACCGCCGGCCGCCCGCCCAAAAAAAAGACTATGCGGGTTCAACCCGTCCATTGGCGGGTTCAACCCGCCCGCCTACATATGTTGGCGGGCGGGTACGGTTTTAAATTTTAGGGGGCGGGTTCAACCCGAACCCGCCCGCCTAATTCTTAAAAAAAAAAAAAAAAAATCTTAATCTAAACCTCTCCCACTCCTCATTCTTTAAAAAGAAAAAGAACATTTGACTTTGTTCATCATTTCATCTGTAGTATCCTATTATTTTCGAACCCAATAAACAGGTTTTATGGAAGAACAAGAATTCTTGACTTTGTTTCATCACTTCATATATAGTTGATGTTTCTTGTTACAATGAATGATTATGTTTCTTAATTTGTTGTGAATATGGTTATTGTCTTTAGGCGTCAAACTTAGTTGTTGTTGAGAATGCTTCATACATTATCGTCTTATATTTTCTACAAATTTTCTTCACTTTTTTTTTAATAAAAAAGAGCTCAAAAAATTATATTGTACATTAGTGTAGACCCAACCCGCCCGCACCCGCCCGCCCCCAAACCAAAACCGCCCGCCACTCCATGGGCGGTTTGTGGGTTGGTTAATTGCCAACCCGCCACTTAAAAAAACCGCCCCGCACCCGCCCAAAAACCGCTTACCCGTCCGTTGTTCACCCCTAATTGGAAGTCTTACTATCCTTCATCTATAAGCTTTTAAAGACCTGGCTTCATTAGAACTGCTACCAATGAATCAAATACATAGATGTGTACACACCTAATACGTCATAGCCTTATAATCTACCAGACGCCAACATAAAAGCCACTCCAATAGGGAAGTTATGTCATTAACTTGTCATGGCTCTAAGAACCAAGAGAACCCATCTCGAAGGAGAAGGAACCTTTATTGACATAGAGGAATTTGCCTATAAGCGGGGCACTAAGCATGCTGACCAACAAGAGGAAGAAGAAAGGCCCATGATTCTAGACATCGTGGCTGCAATCCTTATATTGATAGAGACCAAAAATGTCGTGCTCTTAGGAGTCAATGAGCTTCAAGACACCCTCAACAAGTAGGTTTCGACAGACACTCTAGAAAAGGTAACTCTTCAAAAGGCTTTAGCTATTACTACTACCAGGTGTATGCTAGTGGTACGAAGCGATCACTTGATGAGCTTTTCACTCATATTAATGTTATTGTATTGTAAAGAAACATGCATATGGTGTCACCCTGGAGGATGCGAAGAATTTGCCTCAGCCACCTTATCCTCCGGAGCTATACTAGAAGTCGTAAATTTAAGACATGAGATTCTATTTTTTTGTCCTATTTGATGGCTGTAATGGCAACCCCAAGGAACATATTCCCCATTTCCTTGATGCTTTGGGAAAATATGCTGGAGACTACGATCTATGCCTCCAAGACCATTCTAAGTCACTTATGGATCAAGCCTACATTTTGGTATACTACTCTAGCTCTAGAGTCAGTCCGTACTTAGGAAGATATGGTTCCATATTTTGCCATAAATACTTTCAAAACGAAGAAAAGGCCACCATCATTTAACTCAGCAGCACTCACTAGAGGCATAGAAAAGGTTTCCTTGACTTTTTCCAGAGATTCTATGATCTTCTCTGAACTACTATAAGGAGAGTTGTTGAAAATTAAGTATACAATGGAATTTTAAAATTTTTTTAATAAAAGCCTTTTCCATAGAAGAAGTTAGACATGTTACATATCATAAATTATTCATAAATTTTTATGTCTTAGTAAATCGATAACCACACTTCTAGTAAAATTAATTCAACAAAATTTTTACACAAGAATTGCACTCAAAAGAGCCTCAACCAACTGGTCTTCTTTGATATTCTCTTTTCCACAATCAGAATGCGAGTGGTCACACGTTGTTTGATTCTCCTCTTAGTAGTGTCTCTCTTTCCAACCATAAGAGAAAACCAAGAATTATTGTTCTTGATGTTGAACAATTACCCTATGGGAGTTTTAGAGTTTCTCTCTTCAAAAATCTCTCTCTAAATTTTTCAAGTGATCTAATTAAAATAGGAATAAGCCTCATATTTATAGTAGTTAATAGGACACCAATTCTACTCAAATAGGTTTCCAAATTTGCAATTGGCCCATAATTCATGTCTAAAAGCGTCAAAACGTGTAACTTGATTTATGCTTACATGCTAGCCGGTCCTCATAACCAACTTGCCAGTTTAACATGTTTCAGCCGGCCGAACCTTCATAACGGCCTATTGGTTAATCCTAGAATGGAAAGTTTTCTATTTTATTCGATATGGGAATCTTTCATAGAGACTTTAATTCAAATAACCCAATATAATAGTTCTCTAATTAAAACAATCATATACCGATAATTCCATATCAAAATAAAATAGATACAAATAATCCAACCAGTGTATTTTGAATTAATTCAATCAATGAACTAACATAAATTATCACAAATCATTCAACCTGAATTTGAACCAATCATAAAATTAAAATAAGTTACCAATTTATAAGTAAAAATACATCGTATCATTACAGGAAAAGATGTGAGTTAACAAAGTAGACCTAATGAACATATATAGGTCACACTCATTTTACAATTATCAATTCTAAAGCTACTCCACTAAAAGCTTAAAGGTGCACCTCGAACTATACACGAGATCATGGAACTCCAATAAGTTTTTTTTCCATGCCACATCATGATGTGCAACACCCCATAGAATATCTATAATCAACTTAGGATAAATTCTATTTTACCCTTCTGATATATTTATTTTATGTTCTATTATCTCATTATTAAAATCTTACTATTTATAACCATTACAAAGAGTAAACCATTTGGTTATATAAATGTATTCAAATAGTAGAGCACTCTAGTTTTCCAATATTAGAATAATGCCTATAAGAGGATATCATTAATGTTACAAAATTGGTATGTATTTCACATCCATAAATAATAAGTCTATGTCATTCAAGAATGATGTCTTGAACGTATCGACATGCATACCTTCATTTAATTTAGGATGTCACCATTTGGTACATCAAAAGACACAAATTAAGAATACAAACCTATTAATTCATTTTAGGATTAAGTTATAACACATACGATTGTCTAACATAAATTGATTTATTCAAACAGAATTATTAATTAAATCAATGACAACATACCAAGTCTTTACTCATGGAGATCTGACTCTGATGACCAAGACAAACATTTCTGTCTGGGATGTGGACAACATATCAATCTTAACAGGAACAAACATCCAACCTTATTCGCTCGATTGTGGACCTGTTAGATTTTAGACTATCACTTTAAGATTCATGTCTTCCACATAATCTGTCTATTATATGCATGATCTTAATGGTTTAAACCAACAACCCCAAACTTTAGTTTGCTTATTATCCATACATTTCAAATTATTATAAAGAGGAAAATATTAATCTGTCACATAAATAATTGTCTTTATTGATCAATTGTTTCAAAAACAGTAATATTGTTTAGTCCTTAGAACACTGAGTCTAGCAATCTCCCACTTGCCTTAAGTGAGTATATGTAACATGTTACGCATCCCCATGGCCTCAACATGCTTCTTGAAAGTCCTTGATGGTACTGTCTTCATGAAGGGGTCAACTATCTTGTCCTTGGATGTGATTTTATATATTGCCATATGCCTACTCTCTATGAACCCCCTTATTACATGATACTTCCAGTTTATGTGCTTAATCATCTTGTGATATCTTGACTTCTTGGATTAGCTATAGCTACATTGCCATCACAATACAATGTAATCGGCTTATTAATGCCAGAACTACTTTAAGATTCCTAAGAAACTTATGAAGCCATACTACTTTTTTCAAAGCATCACTAATAGCCACATACTTAGTCTCCATCATTAAATCAGTAGTGCAAGCTTCCTTGATACTCCTCCAAATTATGGCTCCTCCTCCAAGAGTAAATATAGACCTAGAAGTCAATATCTTCGAATTCAAGTAGGACTAAAAATCCAAATTAGTGTATTAAAGAGGGGTTAGATAGGTTAGATCCTAAAAATCCAAATTAGTGTATTAAAGAGGGGCTAGATCCTCACCATAACACATTAGCATATAACTTCTACTCCTTCTCAGGTACTTGAAAATATGCTTAATTGCATCCAATCATTTGGTCTAGGCTTTAATTAATATCAACTCACTATCCCGATTGCATAATATATTTTAGTTTGTGTACAAAGCATTACACACAAGTGACTACATACAACTGAAGCATAAGGTATCTTTTTTATGTATTCTCTTTTGTCATTTATTTATGGACAGTCCTTTTTCAAAAAGTTATTCCAGACCTAGATGATTGCCCAATTTTCTTTGAATTGTACATCAAAACTTATCAAGAATTTTGTCTATGTACAAAGCTTGGGATAGAGCTATTATTTGTTCTTTCTATCCCAAAAGATTTGGATACCTATAACATAATTAGCTTCACCAAGTCCTTCATGTCAAATGCTTTGTCAAAAGCCACACTAATGACAAAGCCCTTACTTCTTTACCAATAAGCAAAATGTCATCGACATAAAGCAGTAAAAAAACCACATTCTCATCCTTAATGTGTTTATAAACACAAGGTTCATCCACATTTTTTTCAAATACATGTCTTGACCACTTGGCCAAACCTTATGGTCTAAGAATGGGAAGCTTGCTTGAGACCATAAATAGACTTTAGTAACTTATAAATCTTATTCTCATGACCCTTAACTTTGAATTTTTCTGGTTATACCATATATATGGTTTCGTCAATATGGCCATTTAAGAAAGCCTTCTTAACATCAATTTGCTAAATCTCATAATCGCAAACGACAACAATGGATAAGAGAATATAAATGGACTTAAGCATAGCTATAGACAAAAGGTTTTCTCGTAATTAATTCCTTATTTTTGCTACCAGTCTAGCCTTATAGGTTTCAACTTTTTCATTTGCTCTTAGGGCCAATAATACAGGTTATGACAGGACGTTTTGATAGGTTAGGGTAAAAAAAATTAACCATGGGTCATTTTAGTGTCAACTCAAATTTGCCCCATCCAAAAAGGGTCATGTTCAAGTCAATCTGCATGATATTAAAATGACCTGTTTGACCAGTGATTAATTACTTAAATATTTTTTAAAATATTTTTTCTATTATCAAATATTCCTATAAGACAAAACCCTAACTCATTTAATTTTAGACTAAGTTTCAAATTAAATTGGTTTAATTCTTGAGCAATAAGAAGATTATTTTAGCTTGATCACTTGACACTTTTTTATTTTGTTGGATTTTTTATTTTTTTACACTTATTATTTTGTTAAATGTTTTTAAAATTTTAGTACAATTTTTTATTGTTGTGGTATAGAACTCATTTTATTTTGAGAAAATTTGTTTTATGTTATATTAGTATAAATTCAAAGCTAAAATTTTCATGGGTTAGTGCGGATTACTATAGGTCATTGATGGGTTGCAGGTTATTGGCATTTATAGTTGCATAAGGAATGGGTTAGTATGGATTATGTTCATGTCAACTCGTGTCAAAATAGGTCGTGTTAGTGTTAAGATTTTTCAACCCATTTGTGTCACGAGTCAAGTTAGTGTCGAGCCAATTTATGTAAAAATTGACCCTCAACCCAACCCGAACCCGACCCACCTATACGAATTGCCACCCCTATCTGCTCCTCTCTTCCTCTTAAGACCCACTTACACCTTATGGATTTTATCCTTTGGGATGGTCCACAGCACCCAGACTTGATTAATATCTATAGATTTCATCTCAGTGTTTATAGCTTCTATTCAGTCTTTTGCATGAATATCTTCGATGATCTCTTTGTAAATGTAAGGATCCTTGTCATGTTCAACCAGTTATCTAAATAGGCTTTACCATTGAACATATATCTCTTGGGTAGATGCCTAATCCTCCCACCATGCCAAAACTCCCTAGGTTGTTGTTTAGTCGGCTTTTCCATATTGATTGAATCGGTTTCCACTGAAACCATTGGAGCGACCATATCGCTTGACATATTCTCAAGTACCATTCTTCTATGAGGCTTAAAGTTATTTATGTAATTTTCCTCAAGGAATGTCGTATTTGTTGAAACCATGACTTTATTTTCTTTTAGGTGATAGAAATAATGACCTTTTGTCCCTTTAGGATATCCCACAAATACACAAACCTTTAAATGTACATCCAACTTATTCCCTTTTGCTTCCTTGTCTAGGATATGTGCAGGAAATCCCATATACGAGTATTGTTCTAGGATGTTTTCCTATCCTTCCACAACTTGTGAGGAGTTTTAGGAATAGACTTCGAAGGTACATTGTTCAAAAGATAACATACAGTTTATAGGGCATATCTTCAAAATGATAATGGCAATATAGAGTAACACATCATGGATCTTACTATATCCAACAAGGTCTTTTTTTTTTTTTTTTTAACTCGCCTATATTATTATGCTACAGAGTGCTAGGTGTAGTCAAATGGAATAAAATCATATTCTCTACCAAGTGTCCTAAAAGCTTATTGGAGAGGTTTTCTCCCATTCGATAGGGTCAAAGTGCCTTTAAAGGTATATATAATTGCTTCTTTGCTTCTACTCGAAACTCCTTGAACTTGTCAATAGTCATGCTCTTGTGATGCATAAGATAAATATACTCATATCTTGAGTAGTCATCAATAAAGATGACGAAATACTCATACCTTTTTCGTGCCTTAATGTTTTAGGGACTACAAACATCACTATGCATTAATTCTAGATACCTTTCTTCTCGATTGCCTTTAGTCCTGAATGGTCTTTTAGTTGTTTTGCCCTTTAAACAAGATTCACATTATGGTATAGATTCTGCCTCTAAATCATATAAAGGTCCATTCTTTACCAATCTTTAAATTTTAATCAAGCTAATATGACATAATTGCAAGTGCCAAAGATATGTCTTATTAGAGTGAGAAGTTTAAAACCTTTTAGAGTTCTTATTAACTTCAGCATTTAGTAGTGAGTCTATCTTAGATTTGATAAAATACAAGTTTTTTTTTTATCCATACACTATAGACAAAAGACTTGTTTTTACGAGTTACTACTTTATTATTTAAAAAAACTGAATAAGAATCCTTGAATAAACAAGCAATAGATTTTAAATTCCTTTTAAGTTTAGGAACACAAAAATAGTCTCACAAAACTAACTACCTATAACTATCAAAATAAAGATGGAAATCTCCTATTACTTTAGCTAACACTAAGGTTTCATCGCATCCGCAACGTGAAGTGCTCATTCAGCATGCTTCTCGTTTACTTGAACCCCTACAAAGAAACACAAACACAGCTAGTGGCTTAGGAATCTATGGCTCAAGTGTTACTTTATTTCTCAACCAAACATGTTTCAACAACATGAAGTTCACCTTTTCCTCCTTTAACTAAGAAGTCTTTGCAATTCTTCTTCACATGCTTGCAATTCTTCTTCATATTCCCGACCCTCCTATAGTATAAGCATTTAATCTTCTTTGGGTTCCTTCTTTTCTTCCTCCTCCTCCTCTTCTTCTTCTTCTTCTTGCCCTTGGTTGGCGGAGCAGAAAACTTCTCGTTCTTAGCCTTTTCCTTTTTTTCCATTCCCTAGGTTGGGATTAGAACTAGATGCAACTACCATGTTTGTCTCTCCACTGATAGGGGCATCCTTGATTAAGTTTGAGAACTCCTACACCTGCTTCATCAGCTTCGTTAAGGTAATATTCTATGTAGCGCTTAGTTTGTATGAGGCTCTAAATGAGGAACTCCTTGGAAATAGTCTAAAAAACCATAGTCGTTTGTGACTTAACATTGATATCAGCTCCATGGGTTTGAGCCTCAGAGAGATAACTCATGACTAACGTCATATGCTCCTTCATAGATATCCTCATTTTTGCCTTCTAGTTAAGAAGCTTTCTTAGAGCTCCTTGCCGCTTTATTAAGGCTTAGCCTACAGACAAGTCCTCAACATGAGCTACTGAGCAGTTTCATGATCTTCATGTCTAGCCTAAAGTTCGTTATTCATGCTAGCCATAATATAGCAACGAGCTTGATCATCAATATCCTTCCAGAGATTATACGCTTGGATTTGCTCATTTATGGACTCACTAGTAGGCATGGGAAAATAAAAGGTGGTTAGCACAAATTTGAGTTTCTCAAAGGATAGGGCATATTCAAGTTCCTTTTCTAATTATTGTAATTCTCATCATTGAGTCTGTTTTTATCAAGTATCGAAGAGAAAGCGTCTTTAGACATTTTGATCTACAACAAAGATTCATAAATCAAACATAAGCAAACGTGCTATAATAATTTAATAGGAAAACATAAGCATATAAATGAACATATAATATGTCTTTATGTATAAAAACTTGGCAAAAAAATCACAACCTGACAACAACAATTTCAAACTCATAATTGAATAAGCCGTTTGGAGGAGACTTGCCAAATTAAATTAGAAACACGGATCCCATTCAATTAGTATAAACTATCTATGACTCATCTTGATCTAGCATATACTAATAATTGTTTTCGTTGGCCATTAATTTTATTAACAGAGCTCTTAGAGGAGGGTAATAATAAAATTAGTCTTAAATGTTTAACCATCGTTTCAACTACTTGATCCATGCTTTATAATTGCCACCTAGTGGTGTACGATGATAAAACATGTTCAAGTAAATTATCCTCATAAAAATCAAACCCAGCATATGATGTTTCCTTCCTAGGGCTCAAAACCATCATGTGTTAGCTATAGACCAACAATGGAAGCCTTAGATTCTCCCTTCAAAAACCTTCTCTCACTCAATATTTTAAATAGCAAAGTTTTATGTTAAAAAAGCATGAACAATTTTTAATGAGTGGTATTCCTTATTCTACATGATATGTTATCAACATACATAGTAAGACATATTTTAAAGCAAAAAAAGCAAGGCAATATGCAAGGCTACAAGCAATATAATAATCAACCAAAATATTATGGTTCTACCCAAGAGAAAAGAAAAATAAAGATTACCAAATTAAATTGAAACATATCTTGATTCTTTATTTTATATCTTTATGTCATATCTTTTTTTCACGTGGCATCCATTTTCAATCTCAATATCATATAGATTGAAACTTATTTTTATGGATATCATAAAACTTCCATGTTTCTCAAAATTGTCTCAAAAAACATAAATTGCTCTGAAATGCAACAACAAAGAACCACAGTTCTAATTGAGACTAGCCTGTCGGACCTGGATGACCAGCTGACCTGTTCGTCATTGAACCCATGTTTCTACCTAAGACTGGCCAATTTGTCGCTCAACCAACATTTTCGATCCTTTTTTCTTTATAATCAAAGACTGTAGTTTTAATTTTCAACAACTTAAAAGCAAGAAAAATTTATAAACACAGAAAAATATAGAACCGCAATCATATCCATCTTTAAGATCTGTCTTTTATAAAATTAATATTTTTCTTGAAATTTATAAAGAAAAACCTACACTGTATAACGGCCGCCATTTTTTTTTTCTATAGATACTTACATAAATTTTAATGACATAACATGATATTTTAATAGCCATTTTATGATCATGCTAAGTGAACTAACAATTTGTTTAGTAACGTCGTAGGTGACGGTCACGAGGAATCAATGTGCTTGGGATGTTCATGTCAAAAATGATGATAAGCATATTGAATTCATTTTTTGTATTAATGTCATAGCATGCTTTAGAGTTATATTTTGATTGTGACGTGAATTTTATTGTATATTTTATCATTTTTATGATGTCATGATAAGTACATCTAAAACATGGTTTGTTATGGTTTTAAGAAGCCCCCACTTTATGATGAGTTAAAAGAATAGAAATAAAGTCTTTTAAGATTTTTGGGGTGTATATATATATATATATGTAATTGTTGTGAAAAAATAATTTTAAGTATTATAAATTATAAAATATGTATAATACTTAAATGGCAATTTTTTTAAAAAAAATTACTGTAGTAAAAGTTATATTTTGAAAAGAGTTGCCGTATAATGATATTTGCCGTGGAAAAAAAGGACAAAGTGGGGGTCAAAAGTAAACTATGCATTACTATAAATGTAATTAATATAATATAATTGGAATAAAAAGCAACGACAAGAAGGACATGTTCAAAAGAAAAATCGGTGCTTTCCGATTGCATAACATTAATAGATAATATAAAGTAAGTCCAGAGGAAACGCATATTTAATGGGCAGATAATTATGATTTTAGTCTTTAATTTTTTATTTTTGATTGATCAGTTTTAACTTTTTATTTTAATTGTTGAGGGACTAATTTAACGGTTAAATTTTAAAGACCAGTTTGTCATCTTTTCGATAGCTTTAAGAATCAATTTATTACCTTTTTGATACTTTAGGGACTAATTTACCATATTATTTCGACCAAAATTAATAATTCGATTATTAAATTAGTCTCTCAACAACTAAAATTAAAGGTTGATAACTAATAAATCAAAAATAAATTATTGAAAACTAAATGTTTACTTTTATAAAAGACTAGAAACTACTAAAACAATTTACCATAATTATTATTTTATTAAACGCTAATTTGAATCGCTTTTATTGTCCAATACCACCTATACATTAATCATTTTCTTCAGTTTAGCCCTAGCTTTCAACTGAGCTCATGACACAGTCCATCATTTTAAAATGTGCCGTATTTTAGTCCTTAATTTTTTATTTTTGATTGATCAGTTTTTAACTTTTTATTTTAATTATTGAGGGACCAATTTAGCATTTAAATTTTAAAGGCCAGTTTGTCATCTTTTCGATAGCTTTAAGAATCAATTTATTACCTTTTTGATACTTTAGGGACTAATTTATCATATTATTTCGACCAAAATTAATAATTCGACTATTAAATTAGTCTCTCAACAACTAAAATTAAAGGTTGATAATTAATAAATCAAAAATAAAATATTGAAAACTAAATGTTTACTTTCATAAAAGACTGAAAACTACTAAAACAATTTACCATAATTATTATTTTATTAAACATTAATTTGAATCATTTTTATTGTCCAATACCTCCTATACATTAATCATTTTCTTCAGTTTAGCCCTAGCTTTCAACTGAGCTCATGACACAGTCCATCATTTTAAAATGTGCCGTATGTTCTTCCACAGCATCACCCAAATAAGCCGATTTCTCTTGGGTAAAGTAAAGGTGATTGATGCGCACTTCTCTTTCTTTAAGGGAGGTAGGGGTACACCAGGAACCGAGAATCACATTCCTTATCTTATCTTTAATTTTTATTTTTATTTTTTAATTTTAACGCACCATCTTTATTGGGTGAGAATCCATTTTTCTCTGCTCTTCTCTTTCTCTGTTTCATGCTCCCCCGTTTTTTTTTTCTTGTATTTTTTCCCATCTTTCATTTTTTTTCAAACCCCCAGATACGTTTTTTACGCAAAAATTTGAAAAAAAGGCCAAAAAAAAAATCAATTGGAAAAATAACCTTTTTTTCTTTTGCACTACAAAACAGGCTTTTCTAAGCAATAAAACTGCCTCAGTTTTTTTCAAAAAAAAAAAAAAAGAATTGTAGTGAAGAAAGGAACCTCAACATGATAGAAAAAAAAAAAACTAAAACAGTTTTTTTACCTAAAAAGTTTATTTTTTGGTGCGAAAAAAACAAAATCATTTGTCTAAAAAGGCTTTGTCTTAAAGCCCTTATCTCAAAATCTCCCTTTTTTTACCTATCTACCCAATAAATTATCTTTAACATGTATATAAAAGAGAATATGTTTTTAATTAGATTTTCTCAAATAATGAACCGTTTCGTCGGTTTTTTGGGTCTTTGCTTTTTTGTTTTTCTGCTTTTTGCATTTTTATCTAGATTTTCTGTCATCTTTTCTTTCTTATTTACATCTTTTGATTTTTCTTGTTTCTTTTTCGTCCCCCACCTAATGTATTGTCTATTTTCACGTACACTTTCTTGCTTTTTCTTATTTCAAATTTGACTATTAAAACAATATTATTTCAAATAAATCCCCTTTAAGTATTTTTATTACGGTTATTGCTAGTTAAGACATTTTTCGACAAATATGCCATATAATTATCCTTGCACTTCTTCCATGTATCTCTATGTATTTTTCCATCGCTTATCTATTTAAGTATATTATTTTCGCACTTTATATGCTTTTTTTCCCTCTCAAATGTTCTCCTGTATATATCTTTTTATTGCTTATATGTTCCCCTTATAAGTAGCTTTCCATCTTTTATTCAATGAATCCGTGGTGTTTGTAGTTTTGACATGGGCATGAAACTTCTCATCCTCTTCTTTTTCTTTTAATTTTTTTTTATCCTTCTTGGTAGCATTCTCTCCTACTATTTGTCCTATACACTATTCTAAAATTTACCCATGTTGAAATAATTTCTCTCATTATACTGCCTACTCAAACATTTTCCGTACACACACATACATCCATTTAACCAAAACTTATATTTTGACAAAAACATGCATTTTTATCCACTCGTTGTTTGTTTACTTTTATCATTTTGTCTTAAAATATGCCTTAACAAACTCTTTTTCCTCAATATACTCTTATTAAATAACTTATCTCAAATGTGTAATTACATAAACAATTTCCTTTCTAGTTAACCTTTTTTTTTTTGGCTCTAATAGGTATTTTTTTTTCTAATTACCCTACTAATATAATTCTCAAACGCTGGCAGCACCTCAATATTTTCATCTGCAACTCTCCTAGATATTTTTTTTTGCATGTATCCTATAAATATTTTTTATCTAATTTGCATCACTAGAAACTTTTTTCTTTAAATTTTTAAGAACATAAAAAAGCATTTGAGAGAGCAGTTACAACTAAATATATTAATTTAAAAATTATAATATAATAATTTTTTACTTTTTTTAACAATTATTAAATTTTTTTATACTATTTATCGATTAAAATGAGCTGTCCAACAAAAGTAACAAATGAAAAAGTACATCTTTGCAAAAAAAAAAAAAAAAAAAACGAGTAACGAACAGAATGCACAGGCATTCCGCGTGTGTTTCAAGTTTAATGATCGGAAAGAAAAGAAAAGAAACAAATAAAAAAAAGAAAAAAAAAAAAAAAAAAAAAAAAAAAAAAGAAAAAAGAAAAAGAAAAAGAAAAAAATATTAGCGATTCAAGGAAAAAAAGAAAAAAGAAAAAGAAAAAAAGGCGGTTGAGGTCCACTCGACTGGCGACCGGAACGACATTAACAATAGTTTACGTATCTTGCGCTCCACGTAGCACAACCATTGGCTAACGAGGAGAGAGAGACAACAAAAA
Source organism: Artocarpus heterophyllus (assembly GCA_025403435.1). NCBI lineage: Eukaryota > Viridiplantae > Streptophyta > Magnoliopsida > Rosales > Moraceae > Artocarpus > Artocarpus heterophyllus. The sequence continues at coordinate 14,499,911 of CM046328.1, forward strand.
TTTCAAAAGAAAATTAAATCTAGAAAATGCAAAACCCAAAAGAAAAAGTAGAAAAAAAAAGAAAAGAATAAAAAAAATCAAAACACCAAACACATTAACCAGGGCTGTACATCTGTCGGTTTCTGTCAAGTTTTAGTCAATACAGTTGGTCCATTTTCGACCAACAGTGGCCGATTTAGGTCGGTTTTCGATCAGAGTAAGCAATTATAATAGTTAAAGTAATCAGACAGTATACTAAAATTTTCATTTTCTATAGATTCAATGACTTGCCCCCTTATATGTCATAACTAGGGAAAATAATATACTAATTATGTCATTCTAAATCCACAAAGATTAAAAAATACCTAGAAAATAAAAATATGATTAAAAAAATAAACTAATCCAACAATTCTATGTATATCCTCTAGCTCTATGAAAAAAATAAAAACACCAAAGTAGGAAAACCACTTGTTCAACAAAGCATATACAAAGTTACACACCCTCCATTCTTCCCTAATTCCCTTAGCCTCTGTTTGGTAAGAGGGAAAGAAAATAGGAGGAAAAGAAAATTATAAAGGATAGAAAATTGAAAAGAAAGAAAAGATTTTAGTTTTCTCTTTAGTTGTTTGCTATGACATGGAAGAAAGAAAATAAATTTACCTTCATTTGTTTGGTATTGGAAGTAAAACCTAAAGGATGAAAAAATTATCTCTTTAGTTGTTTGCTATGGCATGGAAGAAAGAAAATAAATTTACCTTCATTTGTTTGGTATTAAAAGTAAAACCTAAAGGATGAAAAAATTATAATCATTGTAATTACTTTTTTGCCCAAATAATTTTGTCCAAAACGTTTAATTTTTTCTTTAGTTGAAACTTGAAAAAGGCTTCCATTACCCAAATAAGAACACATTTGAATAATTATTAAAATTTGCAATTTTTTTCCTAATTAACATATTATGTGACATCAAAATAGAGAACAACTAATTTAATTAGATGCAATATAACAAATAGTTTACTTTACTCTTTTTTATATATAGTAAACAATTGTTTAATTGTTCTTTTTCCAATAATTTTCTTATATATTAGCATTATATACTTTAAAATCTAATGAAAATTCACATGCCTGGTATATATATATATTAAAAGAGTTTGACTTTTCTCATAAAAAACGCAAAGTCTGAACAAAAGCAACTCATTTCCATTGCATGCTTCTCCACCTCATTCGTTCATCCCTTCTTCATTTAACTCTCCTTTTTTCTCTCATTTCCTTCTGTTTCCGTCGTAACACACCAAAAACAATAAACAGTAAATTTAAAATAAAAAATTGTGAAGAAGAAAGAAAATCACAGGAAAAGCAAAGCTGGCAGAGATTTTATGAAAACCAATCAGCTGGGAAAAGGAAATATCTGAGTTGAAAGGGTCCCTTCGGTTTCGTCGACTATTTATCCTGAGAATTTTAGCGTAGTTTGAATAGATAATTTAATAATTTTATCTCATTTAAATAACTATAACTTTTTTCTATCTGATAATCCGTTCACTTTTAGAAGGAAAAAAAAAATAAGAACCCAGCTAATAGTTTTTCTTCCCTATTTTTCTTTCCATCCAATCTTCTCTCTTATCAAACATCTCAACTTATCAATTTTATCCTAAAATCTCTCTAATATTTTCTTTCCTTTTACTTTTCAATCATACCAAATAGAAGGTTAGTTACCTAAATAGAAGAACCCAAAAAAAAAAAAAAAAAAAAGGTTTTGAGACCTTATTGAGAGAGAAGAACTAAATAAATTGCTAGTTGCAATAAGGAAGAAATTAGCAATGTAATTGTGATGCAACTTGAAGCCTTTTTCCAAAATAACCAAACAAATTCAAATTCAGGTAACTCTCTTATTGTACATCTGCTTTAACTTTATACATTTCTTTCTTTCTCTTGTCATTTCTATCTAAGTAATATACTGCATCACTACAATAACCAACCTAATAAAAGATAAAAGATAATAACCAACCAAATAAAAGACAACAACCGTAAACACTCGAAAAACTTGCCTTCAAAGCTCAAACTACATAACAACATACTACATACTAATCCTCTTATATATTATTATACAATATATATATATATATATATATATATATGAAATTTTAAAATTTTGACAAAATCAATCGATTAACCAACCGATCAAAAACTTAGTGTCGAAAACCGACCGATAAAAACATATAAGCGGTTAGTTTTCAAACCGATATGGTTCGTTTTGATATTTTAAAGGGTGTTTGATAAAAGTGGTCTAAATCATTTTTTTAGTTACAAACAGTGTAAAACTCTTATATGCTACAGTAACAATAAAATATTAAAGTGTAAAATTTTTACATATTACAATAAAAATAGTTCTAATTAACAGTTGATCCAGACCGCTAAATACCTCATAAACCATTTTTTTCGATTTTTTTGGTCAATTTTTATTGGCTCCCCGTTTTGGTTATTTTGAAGAGCCCTAAAATTATTATATATTATTTGTCACATCATTAACGTAGAATACATATCGTGCTCTCTGCTTTACCCGCCTTCCTTTTCTTCCTCTTTTTCCTTCTGAGTCTCTCCCCCTCTCTCTGTAAAATTCTTCACTCCCGTCACTCACTCTCTCTCTATCCGTCTTTCTGACTCTTTCTAGGGTTTACTCCCTCCGATGCCATGAACAACAACAACTCAACAAGGACGTTTCGGCCTTCCCGGCCGCCGGAGTACCACCGCCGATTCGACACTCCATCGAATTCACGATTTTATTCCAACAGACGGCCCAATTTCGCGGCGAATGACCAACGTCAACGCCCGGTCAGACCCGCCGCCTCTCATCACCGTCCCGATTTCGTCGTCGAGCTGGTCCGCGACCCCCGCGGGGGACCGGTTTCCGACGTCAAGGCGCTGGTCGACCAATGCAAGTCGGCGCCGGAGAGCTCCAAGGTCTACCAATTCGGAAACCTAGCTGCGGTTCTGTTCTTCCACCAGTGGGCTTGCGCGCTCGAGGCCGTGGTTTCGCTTTGGGAGTCGCGCCTCGACGGCGCTCACAGCCTGGTTCCGAGGCTCAATCCCGTCGTCGTCGTGCCGTCCAATCTCCAGGAGCTCGAGGACCGGCTCAAAGCGCTTTTTGCGGAGCGAATTCGGAGGTTGATTGACGGAGAGGAGGTGAAGAGGTGGAACGAGAAGCGTGATCGAGTTTTGGTTGAGATTGGTAAGGTCTCCAAGTTGCTTGGGAAACCTACGAGTATTAAGTTGTTCAATGAGTTGAAGGACAAGGAAAAAAGGCTTACTTGCGAGAAGGACTTGGTCAAGAGGAGAGTGAAGGAATTCAAGTCGGCTATGAATTGTATTCTGGCTTACCTTGAGGGGAAGAGTGTGGAGGAGTTTGGCGAGGATGGTCTGCAGGTTCTCAGCTTTGATGGGAAGTTCAATTGGAGTCTGCTTCATTCCTTAATTTTGCGGGAATGTCGTCGGCTCGAAGATGGTTTGCCTATTTACGCTTACCGGCAGGATATACTTCAGCAAATTCATAGCCAACAGGTATCGTTAAATTTATCAAGTAAATTTGTTTTGGATTCTGATGGTTCCTCCCTCTTGGGTGGGTTTTCATGATTTTGTAGGTTGTATGTTATTTTTTGTATAAAATAGTTTTATTGTTATTCAACCTACATTGCATTCTTCAACCGGATTTTCTGTATGTAGACTTTGGATAGATTTTCTGTATGTAGACTTCGGACTGTATGTTGAAGTTAAAATCTTTGGGGAAGAGTTAAGTCTTTCGCGAAAGACCGACCCAACACGTAACATGTGCAAATAGAGGGCGTAATATGATATTTATTTTATGTAACGGCATTGTAGAGGTATATCAATAAGAAAATTGTGACACAAACTAATGTTATACTTTTTTAAAGTCATTGTTATATAGAAGAAGTGTCATGTGGGAACCCCTACTTCTATACTTCCACATATTACAGCGTGGACCGTCACGAAGGACCAAAGGCAAACCCTAAAATTTTACTTAAATGGTGTCGTTTAGGTGAAGAAGAAAAGATGATTTGAAACAATAGGAATGTTGATGAAATAATAATGATATCTACTGTTTTTGAAGTGCCATAATTTACCTTCTTGGGTATTCACTTCCAAGACGTTTAAAGATATTGCTTTTTCTTTGATATTGCATAGATGGAAAAACTGTCTGTAAGACTGTAATTTTGGTTTTTCTCTCCGTTTCTTGGCTGGTCTTTCTTTTGTATTGAGATGGTTCTTATTCTCATAATTATTCCCTTTAATAAAATTATTCTTTTCGCCATCTCAAAAAAAAAAAAAAAAAAAGAGAGAAGAAAAAAAAAAGAAAAAAGAAGAGTAAAGAAAAAGACACTGAAATGGGATTACCGAACTTGTAAGCATGATAACTAACCTTCAAATGGTATTTTATTTGATTTTTTCTTTAATGTAATGATGGCTACTTTGTAGCTGATACATGATTTATAGATTTTTAACCACTATTGGAGGGAATTAATTCATGTGGGAAAAGGTGCCACGGCCTTGATGGTGTCTATGATTATTTTGGATACCATTTTTTATTTTTATTTTTGAGAATCCTTTCATTAAATGATCCTATATCTTCACTTGATACATTGCACTCTGCGGTGTCTCTCTTTCATTTTTTTCCCTTTTTTGAAATGGTTTCAAAATAATGGTACATTAGGTTGCTTTTCTCACCCTCCCCTTTCCTCCCTTCTAAGTTTCTGTTTAAGATAGTTAGTGGGGGAAAAAAATAAGTTCTGTTTACAATGGATTTGCATTAATGTCGATCCAACTTTCTACGTATGTTCTTGCCCATTTATAACCTTTTCACTTAATGAAATCTTTGATATTTTTCTCTTTATACCACTTTTTAGCCTTTCATCTGACAAGTGTTTGCGCAGATACTGGTTTTGATTGGAGAAACGGGTTCTGGAAAAAGCACGCAATTAGTGCAGTTTCTTGCTGATTCAGGAGTTGCTGCTGATGAGGCTATTGTTTGTACTCAGCCCCGTAAAATTGCTGCGACGTCACTTGCTCAAAGGGTTAGGGAAGAAAGTAGTGGTTGTTACGGAGATCACTCTGTTGCTTGTTACCCAACCTTTTCTTCTTCTCAGCAGTTTGACTCTAAGGTAATATACACGACAGACCACTGTTTACTGCAGCACTACATGACTGATAAGTACATGTCAAGGATTTCATGCATTATAGTGGATGAGGCTCATGAAAGGAGCATAAACACTGATCTCCTTTTGGCATTAATCAAAAGTTTACTGTGTAAGAGGTTTGATCTGCGACTCATTATAATGTCTGCAACAGCTGATGCACACCAGCTCTCAGATTACTTTTGTGGGTGTGGAATCTTTCATGTTGTTGGTAGAAACTTTCCAGTTGAGATTAGATATGTCCCATGTAGTACAGAAGGGACTTCTGGTCTTGTTGCCTCATATGTGTCTGATGTGGTTAAGATGGCAAGAGACATACACAGAACAGAAAAAGAAGGGGCCATTCTAGCATTTTTGACTTCTCAGCATGAAGTAGAATGGGCATGTGAGAAGTTTGAAGCTCCTGCAGCTATTACATTACCATTGCATGGAAAACTTTCTTTTGAGGAGCAATTTTATGTTTTTCAGAACTATCCTGGGAAACGGAAAGTTATATTTGCTACAAATCTTGCGGAGACATCGCTGACGATTCCTGGCGTGAAGTATGTGATTGATAGTGGCATGGTCAAAGAAAGCAAGTATGAACCTGCCAGTGGAATGAACGTCCTCAGAGTCAGCAGGATCAGTCAGAGCTCTGCTAATCAGCGAGCTGGCCGAGCTGGAAGAACAGAGTCCGGAAGGTGTTATAGACTATACTCCGAATCTGATTTCAAGGCAATGCGTGCAAGTCAGGAACCTGAGATTCAGAGAGTCCATCTTGGGGTTGCTGTTTTGAGAATCTTTGCTTTGGGCATTAAGAATGTACAGGATTTTGATTTTGTTGATGCACCTAGTGCTGAAGCGATTGACATGGCTGTTAGAAATCTTGTTCAGTTAACTGCTGTTAAATCAAGCAATGATGCTTTTGAATTAACTGAGGAGGGGTGGTCGTTGGTGAAAATGGGGGTTGAGCCTCGGCTTGGTAAACTGATTCTTGGTTGCTTTAACTATCAGTTGGGTAGGGAGGGCATTGTACTTGCTGCTGTTATGGCAAATTCTAGTAGCATATTTTTCAGAGTTGGGACTGATGAAGAAAAACTAAAATCTGATTCTCTTAAGGTGAAATTTTGCCATCAACACGGTGACCTCTTTACACTTCTGTCTGTATACAAGGAGTGGGAAATGTTGTCTAGAGAGAAGAAAAACAAGTGGTGTTTGGAAAACAGCATCAATGCCAAGACCATGCGGAGGTGCCATGACACTGTTGTAGAATTGGAATCTTGCCTCGAACGTGAACTTAAGGTCATCATCCCAAGTTATTGGCGTTGGAATTCTAACAGTTCAACAGATGTTGATCGATCTTTGAAGAAAGTTATACTCTCTTCCCTGTCCGAAAATGTTGCTATGTACTCCGGCAATGAGCAACTTGGCTATGAAGTGGCAATAACCGGGCAACATGTTCTGCTGCATCCCTCATCTTCATTGCTTATATACAGCCAAAAGCCTAGATGGGTAGTTTTCAGTGAGCTTCTATCAATCACCTGCCAGTATTTGGTCTGTGTCACTTCCTTTGATTTTGAATCTTTATCTACTCTTTACCCTCCTCCCTTGTTCGACGCATCTAAGATGGAAGAGCGCAAACTGCAAATGAAGGTATTGACTCATTTTGGTAGCACCATGCTTAAAAGATTTTGTGGGAAGAGCAATAATAATCTGCTCTGTCTTTTATCTCATATTCGTGAAGCATGCATGGATGAGCGTATTGGCATTAAAGTCAATGTTGACCAGAATGAGATTGAATTGATAGCCACTTCATATGACATGGAAAAAGTTGTAACATCTGTAAATCATGCCTTGGAGAATGAACGGAGATGGATGCATAATGAATGCTTGGAAAAATGCTTATATCATGGATCAGGCATACCATCTGTAGCATTATTTGGAGCTGGTGCAGAGATCAAGCATTTGGAACTTCAAAAGAGGTGTTTAGGTGTTGACCTGTATTTATCAAACGCAAGTTCCATGAATCACATGGAAGAGAAGGAGCTTTTGCTGTTTATTGAGAAGTTTTCTTCCGGTAGCATATGTTCTTTTCAGAAGTTCACACCCTTGGGTCACGAAAGTGATGACAAAGAAAAGTTGGGGAGGTTAACATTTCTTTCACCTAACGCAGCTCAAAAAGCTTCCGAGCTGAATCAAGTAGAATATAATGGATTCTTACTAAAGGTCATTCCTTCACAGCCAACCTTTGGAGGAGAAAATAGAATGTTCTCTTTTCCTGCTGTTAAAGCTAAAGTCCAATGGCCTCGTAGGCTCAGTAGAGGGTTGGCAGTTGTTAAATGTGACGCACATGACATTGGTGCCTTGGTTAATGATTTTTCTTACCTGATAATTGGAGGTAAGTATGTCCGTTGTGAAGCTAGTGAGAAGCGTGCAGATTGTGTTGTGATTAGTGGACTTGACAAAGAGTTGTCTGAAGCTGAAATCTTTGATGTATTAAGGGGTGCTACAAGCAGAAGAATCCTGGATTTTTTCCTTCTAAGAGGGGAAGCTGTAGAAACTCCAAATTTTGATGTTTGTGGAGAAACACTTCTCAAAGAAATTACTACTTTTATGCCTAAAAAGAACCACCATGGTACTTCTTGCCGGGTGCAAGTCTTCCCACCCGAACCTAAGAATGCTTTTATGAGTGCACTCATTACCTTTGATGGGAGATTACATCTGGAGGCTGCAACAGCTTTGGAACAAATAGATGGCAAAGTATTGCCTGGATGTCGCTCATGGCAAAAGATAAAGTGCCAGCAGTTATTTCATAGCTCTATCTCATGCTCTGTGCCTGTCTATTCTGTGATCAAGAAACAGTTAGACTCCTTACTGCGAAGCTTTATGCATATAAAAGGTACTTATGTAGTATACTAAGTGATTTTGTTTTGCGTTATATTGATACTGTTGCAAGTTCTTCTCATTTTACGTTCTTATTTTCTTAGTCTGCCATGGTTCTCTCGGCATTTTTAACTAAAGACATACACAATCACTTGCCAGTTTTTGAGCTAAGCTTGGATCCTCTATTCTTGTGCAATGGCGTGCATCTTGCAAACCCTATTTATTTACTTTATTTTATTTGTTCTCCTTTCCTGGAGTTCTAAATGAATTTTGATGTCAATTTCATGTCTACATAAAACGTAAAGCGCCTCAAGGTGCTTTTATGTGGTGAAGATAAATCTGCAGTCTAAGCCACATGCTTGTACTACATAATCAAGATGGTTTTTCTATTGACTTGAATGAGTGTTTGATTTTCACGTTTTTTCTTTCTTGTAGGTGTGGAATGCAGTCTAGAGCGAAATTCTAATGGTTCTTACAGGGTAAAGATATCTGCCAATGCTACAAAAACTGTTGCTGAGTTGAGAAGACGTGTGGAGGAGCTTATGAAAGGGAAGACCATAGACCACAAGAGCCTCAGTCCAACTGTTATGCAGCTTCTGTTCTCCAGAGATGGCATCAATCTTATGCATGCACTACAGCGAGAGACGGGAACTCACATTTTCTTCGACAGGCATAGCCTGAACGTGCGTATCTTTGGTTCTCCTGACAGTGTTGCTGTGGCCCAGCAGAAATTGATCGACTCCCTTCTGGCCATCCATGAAAGCAAGCAACTTGAGATCCATCTTCGTGGAAAAACTCTACCTCCCAATTTGATGAAAGAAGTGGTTAGCAACTTTGGGCCGGATCTCCGTGGGCTTAAAGAGAAGGTACCTGGGGCTGATTTTACGCTAAATGCTCGTAGACATGTCATACTAATGCACGGTGATAAAGAGTTGAAGCCAAAAGTTGAAGAGATAATTTACGAGGTTGCACAGTTGAGAGGTGGTTGTTCCGAGAGATTTAATAATGAAGTAAGTTGCCCAATATGCTTGTGTGACATTGAGGATGCTTACCAGCTTGAAGGTTGTGCACACAAGTTTTGTAGATTTTGCTTGTTAGAGCAATGCGATTCTGCGATAAAAAACCAAGATAGTTTTCCACTCAGCTGTGCGTATAAAGATTGTGGGTCTCCTATTTTGGTCACAGATCTACGGTCTCTCCTGTCAAGTGAGAAGCTAGAGGAGCTCTTTAGGGCATCTTTGGGTGCATTTGTTGTGTCTAGCGGGGGCGCTTACAGGTTTTGCCCCACTCCTGACTGCCCCTCCATTTATCGGGTGGCTGACCCTGGAATTGCCGGCGAACCATTTGTGTGTGGTTCTTGTTATGTGGAGACATGTACTAGGTGTCATTTGGAGTATCATCCTTACTTGTCATGCGAGAGGTACCGAGAGTTCAAGGAAGACCCAGATTCATCCCTGAATGAGTGGCGGAGAGGAAAAGACAACGTGAAGAATTGCCTTGTATGTGGACGCATTATTGAAAAGATAGATGGCTGCAACCATATAGAGTGTAGGTGCGGAAAACATATTTGCTGGGTCTGCTTGGAGGTTTTTGGAAGCAGTGATGAGTGCTACAACCATCTAAGGAACGTGCACATGGCAATTATTTGAGCCGGTGGAAAAGAAATTTATCAAATTTGATGCGCTTGTGTCAATATTTATCATTGTTTATATAGCAAAACTTATAAGCAGGGATATTTACACATGTATTTGAGGTAGGTGTCTCTGCATAAGATATCTGTACATAATGCTGATTTACCAACTTTAGTCTTCAGTGTATAAATTGTAGGGCAAGTGTTATAACACAAAGGCCAAGTGAAGTATCTCTTGTTCCTTGTTATGAATTTTCCTTTAGGTTCTCTTGCCAGATGACAAACTAGATACTGGATTGTATGCAAATAATAAATTATAGCACAAAGTTCAAGGAATTGGGAATGGAAACAAACCAATCTGAAGCTCAAAGTTGGTCTAGACGTAGAAATACTGTAATGTTGTCAAGTGTTCTATGCAGAACGTAAACTTCACTGTTGAAAAAAACCAATCTATTGGCCCATGTGACCAAGGTAAAATCATCAACCAAAACATCTAAACAAGGAAAATGATGATACTTAGTTAACATGAGCGATTTATATTATTTCTGTTGGTAAGAATTTTGTTGTCTGAATGTCTAGCAAAGTTCCAAAGTAAATGTGCTAGGGATACATGTTAAGCTCAGTGGAAGTCTCTCTGCGTATTATGATATCAACATATGCATAACCATTTCTCTGTTTCGTAATGTTGTGTCTTACAAAATGTATATATATATATATTTGTCCATTCTATGCCCTCCAAACGCCACAACAACAGGAGGACAAAATTCTCAAAACAGGTATCTGCAGCCAAATGCAAAACCCACACCAGCAATACCAAAACAAAACGCCAAAGCCACCACCCAACTCATACAAACACCAGAATCATGATCACCATAATTATCACTCTCATGGTCTCCATTGAAGAGCCGCCGCTTCTCTTCCCTCTCTGCCCGTTTGGAGTACAAGCTCGAAACTTGAAGCTCAAGCAATCTCACCAACTGGCGATGACCAAACAACTTCATGGCATCCTTAAACATAGCGTTGGAAAGACAATCCCTCTCCTTGGCCAAAAACTCAGCCTTCTTCTCTGCCTCTCTGGCTCGCGTTTGCGAAAGTCTCAGCGCCTTCAAGAGCTCCAATTTCTCATGATGCTCATCATCAAACTCGCTCTGATTTTCTTCTTCTCGAGTGCCAATCAATCCGTAAACCCTGTTCATGGAGTATAAAACATTATTATGATCCGACCCAGCGAACACCTTCATCGGAGGAGGAAGATCACAGTTCTGCATAAGGTCCTTTCCAAGGGTACTGTTCTTCTGAGAAAAGTTGAGACCCATAAGAAGCATGTCATTGTAATTTAGCTTTGGGGTGTTTAGAACTCGTCCAGTCGTGCTACCAGTCATTGATGACGGTTTCATTGCTGCAATATATGGATACTTCTAAAGTATTCGCTTGATGGGTTTTTGTCCAAGTTTTCCTAGAAATGAAAACGAAAGTCGCAGTTTAAGGCGTGGAAGGAATATACGTTTAGTGGCGTTGGTGGGTGAGAGTTGAGAGAGAGAGGGAGAGAGAGAGGTACGTGTGCCGTAAGAAAAGGGTGTTAGTCATATTAACAATGGCTTGAAAAGCACAGTATTCGGGTTGATTTGCTTATAATATTGGCAAAACTCTTTCGTTTTGCGTGTTTGGATAGACAAACGTTGCAACTTTTTTGCGCTATGCGTAGATTCTCACAGAGAAACTCACACAAGGCTTCCGTCCTATTCTACAGAGGAGAATATAATAAAGACAATAATAAATTAGGTAAAGGGTTATGGCTGCATTATTTTAATAAAGGCGTTTACTAGACTTTTTCTTAGGGGGTTTTTTTATTTCATATTTGTGGGGCATTTGCTGTTCTTGTAGCTTCATGAGGACTAAACTGGATGGCAGAGACGGGGCCTGTTAAAAGGTGGACTGTATCAAAAGATCTAAACATGTCTAGCTGTTGCTTAGAAACCTTTGAGAAGTGTGATAGAGAGTTTCAGCTTATCCATTTTGTAGCCCTTTTGAGACCAATATCTCTGAAATGTCTCAAAGATTCTGCTCCATGTGATCCCCAGAGTCACTTTGTGCTATAGCCATATGTTGACAAGAAAATGAAAGCAAATTTTTTATAAACTAATCAATAGTAATCCTAGAATGATGGCCTATTTTAGCTTCCCGCGTGGATGGTTATGTATCCCTTCTTCCTCATTATAATGGCAACTATTACGCTTCTTTAACATGTAATCATACTAACGCGTATTCGCGTATCTTCTCCGACAAATCACTTGTTGAGATTTGATTTTGAAACTTCCTTTGTCTTGTTTTGTGCTTTTTTTTTTTTCCTTTTTTTTTTACGTTATTATTATTTTGGTTCCTTGTACTTTAATTAAACAATAAATTGATACTTTGTTGTTTCAAAATTTAATCAAAAGGTGCCTTACTTTTTTCTTTTTTTTTTTTAAAATCACTTTGATACCTTAAGCCCATTTTTTGGATGCAAAATGCCTATTTTGCCGTTATAATGGGTTTGTTTGATATTAATTTGCTTTAATTTTTGAGAAAAATTACTCTTTCAAAATGTGTATCCAAACAAATTAATTTTTTTGTGAAATATTGAAAAAAAATTAAAATCAAAATCAATAAAAGGGTAAAATGCACATTTTACATTTAATTAATGCTTTCAAGGTATCAAAATGTAGTTCTTGATAAAAATGAGGTATCTTTTTGATATTTCCAAATTAACAAGATGCTGATTTAATATTTTATCAAAATACAAGATAGTAAAATAATAAAATCTCTTTTTTTTTTTTATGTTTTGTGAAAAATAGTAAAGGCAAAACTTCAAAATATTAGAAGGAAGAGTCGTGGCCTCGCATGGGTGAATCGTTGATGAACAAGCATATTGGCCTCGTGGCCACCACTATCTAGCATGTTAGTTTCCATGACAATTTTATAATGAATTTTAAATATATATATATATTTGCATTTATGATCCCTTACAAATTTCTTATATTGTGATCATTTGTAATTTTGCAAATAACAACTCGATCAAACATTTCAAACCTTTCACAATCTTATTTTTAATTTCCTTTTTCTCAAGGTCAACAGTGTGTGAACACCTTCAACTCCTTTTGGATTTCTGGAACCATAAAATATCTCGAATGTTTAAAGCGTTGATGAACAAGCATATTGATTATAAGAATATCATTGGAAATCCCTTTCAGGATATGCTAATTTTTTTTTTTTTTATGTGTTTCTGCACCAAGCAATAATGAAAAAGCACAGAATATTAAACACTTTATTTTTTGGGAGAGAGAAGAAAGAACGTGAGAAATCAGAATGAGAATTTTTTATCATGTTTTTCTATCTAATAAAATAAAAAGACAACCTTTTAAAGCATCTTTTAAAAATAATTGTCACCCATTCAAAAAGGATATAACCTTTTTGATAAAACTAAAATTTGAATTACACTGTTTCTAAAAAGTTATCACTTTTCAAAATATCAAAACAAAATTAATTTAATTTAAATTTGAATTTAATTAAATCCAAATTTTATTAATTAAAAAATATTTTTAGATAGCAAATCTACATGTGCCATGTGTCAAACACCAATGCCTTCATGCCCAAGTGTGCATAAGCACCAAAAGCACCTTTACAACTTTGTTGTCCGTGTTACGCACACGTGCAAGTTTAAAGAGAGTCGAAGGAGCGCATGTTATCAATCTCTCCAAGAGTTTAATATTTTATAAAGTGCTACCACTCTTCATAAGACTCCAATGTGAGACTTTGGTTGTCTATAACATTCTTCTTTCTGTAAAAACTTGAACAATTCTAAGAAACTATCTGGGGCAGACATGTAATCCCATAGAGGCATTGCATGGGCCGCATATAGTCAAGGGGGAGAATAAAATTTTTAATTAATTTAATGGCTCATTTAAAAAAAATAATAAAGCTAACAATGGGACCAAATAGACCTACATAAATTAAGCTCTGATAACTAATATTTAATTTAATTAATTCATAATAAAATGAAGCATGATATTGTTAAGCTTGTTGAATCAATTATAAAATGAATGGTAGACTTAAATTAAGTAGATGTTATAAATGGGTTCCAATACCTACATGTTAAGATTCTATGCTAATATCTATAGATAGGGCAATGTTAATATTTATCAAATCTCGCACAAAAATAATTGGCTTTATCTAATATCTATTTTATTAATAACGTTTGAGATCTCGCTTATCCAAATTCTAATAATGAAGTGGAGGATTTTACAATTATGATAAATAGTCCTATTTGCCAACAAAATCGTATCTCCAAGATGTTGGTTATTGACCCTTAAATGTTTTTATTGAAGACCAGTTTGATATGTTTGAAATAGATTGTTTTTCCATTTGTAGTCACCTAACACGACAATTTAGGTGAAAATCATCTTATTGTAAATGGAAATAGAAAACACTACAATCTTGTCATATACTAGGAAAATTCCTGATCTAATGAAGAATCGTCCTTGTTCTTTAGAGAAGGACTGTCTATGCCCTTCTAGATGTTTTAAAAAAATTGATTTGGTGACGCAACGGAACTTTAAAATTTTTTTTACAAATCACCTAAAATCATAGTTATGTTGCTATAAAAAATAAATAAAATTTTAATTAAAACGCACTTGTTGATAAACTGAAAGTAACACGTCTGACTGATTAAAGGAAAATCTCAACCCTTGAATCTTCAATGCTATGACTCTTTTTTCTGGTTGTTGCGTGTATGGACATAACTCAATATAATTTCTACAAACTCTCTATTTGTTCTCTCTAAAAAGATGCACAATAGCACTTTTTTTGAATGAAATAAATGAAGTGCAAAGATATCTATTTATAGAGTTTGCAAGAGGAGGTAGAAGTCTATCAAGATTAGGAGAAAATTCTCTCTCTTCTCCTTACCTCACACGCCAATCATAGAGGATCTATCCTCAATGTGTAGGCCCACTATCAGATAGAGGGAAACTCAAATCCCAACCAACCACAGTGAGTTTGGTGCTTAACTGCATCATCCAGGATAATTCCCATTCAATTGATTCTATTTAAATTAGAATTCAATTATTCATGATGATTATCTAATTTAATAATCATGAATAATTATCCTTTGTACAAATTCAAATATTCGTAGGATTATATTAATTATTCAAATAATTAATTATCACAAAATCTCAATAATTAAATTTTAATAAATAATATTATGAAATTAATTAATTAACTAATTTCCAAATCCATCCCTATTATACGCGCCCATAGTCTTGTTGGACTAGGCCAGGCATTACTCACATGGTCCAACTGGACTGTTAGGCTTACACACTGACTGGTCTAGTAACCCGTTAGCGTAACTTCTTGTATTACCTATGGTAAATTGTTCTACATAGCTAGTCAAGGAATTCGTGAGCTAGAATTAGTACATGGATATTTATTTATCAAGCTCTAATAATATCAGATAAATTAATCCTTGATCAATTATCTATTTAATTATTAACTTTAATGTCACTCCATTAAGAACAAAAGTTGCACTCTTGATAATATACCATATTACGAAACTTTTTTTTAGTCTTGTCCATGATCTCTTATGCATATATATATATATATATATCCCTATAGATCATTCATAATCAGATGAAGAACTCAGTTCCAATTTACTTTCCGATTGTTTTATCTCAAAGTTCTATTATTTCACTTATTTGGAATATTCTACTTATAAAAAGTACAGGGAGGTCTTGGGTTCAAGTGTTGGGAAACACAAAGAAATCCCTAAGGGCCACTAGGTAACCAGAAGGGACAGTACATATGAGTAACAAGTATAAGACCTGACTATGTTTGGGGATTGAGGCGTTACAATACAATTAGTACCAATATTTGACTTAAGAACCTTGTAAGTAGGGAGGTCTTGGGTTTGGGTTGTTTAATAAGCTACAAACCTTCAAGTCTGTCTCGAAAGAGAAAGCAAAAGAAGGTGAGGCAACCTTCCTTTTCTGCAAAAAAGAACATAAAGAGCAAGAAGAAAATTGAATGAAGTGGTAAGTCTAAAGATGGACAAAAACCTAAGAAGAACAAGAGCAAGAACAAGAAAAATGACATAGAAGAAAAGAAGCCCAAAGGAAAATGTTTCCATTATGGTGTAGTTGGGCACTAGAAGAAAGACCATAAGAAGTATATTCAATAGTTCAAAGAAAAGAAGAACAATGGTAAATCAAATTTACTTATTTTATAAGCTTATTTAATTGAAGATGATACTTTACCTTGGATTGTTAATTTAGGAGCAACTAATCATGTTTGTTCTTCTTTGTAGATACTTAGTTCAATGTGTTAGAAAAACAATATGCAGTGAAATTTTAAAAATTTTAAGTTAAAGTATTCTGTCAAATAACAAGTCTGACATGCTAAATACATAAATTAATAATAGATCTTACATACCTATTTTGTATACCGAAGACGGTAGAAAAACTGAGTAGAGAAGAATGTTTAGGAAGAGCCTCAATCAACTAGTCTTCCTTGCTATTCTCTTTCCATGATCTGAGTGCAGGTAGTCACTCATACGTCTTTCCTTCGGTGACTCTTCTTCTAACCACTTCAAAATACCTAGAACTAAAGTTTGAGATGTTGAACTTTCACTAGAGTACTTACTTCTCTACTTCTCAAATGATCTAAGGAACAACAAAAAAATAGTTCCCTTTATATAGTGGTCGAGTTTGGGTTATTCTTTATTAGATTAGGCCTCAAAATTCAAGAATGGATCAACTTCTGATGAAAAACGCATAAAAATACATAACTTGATTATCACATGTTTTGCATGTCGATCTAGGAGATCAGCTTGTCGAACCAACTCAACCGGCCTGCTGAACAAACTGCACTAGCCCGTCGAACTATCTACGCCGGCCTGTCGAACTTGGCCACCAGCTTGCAGACCGAGAGATAATATGGAGATTTCAGAATATCTTATCTTCATATGGGAATCTTAGATAGAGCATTAGTTTTAATTCAAATAACTCAATAGAGAAGTTATCTAATTAAAACAGTCATACACATATAATCTTATATCAAATAAAATATTATCCAAATAATTCAACATGTTTATCTGGAGTTAGTTTCACAATGTTAATTCAACAAATAAACTAACATGAATTATTAAATCCACTTTTATCAAATTTCAACCAATTTAGTAATTAACACAAGTCATCAATATATAGGAAAAACATGACGTATCGTTATAGGAATTATTATGAATTAGCAAAGGAAACTTGATAGATATATATAGATCAAGCTTATATAATTATGAAATAACATATCCCAATATATATATTTTATAATTATCAAGTCTAACACTACTTCATTAAAAGCTTAGAGCTACGCTCTCGAACTATATAAAATTACGAAGTTCCAATAAGCTAATTGTCCATGACATATCATAATGTGTAATGTCCCTATAGGATATTTATAATTAGCTTTAGGATAAATTCTGTTTTACCTTCCTGATTATTTTTATCTTATGTTCTATGATTTCACCATTGGAATACTTACTATTCATAAATAGTATACCTTTCTGTTATATATATGTATCCAAATAGTTGAGCGCTCCAGCCTCTCAATTACAAGATAATGGCTATAAAAGAATATCATTAACTCTACAAAAGAGTTATGGATTCCATATCTATGAATAACAAATCTACGTTTATCAAGAGTCATGTCTCTAACGTACTGGTATGCGTACCATAATCAAATTAAGATGTCATGTTTTGGTACATCAAAAGACACAAGTCAAGAATATGGGCCCATTGATTCTTTTTAGGATTAAGATATAACACATATGATTATCTAAAGTAAATTATTTAAACAAATGGAATCATTAATCAAATCAATATTCAACTTTTTGTCCTAATCTAATATGTCATTACCTACGATAATATACCAATGTTGCTACTCAAGGAGTCCCACTCTGATGACCAAGACAAGACATTTCCAATTAAGGATATAGACAACGTAACAATCTTAGCATGAATACAGCACCAAACTTTATTTCGTCGATTGCAAACCTTATCATTTAGACTATCACCTTTAAGATTCATATCTTTCGCATAATCTATTCATCATATGCATGATCTTAAAGGTTTAGAGTGATAGTCTTAGATTTTTATTTGCTTATTATACATTTAATAGTAATGAACATAAAGAGGACAACATTTGGTACATGAATAATAAATAAACTTTTTATTGATTAAATGTCTCCAAAAACTTATTACATCATTTAATCCTATGGATATCTAGTCTAGCACAATGTACTTACTATATCAATGCACGATGCGCTATTTTCTTTGAGTAATTATTACTATAATTTTAGGAGTGCAGTTTTAGGTTTTTAGTAGAGTAATATTAAAATTAATAAATTTGACATGTTAATTAAAAAGTTTGATTAGTTGTCAAATTTATTGAAATTTGAATTATAGGTCTATAGGTCTTCATTGCTACCTCTATAATATTGTATTCGATTAATGCATAGAATGAAAGATACATATTTAATTTGAAATTGTTGAACTCTAAATTAATTATTTCACACTAGAAATATTAATGTGACATAGAAAAATCTTCTTTGTGACACATAATATAATATGATAAATGTTGTCACGTTTAACTAAGCAATAGTTAGTTGATTAATTTATCATTTTTGATTAATAAGATTAATTAAATATATATTGAAGTAATTAATTAATTATATTTAAATAATAAGATTATTTAAATGTTTTTTAATTTTATGTGTGATATACATGTGTAGTGGGACCATGTTTTGTCTATTCCAACATGGACACAAGATTAAATAAAAAAATAAATAATTTAAAATTAATTTTTAAATAAATATGAATTGTTTTAAAATTGAATTTAAATAAATTTGATTTATTTAAATTAACTAAAAGGTTTATTATTATAATATGTACATATACACACGTACATGTGAATTGTACCTAGGTTTCAAATTATTATAAAACAAGGAAACGTGATATGAGATATTACATGAAACCACTTACTCTCAACATACACTTTGGAGATTTATCTCCAGATATGTGTATGTAACTTCCCTTAGTGGTAGAAGTTAGTGGGTTTGATTTTTAAAGTAAAAAATTAATTAAATTAATAACTAACGGCTTAATTATAAGAGAGAAAAGATGCCAATTTGTCACATACATGATATTTCAGAGACTCCTGAGAGGAAAACTAAGAGTTCTGCTATCTCGTGTGTTGAGTATATAGTAGAACCAAATTGTGTGAGCAATTCATCTTTGTAGTCTAACGCCCACTTATCCTTCTATTTGTGTAGAAGCTTGGCATAGAAGATCATGGTGTCAAAGAGAAAAGCTAAGAAATCCTTATAGTTCTTTAAGATGTTTAAATCTTAATCTTCAATTTTTTTATTGTTTCATTAAAATTATATACGTATTCCCGATAAACAAAGTTTTCAGATAATTTATATTTATCAATCGATTCATTTTTCGCTGCATTTTATATTAAATTCCAAAAAAAAACTTTGGATTGGATTATATTGGGCAAATCTTATGGATTCATAGATTTTGTAAACTCCTCTAGTATTTTTAACAAAAAATTGGTTTAACCAATGTTCTTAAACACCCTTCTAAGGTTTGTTACAAGCTTTAAAAGTTCTTGAATTTTTTTGTTTTTTGGAAAGTTATTCTTGTTAGCTTTGAATCTTGAAGATTTTTTTTTCTAAGATTTTTTTAATTCTTTCAGAAATATCCTTTAAGCTCAAGAACTCCAAAAAAAAAAAAAAAACAAAACAAAAATAATGCCAAACATATAAGTGGTTTTGGACTGCACACACATAATTTGAGAATATTACTTAAAGAACATCTAGAAATAATTTCTACATAAAATTAACAACAAGAATGAGAATTATTGGAATTCTGTACATTCATTCCTCGCCACTCTAATATTGGCACATGAAGAAGGAAATGAATATGAACAAATCATATACTTATCACAGCGAGGATTTTTAATTGAAGCTTAACTACATTCCAAATACTTTTTCCTCGTGGAAAATGCTTTTTCGAGAGTGGAAAATTCTTTCGTTTATTTAGTTGTTTTATCAATTGGTTGAGCGACATTTTTTGTCTCTTCCCTTGCGGCTTGATCCTCCGAGACTGGTTCTAAAAGAGATTCCACCTTGTCTTCCACTTCTTCCACCTTCGTTTGTAGACAAAAGACAACTGATTAGTAGCAGATAGATCCTCTAACTAACCAATATAATATCATCCATAATACAGTGCTATAAACTTGCTAAAGGGGGCATCAAATTTTTCGTTCATCAACCCAAGAACGTCTAGATGAAATTTGCAGGTCGTTGACTAGTTATAAAGTTTTATTTTTTTTTTCCTGTTTTCACAGCTGGATAAATTAGTCAGACATTATCACCTACCGCGTGGAGTCTTCTTTAAAATAATAATCAACTTGTTCAACACGATGTTTTGAATACAAGAAAAATAATAAACAAATCCTAATTAACTTGATATTCCATGGGGAAAGCAAACAGAAACCAAACTTAGAAGAGTTGTCCATAAACCACGCGGTAATAAGAAATATTACAAACATTAGTACTACATATTATATGTGGACAATATTTAGTAAAATCTAAAATATAAAACGGATTTATGCATTAGTAGTAAGTATAAACCTTTTCAAGGAACTCGTCTACAGTGTGAGCGTCTTTGGCTGTTTCTTTGGCTATCTTTTCAACAAGATCAAAGGCATCCTTAAGCTTTGTATTCTCCGGAAGTTTATCACCGATCTTGTCTGCGATCTCCTCCACTTTCTCGGCCACCTGTTCTACAACCTCAGCTACATCTTCAGCTGTGTCCACAACCCTGTGTATCCTATCTGGAAATCAAAGATACTTGTCTAAGTCTCCTGATCATCACATTTAAACGAATTTATACATACAAAAATACCGATCTTTTATATATCTGTTAGTCATACAGACTGGAGGCTTATAAAGTAATAGTGCAACATGAATCAGCTTATTAAGCATATAGTCGTACTTACTTTTGATTGTTAGAAAAGGCCCCCATTTACTTCTGCAGAATGGGAGAATCAGAGTTACCACCACTCCGAAAATCCAACCTTGCCTGTTCAATATAAACCATTATGTACTTGGGACATTAAAATTTGATTTTTATCATAAATAGTTACAATTATTTTTATAGAAACTAAATAAAATGTTTAGATTATATCTTACCATGAGTTCCAAGGACTTCCACCTGGAGTTCCTGGTTGAACACTGTTGCATACAAACTTATACCTGCATATCATGAATAATTGGAAAAAAAAAGTAAAAAAAATTAAATTCCTCGACAATGAGAGTTTAAAGTGGAAATTGTCAATATTTATTCCATGAAGATGAAAATTATCTGGTGGAACGTATGAGAGAAAGCATAAGAAATTAGTAAAACTATTATGTATGTAATGATGTCCATATATGAATAAGACGTAATGAAGAGTCGCAAAAGCCTATCATATATAACTAACAGTGAAGAAGAAAGCTTTACATCTTTGAGTTGTTTGTATTCCTGAAAGACAACAAATGCCCCAGCTGGTTTGCAGTGCTTAAACTTTTGTGGGATATTGTTGTTACATGAGAAGCTAAATCTCCTCTACGCTTTCCGGAAAGGTGGCTAAACGAGCTGCAAGGAACTGTCCATGTCAATTTCAACATTGTTTATCGTCAAAAACTCGATCGATCTCCTATCCGAAAAATATCAGAAAAAGGATTTTTGTGTTTAGTGATGAATTATTTTCCAAGGAGAAAATATGCCTGTTTCCTGATGGGTACTTACTTTCATATTTATATATAGTATACATATGTATATGTATATATAGTATTCATATGTTTGTATGCTACAAGGGGATAAGACGATATTAGTTGTAATGCTAGGAAAAATTAATTGGCCAGCAAGCAAATATTTTAATGACCGAGTATTTGAGAATTTGTAATGGGTTAGGTAGGTCAAAGCTGACCAAAAAAAGAAAGGTTGAATAGAAGCAGCCCCATTGATGCCTATAGCAAATACTTCCTGACTAATTGTCAACTTTTCTGAATAATATTCTTAATATTTTTAGGCCCAACGTGTGAATTTGAGCTACGTTAAAAAAAAAAAAAAAACCTTCCATGTGCTTAATTGGTTGGCTTTATCCTTTAACTCGTGGAAAAAGTCTCAGCAAGTAATTTAAGACAAGGCTGGAAAACAATATGGACAACTCTTCTTGAAACAAGTGGATATGGACGTCTAACTTAAGCAAAATCTGCATAGTTGCCCAGTCGAAGATTTCCGCTCAATAACAAATAGAACCACGTCAGTAGTACATTAGCTTTTCGTAACGCTTAAACCAATGATGTGTCCCATATCGGTTAGAGAGGGTGGTCTTGGGTGTTATATATATGGGTTCACAATCCTCTCCTCACAAGCTAGCTTTGGGTGGAGTTAGGTGGGTTCATATCATATGGTATCAGAGCCAAACCTCTGCTAGTCGGTGGGTGCATGTACAAAGGTTCCCTGCCACTCGTGTGGGTTAACGACGGAGTTGGCACGAGGACGTGCAGTCTAAAGGGGTCGGGAATGATGTGTCCCACATCGGTTAGAGAGGGTGGTCTTGGGTGTTATATATATGGGTTCACAATTCTCCCCTCACAAGCTAGCTTTTGGGGTGGAGTTAGGTGGGTTCATATCATAACCGCCTCGCCGCCCCCACACCCAAAAAAAAAAAAAAAGCGTCTAAATCTTTCAAGAGTTTGGTTTGATTTTATTCAGCACATATGAACGGCTCACTCAGTTGCTCAAGTCGTCATGTTTTTCCTTTCGAAGTTTTAACAACAATACGCTCTATATTTTCGCTTTTAGAAAACTAGTCGCAACGCTTTTTTTTCAAAAATCAAAACTCAAAAAATATCTGTAATAAGAGGATCGTTGTTATTCACTCTGAATGAATATTTTCATTAATCAGAAAACTAGAATATATAGCCAGCCAAGCGTTATCATACTCGGCTGCTAATAATACGAAAATGCTAACAGAATAGGAAACTACCTAATCTAATACAAGGAAAAAAATAAAAAAAATAGGAAACTTGACCAAAACTATCGAAACTAATTCCCGCTAACCCTCAGGTTTTTTTTTTTTTAAATTTTCCTAACACTCCCCCTTCAGTTTGTGAATGAATATCAGTCATTCCCAACTTGCTTACATTTAATTCAAATCCCGATTTAAGTAAGGCTTTAGTAAGAACATCTACTAGCTGGTACTTTGTAGAAACGTAGTGTAGGCTGATAGTCTTTCTTTCAATCTCGGACTTGATAACGTTTCGGTCTATGCGCACTTGCTTCAACCTATCGTATTGTACAGGCTTGTAAACAATAGCAATAGCATATTTGCTGTCACTATAGACCTTTATAGGAGGCTGCAATGGCATATTTGAATCCTTCAAGAGCCTTTCTAGCCAAATCAACTCGGAAATCTCTTGTGCTATAACTCTATATTCTGCTTCAGCACTACTTCACGCTACAACGGTCTATTTTTTGCTCATTCTTGTCACAAGATTGCCCCATAATCTTGTGCAATATTCAATTGTAGATTTTGTGTCGTCCACAGAACCAGCCTAATCTGCATATGCAAATCCTTCAACTTCTCTACTCTCATTCTTCCTAAAAAAAAACCTTTCCTAAGAGAACCTTTTCAGTACCATAAGTTCTATTCTACCACTTCTAAGTGCCTCTTTGTAAGAGAGTGCGTAAACTGACCAACTACACTGACACTATAGGCAATGCTAGGTCTTGTTAGTAACACCTGCCTATTTTATGTAACGGACCACGTTAAGTTAGTAACGTTGATAAGGAATGTTATTAATAAATTATGTTATATGATATGATATGTGACGTGCATGTTACTAACTTTTTATGTCAAGTTTTGTGATAGGTGACGACCGCATGGGATCGTTGTGCTCTAGTGTTCATGTGAAATTTTAAGTACATGTTTATTTATGATGCAACAATGCATGAATGTTTTATTGTATGGCATTTAATGACAGATCGGCATGCCGAATTTTTGAGATCGGCAGGCCGAACATCTTGCCCGAGATCGGCAGGCTGAAGAAACCAATCGGCGGGCCGAACTTGCTGGAACCGGCAGGCCAAAGGGGAAAATCGACAGGCCGAACATGGCTGACGAGCAGTCAGTAGAAATCTCTCCAGAGTTATGACTGAGTTAATTACGTTAATTGGATGAATTAATGTGATTAATTGGCATAATAATGGAATGTTTTTATCAGTTAAGGAAATTAAAGGGTTTGACTTGCATTGATTTGTGTCAAATTAAATGGTTTCCAATTTTAAATGGGCAAAACATGGTAAGATTGATGACGTGTTGTGGTTTTCTTTTCTTTCTCTTCTTTCTTTCCACGCCTCACGCCCTCAACAGTCAGAAAATTTCTGACTTAATGAAAAGAATTGAATTCCCATCAATGATGTTTATTACATTAAAAATTTTAACGTTTCTTCTTTTATTATTTTCTCTCCTTCTCACGCTTTCTCTCTCTCAAAAAAATTCTGAGACATTTTCTAATTTCTCTATCTTCCTCTTCTCTTCTCCACGAGTTCTTCCTCTCTCTCACGAAAATTTTCTGCAAATATTGAAAGAAAAAGTTTTGTTTTGTTGGATAAAATTCAAGGATTTTGAGAAGGAACTCCAAGGTATGAATTCGGCTTTTCTGGTATTTTTGAAAAGAAATTCTTCTCCTCGTTTCGTCTACAATATCTTTCTATAGGTATTGTGTTTTGTCTCAAATTTTTAAATGTGATGTTATGCATATATGTTGTATTGTGTTTTTCATGTCTTTTCGATAGTTTTATGAAAAATGGATATTTCTGTCTTCTACCCTTCACAGTAATGTTACTGTTTAATTTTGATGAATAAAAATGTAATGTTCATTCAAGGGGTAAATATGATGTTTTCATGAAAAGTTGTTAAAATATGCATATGTATGAGTATGTATGATGAATGTATTTTATGATATGAAATGTTATATGTTATATATATATATATATATGATTTTATGATAATGAAATGATTTTATGCGTGAAAATAAGATGTTTGTATGAATTATTAAATTAAAGTATACGTGTTTTTAAAAAAGATTTTCATGTTTACAATGTATGAAATGTTTTGATTTTTTAAGGAAGCATGTTATGAATAGCGTTTACATGTTTTGATGATAATTTTATGATGATGATTATGGGATATGTCTGAAATGTGATGAATGTATACATGAGTATATTATGAGATGAATGTATATGAATGAATGTTATATGCCTGGATGTTTTATGATACGTATTAATGTATTGCATTTTTAAAATGGAGAATGGCATGAACACTCAAGGAACGAGCACTACGAGACCGCGGCGCCGTCACCAAATCACGTTAAGGTTAAGTAAGCTAACGATAAGGTAAGTACATTCTCACCTGTAACATGACACCTTTTTCAAGGTTTGATGATATGTTACAAGGATATTCATGATGATTTTATGATGATTTTCCTTAAAGGATTTCTTATAAAAGATTTTCATGATTTCAAGTTATGCATGATGTTTATGGCATGTTTTGAAGTATGAAAAGTATGTATATATGTATCACCTAATAAGTGTTGCACACCCAATGTTATGAAATGTTATGTTATGATGTCATGTTTGGTTTGGGATTAGCTACCCTTCTCCTCTCATGACGGCGCGCCTATGATGATGTTTATGGTGCAACACTTGGGCCCTTAGATAAAAATGGAACAAGTTTTAAAATGGTCAATGTTATGAAAGATATGTTTCTATGAAATTGTACTTATGGCACTTTTATGATATGATGACAATGATGATGATGATGATGTTTATGAAATGTTTTAAATTGTGAGAATTATATGTACTTACTAAGCATTAGCTTAATCATGTTTTATAGGTCATGCTGTAGATAAGGGTAAGAGAATCATGGAATAGGTGGAGGACATGGGAAGGCGTGTGAGCAACATGAATGATGAATTGTAACCGGAAGCACGCCAAGAAAAAAACGATTTTATGATTTAATCAAGTTATATATATTTTGAGCATATATTTTTATGTTAAGTTTTAAGAATACTTATATTATGGTTTCATAAGATATTTTATCATTTTTAATGAATTATGAACTTTCGCTATATTTTACGTAAAGTTGGTATGTTTTAAATTAAGTTTTCCAAGGGAATTTGGTCTCGGAAGGCCTGTCGAACCTTATGGCCGGCCTGCCGAAGTCCAGAAGTTTAGCCTGCCAAACATGATTTTTGGCTTGCCGAACATGGATGAATTTTTGGTCCGATCTGCAATGCCTCTGCCAGCCTGCCGGTTGAGGGAACTCCGGCCTGCCGAAATCCAATAAATGGATTTCAAATAACGTGATGATCAAAGAGATTTAATGTGATTTTTTTTAAGACCTGATTTTACAATTTGATAAACCTATATTATTAAATAAGTTCATGATTAATTTAAGTATTATTGAATAAATTATGATATGGAATAAGTGAAACATTGTTGTTCTAAACAATGTTAAGTTTTTATAAAAAAAAACAATGTATGAATGGATCCTGGTAATGTATGTTTAAGTACTTTTAAAATCAATAGTACTGTTTAAGTTGATATTATTTATATGTTTAAAGTTTAAGCAAGTACGAACGTATGTATGTAACGACATTTGTGACGTCCGAATTAAGGGGCGTTTCATTCTTAATGATAGATAGATCAACTTACCAATAAGTTGTTGATATCTCTCTCGTTTTGTAGGTGGATCATCTTCTGCAATCTTGTGCCTCCATTTTCTCTCCATGGGTGTCGAGGCCGGCCTACATCCCAGTTTGCCTCCCTCCTTCAAGAAATCTAGGGTATATTTCCTCTAAGAGATAAAGATGTCATCTTTCCTTTTGGCAACCTCCATCCCTAGAAAGTAATTTAGGTTCCCTAATTCTTTTACTTTGAACTCATATTGTAAACGATGCTTCAAATTACTTATCTCAACAGTGTCATCTCCAGTGATCACCATATCATCCATGTACACAATTAAGATTGCTCTCTTCCCATCTGTGGCCTTTTTATAAAAAAAGTATGGTCTGCTTGACCCTGGGTGTAGCTAAAATTCTTCATTGCAGTACTGAATCTGATGAACCAAGCTTTGTGTGACTGTTTAAAACCCCAAGGAGACTTCATTAATCTACATATAGTACATGGCTTCTTTGTGTCTTCAAATCCTTGTGGCAATCTCATATGCACTTCTTCCTCTAACTTTCTAGTAAGAAATGCATTTTAGACATCTATTTGATGTAGTTCCCAATATAAATTTGCAGCAATCTAAAGTAGAACTCAAATGGAATTCAGTTTAGCTACTGTTGCAAATGTTTCTTCATAGTCAATGCCATAAGTCTGAGTGTATCCTTGAGCTACCAAACGTGCTTTATACCTTTTTATTTTTCCATATGATCCGATCTTCACAGTGAAAATCCACTTGCACCTAACTAGTTTTCTTCTCATCTGATCTCTCAACAACTTCCCAAGTGCCATTTTCTCTCAAGTCCTTCATCTCTTCGATGACTGCATGCTTCCACTTTGGATCTACAAATGCCTTAGCAATATTTTTTAGAATTGCAATGCCATCAAGTTGAGTGACAAAGGCCCTGTAATTCTCAGACAACTTGCTATATAACAGATGATTAGAAATTGGATGCATAGTACTAGATCTAACCCCTTTTTTGATAGCAATAGAAAGATGTAGATCATCTCTTGTAATAGTACCTTTTTGCAAAACTTGATCTGGCTTCGGATCTATCGAATAGTCTTGGGAAAAACCTCGAGATCTTCTTGCATGAACTTGTAGTTCACATTGATTTTGGGCCTGTACTGATACTGCCCTTGACTTATTTCTCCTGCCGATTGAGACAAAGGTAGACTTTCGTCTTTAGAAGAATTTTGTTAAGGATTTTGTGGTGGAGAGTGATCTGATTGTAACATTGAATAAGGTAACTCAATGAAAGGATCCTAATAGTTCATTTCCATGGTATTGTTCTTCCCCTAAAGTAAATTTTTGGGGTAGAAAGGTTGTGTTTCAAGGAATGTAACATCGAAAGAAACATAGAACTTCTTAGAGTGAGGACAATAGCATTTGTGGTCATTTTGAGTAGGAGAATAGCTCGCAAATGCATATTTGACTGCTTTTGGATCAAGTTTGCTTCGAGTAGGATCAATATTATAGGTAAATGCATAACATTTGAAAACTTTAGGTTCTAAAAAGTGAAAAACACGCAGATGTGGAAATGATTTTTTGAGACAACTTTCTAGGGTGTTGAATTTTAAGGTCATGGAAGGCAATCTATTGATGAGGTATGAAGAAATTAGCACAGCTTCCCCCCAATATGATTGTAGAACATGACTCATATACATGAGAGAATAGGTAATCTCAGGAAGGTGCTGATTTTTTCGTTCTGCAACTCTGTTTTGCTAAGGAGTATAAGTACAAGAAGTTTGGTGAATAACACCATGATGGATTAGATAATCTCGTACGTCATGAGACATATATTCTCTCCCATAATCAGTATAAAGGATATGAATGGAACATTGAAAGATAGTTTGACCATTCTGTGGAATTGTCTAAAGAAGAAAGCAGTTTTGGATTTTTCTTTTAACAAGTGTACCTAACAGACTCATGAATGATAATCTATGAATGTAATAAATCATTGAGACCCTGTTAAAGAATTTATTCGAGGAGGACCCTATGTATCACTATGAATTAGCCAAAATGGTTGAGAAAGTTGATGATCATGAGCTGGATATGCATTTCAAGTTTTGTTAGTAAAAATGCAAAACTCACAATAAAAGAAAGAAGTATCTTTATTGATAAATAACTTTGAGTACAAATATTTAAAATACTGAAAACTAGGATGGCCTAAATGATTATGCCAAAGCATGATATCTAAATCAGAAAACACAGACAAAGAGAAACTAGTAGGTGCTTTCGGTCTTCAAGGAGAACCATAAAGATAATAGAGACCCCGATGTTCTTCACCATTCCCAATCATCATCGCCAAAGACAAATCCTAAAATTCACAAGGATTAGAGAAAAAAAGTTAGTGCATAATTTTGATCTTTGGTTAAGTTGCTAATAGAGAGAAGATTATATCTTAAGTTAGGCATATGAAGAATTGATTTCAAATTGAGACCACCACAAGAAATATCACCAACACCATTACACCAGATGAACTACCATTGGCCACAACGATGATCATGCCATCATCACTCTGTCGATAAGTAGAAAAAAAATACTTTCTGAACCTGTCATGTAATTTGAAGCACCTGTATATATGATCTAGTCTATGTCGCTATCCTTGTGAGAAAGTAATGATGATGAGCTATTACCTTTATGTGCAACAAAAGCTAAGGATTAGACCTACTTTGCCTCGGTTACTTGATGGTTCTGCTATGGATTTAGCAGATTCATCAACACTTCCATTTGCTCCAAAGTGAATGGTGATAAGTTGGCTTCTTAACTCACTAGATGATTCGACAGCATTTGCTGAGGAAGTGGGTTTCTGCTGACTTCGAGTTTTCCAGTTGGGTGAATATCCATGAAGTTGGAAATAGGTGTCCTTTGTATGAAACACTGAGAAGTGTTTTCGAAATCTGAGTACATACCTTGAATTGCTTGCCATATTTCATGTGCAGTTCTATATTACAAATAGGTGCGTCCAATTATGGGTTCCATCGAATTAATCAGCCATGCCATAGTGATTGAATTCTCTGCCTCCCACGTTCGAAAATTAGCATCGCTAGTCGCTGGTGGAGAAATTTCTCCTGTAAGATAGCCTATCTTCCCTTTTCCATGAATCACGAGTGAAATAGATTGAAACCATTCCCGATAGTTCAGCCCATTTAAGTTATGTTGAGTGATTTGCAGTGAATGGTTCACATCTGTAGTGGTAACAACACTATGAAAAGAAGCTGAAGATGTGCCGGAAGAATTACTCTTCGTTGATTGCGTTTGCCCTAGATCAGTCATCATTAAAGCTATATCACACGCGTTGGTTGACAATTGATGGCAATAATACACATGAAAAAGAAACATTCCAGGGCACTGACCTAGGGCTCTGGTACCATATAATCAAAGGATCGTTGTGATTCACTCTTAATGAATATTTTCATTAATAAAAAAACTGCAATATATAGCCAGCCAAACCTAATCATACTTGGTTGCTAATAATATGAAAATGCTAACAGAATGGTAAGATACCTAATTTATAAACAGGGAAAAAAATAAAAAAATAGGAAATTTGATCAAAATTACCGAAACTACTTCCCCTTAACCATCAAGATTTTTGCTATTTTCCTAACAATCTCTAATGGATGAGCCTATTATGAATCTAACGAAATGGTCTATATACGCCTCTAAAGTGCACACCGTTAATGAGGCTCTATTTGTGGGTTGTTGGCAATTAGAATGGGATATGAATTTTACCTTACTTATTGTTCAATCCTTTTCCATTTAGTCATTTGTAACGTCCCGAAATTTATTTAATATTAATGTAATGTAAATGATGAATTAGTGTGCCATAATTAAAGTTTTAACTTTAATTAGATTATTTGGTTGGATTTTTAGTTTTTGGTTGTTTTGTTAAATTGATACATTTAAATGATTTCTTATGGATTTAAAATGATATTTTGAGTTTTAAAACACAACAATTTGTAAAATGTTAAAAATACTCTGTTTTGCAAAACCGTGGGCGGCACATGGTTTTCGCACAATAAAACCGCCCACCGATTTTCTCTATTTATTTCCTTCTTCTCTCTCTCTCTTCACTCAGCTTCCTCACTCTCTCTCTCTTCCCTCCCGTGGTTCCCTCTCGGCAGCTCTCTCTCTCAAATTTCTCTTTCAAAAATTTTTGAACTCCATTCGAATCCAAGCTTCGGAACAGCAAGGAGGAAGCTCGGGGACGTGATTCGGCAACCGAGAACGCGGATTGAAGCTTCGATTCGAGGTTAGATTCAAAATTTCTAAACTTTTTACAAAATTTTCGATTTTGTGTGTTTTTGAAATCTAAGTTTGTTTTAGCTTAGAAAACCGTGGATTTGTGTTAAATGAACTTAGAACAACTAGAATCTAAGCCTAGATTGAAGAAAAACGGATTGGATTCAAGATTTTCATTTTTCTCCTCTTTTTCTCATTTTCGGATTTTTGAGGATTTCGAGTTTAAATGTTGTTTAAATGATCCCAAACATGTTTTAGAATGTTTTTCTATCAACTATAGTTGTTTTTCATGCCTGGGATTTGAGAAAAACAGGTTAGAAACAAGATTTGGATTTTGGGGATCGAGAAACCCGTGGCTGGGATTTCTGGATCTTCCCAGTTCGGCAGGCCGAAGTTCATGTTCGGCAGGCCGGAGTGATGATTGGCAGGCCGATGTTCTTCCGACCGGCAGGCCGAATCTGGGGCAATGTTCGGCAGGCCGAACCTTGTTTCTGGCAGGCCGAACTGTGCATTTCGGCAGGCCGAAGCAGGGCGTCCGGCAGGCCGACCGAGGCATGGAAAATTTTGTGATTTTTACCCGTTTTCCCTGTTTTGAACCCTGATTTAAATCCCAACCTTATAGGATGATTTTAATGATACAAATGGCACACTAGGACATCATGAAGTGATTTAGTAACATAGAATGTTTCGAACTAGATATTGATCGGCTTAGTTTGTATCTAGGATTGTTCGTGGTTCCGTGGAGCTAACGTATAGCGGATCGGGATTACGGTGTGGGGTACCGGCAAGAGTACTGAGGTAGGACTTCCATCCTATTTCTTTGGTAGCCTGGTTTTGAAATGATTTGGCTTTGAAAATGATTTCTATCAAAATATTTTCAACGGTTGTTTGAAAATGGTTTTATCGGTTATATTTTAATATACCGTGACATGAAATGAATTTCATAATGAATGTAATTGACAACACTCGGTAATTGGGTTTTGAATGACAATGATAATAAACACTAAGGCATGATGCCATATCAGAGATCGGGTCGTGTGGCGATCGACCTTGGGGGCAGGTCCCGAAACCCAGCTGGGCCACTACGGTGGTGATTTCATGGTTTGCCTAGGTAAAAGTAAACTGGTGTTTTGATTTGACGAGTAGACTGTTCTGTGTCAGAACGGTTCTACTCAATTTATTTATTTATTTATTCAAGTTCCCTTTCTGTATAACTCCTGATAATGTTATGTTTCTTTGCATTAAATTATTTTATAAAACTTAGTCCTACTGAGCCTTTCGCTCACGTTTTATCTGTTTTTAAATTCCCCCCCCTCTAGGTGGTTTCCCATTTAGGTTTGGAGAAGATTCTTCGGACCGAACTCAGGAGCAATAGGAGAATTTATTTATATTCTGTATTATTAATCAAGGCATGTAAGACTTTAACTTCATTTATACTTGGACTGTAATTGTATTTATGATATTGTCAGAACCATGTGTGTGTACAAGTTGTGGGTTGTGGAACCCATATTCACGGTTTTTATTTAATTGCTATTATTTGCCTAATATTTTATAAACTCGTTTATCGAATGTGGTGGAAAATCTCTTTATTTCTTACTTAATTGGATTTTTAAACTCTTAATTTCTATTAAATTCTCTTTTAATTAATCTAAATATTCTACCACGTCACCTCCCGTACTCCGGGGCGTGACAAAATGGTATCAGAGCTCAAGGTTATGAACCTTGGGAATTGTGCAAACATAGGTTTGACAATGAAATACCTCTGACAGTCCAAATTTTGTTTTCAAAAGTGAGAGAATGGCACCTAGACGTCGTTCGACAGCTGACGCCGAGTTCGGGAATGATGAGGGCCTGATGAGGTCTATGATTGCGGCTTTCCGGAAGATGGCAGCCAGGACTAGACCGGAAGACTCCAGTGTTGGTAGTCGGCATGCTTTCTTTAAGGAATTTCGGCGGGCGTCTATTCCGACTTTTGATGGCAATGGGGATCCGCAGTTAGCAGAGTATTGGTTGGATTCGATCCTGAAGCATCTAGATACTCTTGGTGTGCCTGAGGAGTATCGTGTGGAGTTTGCGGCGTATAAGCTCGAGGGTGGCGCTAACACCTGGTGGAAACAAACCAACCGTCTGGAGCGCGGTGGCGATATTGGTTGGGACAAGTTCGAGGATCTGTTCTATGATCGGTATTTTCCGCAGGGATATAGAGATCAGAAGGCAGTTGAGTTTTATAGATTGTAGCAGGGTGATATGTCAGTTCGGGAGTACGAGGCAAAGTTTAGCGAGTTGGCTAGGTTTGCTCCATCAGCTGTGGCATCGGAGCGCGAGAAATGCATCAAGTTTCAGGAAGGACTCAAGGCTCCTATTCGACGGCAGTTGGTTGCTCTACGGCTTAGGGGTTTCGGAGAGCTTGTGTCGTCGGCGATCTCCGTGGAGAATGATTACGTGCAGTATTGTGAGGATCGAGCCAAGGCTTCAGGAGGACCGCAGAGGAGTGGCAGGAAGAGCACCAGTAGTCGTCCAGCTCCGGGGAAAGGCAAGCAAGGCGGTGCGACCAGTGGCAGCAGCATTTCGTCTGGCAGCGGGCGTAGCAACCCCTACAGCTTTCATTGTCATTTCTGTCAACAGCCCGGACACATCAAGAGGAATTGCCCGATCAGGAGTGCTCGTCTTGGATCGCAGACCGGGGAGGATGCCAGTCGTCAGCCTCAGCCTCAGACCCTACCTCCGCCTCCGCAGTACCCGCAGTTGCAGTATCCGCAGTTTTCTCCTCAGCAATTCTCATATCCGGCACGGGGACAGCAGCCGTAGTATTTTCAGCGCAGTGTTCCTCAGTATAGAGCTCCGAGTACAGGTAGTGTGCAGTCATCTCCATCTCAGCAGTATCGGCTGAGTAATCCAGGACCCAGCAATATCGGTAGAGGAAAAGGGAAAGCGCCAGTGCAGGTTCATGCAATGGCATCTGGAGGGTCAGATTCTCAGATTGATAACGCGGTTGTCGATGGTATGGTTTTGGTTTCTAGATCTCTAGCTCGCGTTTTATTTGATACCGGTGCCTCTCATTCTCTCATTTCGAGTTCTTTTGTACATGCCTTGGGATTAGAGATAGAAGAGTTTAATGAACCCCTAGTCATAACTTCTCCCTTGGGGTGGGTGTGTGTGAATCGTATGTGTAAATCTTGTAAAATAAAGATTGGGGATGAGATTTTGAAAAGTGATTTGATTGTACTCCCCATGAGTTCCTATGATGTGATTTTAGGGATGGACTGGTTGTCCAGGTATAGTGCAGTTGTGAACTGCCAACTTAGAAAAGTGACCCTAGTGTCTGATAGGGGGACGGTGATCACTTACCAGGGTGGTGGTGATTGGCTAATGAGTGAGCGTCTTATGAAGTTGTGTTTAGGAGGGCGAAGGAATCTAGATTGTTTTGCTTTTCTTGCCAATCTAGATTGCGAGCCCTATGTTTCGAGTAGTAGTGTAGCGATTCCGGTGGTTGGTGAGTTCAAGGATGTCTTCCCCGACGAGTTATCAGGGTTACCACAGCATCGGGAGATTGAGTTTGGTATCGAGTTGTTTCCAGGGACATCACCGATTTCTATGGCACCTTATCGGATGGCGCCGGCAGAAATGAAGGAATTGAGGAAGCAACTTCAGGAGCTTGCTGATAAAGGGCATATTCAGAATAGCACATCTCCGTGGGGAGCACCTGTTTTGTTTGCTAAGAAGCACGATGGGACTCTCAGGTTATGTGTGGATTATCGGCAGTTGAATCGTGTTACGGTGAAGAACAAGTATCCCTTGCCTAGGATTGATGAGCTATTTGATCAGTTGGGAGGTTCGCGATACTTCTCAAAGATTGATTTGCGGTCAGGTTATCATCAGCTCAGAATCAAGGAAGAGGATATTCCCAAGACAGCTTTTAGGACTTGGTATGGGCACTTCGAGTTTCTGGTTATGTCTTTTGGGTTGACGAATGCTCCAGCAGCTTTTATGGATCTGATGAACAGGGTATTTAGGCCGTATCTGGATCAGTTTGTGATCGTGTTCATCGATGATATTCTAGTGTATTCTAAGACATGGGAGGAGCATGAGCAGCATCTTCGGATCGTGCTTCAGACTCTGCGGGAGCACCAATTGTACGCTAAGAGGGAAAATGTGAGTTCTGGTTGACTGAGGTCAAATTTCTGGGTCATGTCATCTCGGAGCATGGTATTTCAGTGGATCCGTCCAAGATTGAAGCTATATTGGAGTGGGAACGACCAAGGAATGTAGCGGAGATTCGCAGCTTCTTAGGTCTTGCTGGATATTACAGGAAATTTGTAAAGGATTTTTCGAAGATTGCAGCTCCGTTGACGAGATTGATCAAGAAAAATGTCAGGTTTGAGTGGGATGAAGACTATGAGTCTGCTTTTCAGGAATTGAAGAACCGGTTGACTTCAGCTCCAGTATTAGTTATTCCTAGTAGTGACGAGCCGTATGAGGTTTATGCTGATGCTTCAGGGCGTGGACTTGGATGCGTGTTGATGCAGCATGGACGTGTGGTTGCATACGGATCGAGACAGCTACGACCTCACCAGCGAAATTATCCTACTCACAATTTAGAGCTGGCAGCGGTGGTTTACGCGCTGAAGATTTGGAGGTGTTATTTGTATGGAGCATCGTTTTAGGTCTTCTCCGATCACAAGAGTTTGAGGTATTTGTTCACTCAGAGGGATCTCAACTTGAGGCAGTGCAGATGGGTAGAGTACATGGAGGATTATGATTTCGCGTTACAATATCATCCCGGGAAAGCTAATGTGGTCGCGGACGCGCTTAGCAGGAAGTCTTCAGGGGTTCTCGCTTGTTTGATTTTTGAGGACTGGAGCAGGGATGCGACAGTGAGTGAGTATCAGCTACTGTATCGTGAAGATGGTGATCGAGTTTCGTTATATCATGTGGAAGCGACTCCAGCTCTTGTTCGGATGGTGAAGCAAAGTCAGTGGCAGGATTGACATTTGCAGGGGATTTGGTCGCGGATTCAGAACGGGGAGCAGTTCGAGGAATGGAGCATGCATGCAGATGGATCGTTGTACTTCCGGGAGCGTCTTGCAGTTCCAGTTATCGCCGAGGTGACAAAAGCCGTTTTAGATGAAGCTCATAGGTCTCAGTTTGCTATTCATCTGGGGAGCACGAAGATGTATCGTGATTTGAAGAGGCACTATTGGTGGAGAGGCATGAAGAAAGATGTTCGCGAGTACGTGGCCAAGTGTTCGACGTGTCTCCAGGTGAAAGCTGAGCACCAGAAGCCTGCAGGTCAGCTTCAGCCGCTTCCTATTCCAGGGTGGAAATGGGAGCATGTGACGATGGATTTCCTCACAGGTTTGCCGAGGACGGAGCAGCGGCATGATGCAGTTTGGGTTGTAGTCGACAGGTTGACGAAATCGGTGCATTTCATTCCGTTTAGGTCGACGTGTTCCAGGAAGATTCTCGGGGAGTTGTATATGCAGAACATTGTGAGGTTGCATGGGGTTCCTTTGTCCATCACCTCTGATCGAGACACCGGGTTTAATGCTAAGTACTGGAGGAGTTTTCAGGAGGCTTTGGGTACGGATTTGAACTTCAGTACAGCGTTTCATCCTCAGACTGATCGGCAGTCTGAGCGGGTTATTCAGGTTCTCGAGGATATGTTGCGTGCTTGTGCGTTGGACTTCGGCGGGAATTGGAAGCAATGTTTGCATTTGGCGGAGTTCGCGTACAACAACAGTTATCAGGCGAGTATCGGTATGGCACCATTTGAGGCGTTGTATGGGCGACCGTGTCGATCCCCGGTGTGTTGGGCCGAGCCGAAAGATAGAGTTATTCTTGGGCCGGATGAGATTCGTGACAGCAACGAGAAAGTCGTGGTGATCCGGGATCGATTGAGAGCAGCTCAGAGTCGACAGAAGAGCTACGCAGATAGGAGACGTAGACCCTTAGAGTTCACGGTTGGAGATTTTGTTCTCTTGAGGGTGTCACCTCGTAAGGGAACTATGCTGTTCGGAGTGAGTGGGAAGCTCGCGCCGAGGTATATTGGGCCGTTCGAGATCACTCAGCGTGTTGGTGTGGTCGCTTATCGGCTTGATCTTCTGCCCGAACTTTCTCATGTGCATGATGTGTTTCATGTGTCGATGCTTAGGAAGTGTCCACCTGAGCAGGATAAGATAGTTTCGTTTCGCGATGTACAGGTTCAGGAGGATGCGACGTACGAAGAAGTGCCGATTCAGATCATCGACCGGAAAGTGATTAGCTTACGTCGTCGTGAGATACCGTTGGTAAAGGTCGTGTGGCAGCATCACGGGGTTGATGAAGCCACTTGGGAACTAGAGTCGGGTATGCAGGAGTTATATCCGCATTTGTTTTGTTTTTGAGATGAGTTGTAAATTTCGAGGACGAAATTTCTTTTAGGGGTGGAAAGCTGTAACGTCCCGAAATTTATTTAATATTAATGTAATGTAAATGATGAATTAGTGTGCCATAATTAAAGTTTTAACTTTAATTAGATTATTTGGTTGGATTTTTAGTTTTTGGTTGTTTTGTTAAATTGATACATTTAAATGATTTCTTATGGATTTAAAATGATGTTTTGAGTTTTAAAACACAACAATTTATAAAATGTTAAAAATACTCTGTTTTGCAAAACCGTGGGCGGCACATGGTTTTCGCACAGTAAAACCGCCCATCGATTTTCTCTATTTATTTCCTTCTTCTCTCTCTCTCTTCACTCAGCTTCCTCACTCTCTCTCTCTTCCCTCCCGTGGTTCCCTCTCGGCAGCTCTCTCTCTCAAATTTCTCTTTCAAAAATTTTTGAACTCCATTCGAATCCAAGCTTCGGAACAGCAAGGAGGAAGCTCGGGGACGTGATTCGGCAACCGAGAACGCGGATTGAAGCTTCGATTCGAGGTTAGATTCGAAATTTCTAAACTTTTTACAAAATTTTCGATTTTGTGTGTTTTTGAAATCTAAGTTTGTTTTAGCTTAGAAAACTGTGGATTTGTGTTAAATGAACTTAGAACAACTAGAATCTAAGCCTAGATTGAAGAAAAACGGATTGGATTCAAGATTTTCATTTTTCTCCTCTTTTTCTCATTTTCGGATTTTTGAGGATTTCGAGTTTAAATGTTGTTTAAATGATCCCAAACATGTTCTAGAATGTTTTTCTATCAACTATAGTTGTTTTTCATGCCTGGGATTTGAGAAAAACAAGTTAGAAACAAGATTTGGATTTTGGGGATCGAGAAACCCGTGGCTGGGATTTCTGGATCTTCCCAGTTCGGCAGGCCGAAGTTCATGTTTGGCAGGCCGGAGTGATGATCGGCAGGCCGATGTTCTTCCGACCGGCAGGCCGAATCTGGGGCAATGTTCGGCAGGCCGAACCTTGTTTCCGGCAGGCCGAACTGTGCATTTCGGCAGGCCGAAGCAGGGCGTCCGGCAGGCCGACCGAGGCATGGAAAATTTTGTGATTTTTACCCGTTTTCCCTGTTTTGAACCATGATTCAAATCCCAACCTTATAGGATGATTTTAATGATACAAATGGCACACTAGGACATCATGAAGTGATTTAGTAACATAGAATGTTTCGAACTAGATATTGATCGACTTAGTTTGTATCTAGGATTGTTCGTGGTTCCGTGGAGCTAACGTATAGCGGATCGGGATTACGGTGTGGGGTACCGGCAAGAGTACTGAGGTAGGACTTCCATCCTATTTCTTTGGTAGCCTGGTTTTGAAATGATTTGGCTTTGAAAATGATTTCTATCAAAATATTTTCAACGGTTGTTTGAAAATGGTTTTATCGGTTATATTTTAATATACCGTGACATGAAATGAATTTCATAATGAATGTAATTGACAACACTCGGTAATTGGGTTTTGAATGACAATGATAATAAACACTAAGGCATGATGCCATATCAGAGATCGGGTCGTGTGGCGATCGACCTTGGGGGCAGGTCCCGAAACCCAGCTGGGCCACTACGGTGGTGATTTCATGGTTTGCCTAAGTAAAAGTAAACTGGTGTTTTGATTTGACGAGTAGACTGTTCTGTGTCAGAACGGTTCTACTCAATTTATTTATTTATTTATTCAAGTTTCCTTTCTGTATAACTCCTGATAATGTTATGTTTCTTTGCATTAAATTATTTTATAAAACTTATTCCTACTGAACCTTTCGCTCACGTTTTATCTGTTTTTAAATTCCCCCCCCCCTCTAGGTGGTTTCCCATTTAGGTTTGGAGAAGATTCTTCGGACCGAACTCAGGAGCAATAGGAGAATTTATTTATATTCTGTATTATTAATCAAGGCATGTAAGACTTTAACTTCA
Source organism: Artocarpus heterophyllus (assembly GCA_025403435.1). Lineage (NCBI taxonomy): Eukaryota > Viridiplantae > Streptophyta > Magnoliopsida > Rosales > Moraceae > Artocarpus > Artocarpus heterophyllus. The sequence continues at coordinate 14,539,037 of CM046328.1, forward strand.
TTTATACTTGGACTGTAATTGTATTTATGATATTGTCAGAACCATGTGTGTGTACAAGTTGTGGGTTGTGGAACCCATATTCGCGGTTTTTATTTAATTGCTATTATTTGCCTAATATTTTATAAACTCGTTTATCGAATGTGGTGGAAAATCTCTTTATTTCTTACTTAATTGGATTTTTAAACTCTTAATTTCTATTAAATTCTCTTTTAATTAATCTAAATATTCCGCCACGTCACCTCCCGTACTCCGGGGCGTGACATCATTATTACTGCTTTTTATTTTCTATCTAAGTTGGTTATTTGGGTTTATTAGTTTCGATGCCCTTTGGGGTTGACTCTTATTGTATTTTTACCTTTTGTTCTAAAAAAAATTTTTAGTAGAGGATTTGATTGAGGATTTGTATATATTGTGAGTGAGCGTTATCCTAGTTAGGATGTCTTAACTTGTTTAGTTATCATTTATCGTCCCTTGTCACTAAAAAAATTATATATATATATATATATATAGTGACCAAATAAATGACAAAAAGGCAAAGATGGTTGGAGGAGGTGGCCATAGATGCAAAACTAGTGCTTGAAAATGTGGGAGCTATAGGGGTCTTAGAGAAGCTTTATGAGAATAAAAAGGAGTGCATAAAAAGAGGAGGTAAAACTAGGTAAGCGAGAGTATAGAAGGATAGAGGTCTCAAATTTGACTAGAATGAATGAATGGCCCAAGGCCTAATTGTTTGGCCCAAACGCTAGCCTTAATAAAGATTGAGTCTGGCTAAGTTTACAGGCCAAGCTGGGTCAAGTTATTCAACTTGAATCTTTATTTGGGCCAAACCAGCGCTGCATAGATTTACATATATATATATATATATATATATGTGTGTGTATATTTAAATATTTTCTTAGTTCTCCTATGTAGAACAATGGGTCGGCCCAACCGGGCCCTAGGCTAGTTGGACTTTCTAGCTAAGCTAGGCCTTCCTTCCCAATCTTTGAGCTAGGCCCAGGCGAATTTCTCCTTTTGGCCCACATAAGCCAACCCGACTTGACACCACTAAGTAAAGAAGAGAATGCAAGGAAATGATGAGGCCAAATGGAGAAAACAAAGGAAAGTACTTCACAAGAACCATTATCTATCCCAAAGATCTCCATTAATTGTAAAGTCTCAAAATTAATTAAGGAAATTAGTGTGTAAAAATAGTAATTATTGTGCCTAAATTAAAATTTATTTACTAATTAATCATATTTTAAAATCTTTTTTAATTCTTTTATTTTACTTTTATTTTCTAGTAATTTGTTTTATTATTTAATATTATTTTACCCTTTTATGATAATTGTCCTTTTCCCCCTTGTTTTATTTATTGAATTTAGAAACCCCAACTCTTGCCAAATTGCCAAAAGGCTTTTCACACACTCATGTCAGATTACAATTAAAATCTGACAAAGCCACCCTTGAAAATTATTGGCAATCCCTAGTTTTGGACAAAATGTCCATCAAATTTTAGGTTAAAAGCTAGAAAATCACTCAAGAGTTATCAGCACTCTCGCTCTCCTCTAAGAGAGAGAGAGAGAGCTCTCTTTCTATCCCCTTTCCCTCCGTCCCTCCCTCCCTCTTTTTTGTTTCACCAAAACCAGAAAAATAACCAGCCACTCCCAAGCACAACTAGTGACCAAAATTAAAGAATCAAGCCCTGTTTTCTTCCATAATCTATGGTTAGAAATGTATGCAATGATTTAACCCTATGTGCACATGATTTAACTTGAATTTTCTTGATTTAAATTTGTTTTTGGGTTGGAGTGCTAGTATGATAATGACTAGGTTGTTTTTTGAAGTTTTGATGTTGAATGTACATTGGATGTATGAAAGCATGAACATAGATTATGTTTTTGAGTTTGAGCATGTTAGAAAATTTTTTAGAGAAGTTTAAATCTGAGACCTAAGCACTTGAATAAGCATGGTTTCATTTTCAATGAATGTAAACTTAGTTTGAATATCATTTTTATATTATTTTTCTTATTTTCAAGTTTAATGTGAGTTTTATTGATCAAGAAGTAGAATTGTGAGGAAAAATTGTCATTGAGGTTATACTACACTCATAGAATGTTGTAAAACCATAATCTAATGTTTAAGCCACTTTAGAACAAATTTGGAAGGGATTGAGCTTGGTTGGAGCTCGGATGCTCGAAACAGAGTAGAATTGGTTCTTTAGTTCTACGATATGATGATCGACCGCTGTATGTATACCTCGGTCAACTGTCCAACTTTGAAGTGGCTAACATAGCCACTCAAGTCTCCCACACATGATTTTGTCACTCAAGTCTCCCACACATGATTTTGTCTTTTAACTTAATTTTAATTGTTTAATTTGGTCTAAATGATTAAAAATTATTTATAAGAGTGTTTGCATTTTGTGATATGAATATAGGCTTATAGTGATTAATGACATACTAAGGAGTATTATTAATACACTAATTTGTTGTTAGCTGCCATGAAAAAATTGTAACGTAAGTATACGCTATCCCGAACAAGTAATATAGAGTACGGAAAAGTTGTTTCTAGAGGACTGTTCGTTACTAATTACTGAAATTAATCTAACTCTAGTTTTATTTGAATTAGCAATTAAGAAAGCAATCTTTTGAATTAATAACTAAAACTAATAATTAAAATGAAAACAAGACCCAATTTAACAAATAGAAAGTCAATATATTTAAGTACCTAGTTTAATTAGTTAAGATTTATTCTATATGTTGACATTGAATTGCTCCAATTTATTTGTTGATATTTCTCAACCATTAACAACATATTTTAGTGAGCAAATTTCCTATACCTTTGTGAAAATTCTAAACTCACCAAAAAAATCAAGAACAAGAAATTTATAAGGCTGTATAAGTTTCATAGATATCTCTATCCTATGATAATCTCATAGTATTTTATTTAGGGTTTAATGTAATAATTGCTTTTTAGTCTCAAATCAAATCACAAATCATGTAATTATTGGCGCAAGACAATCACAAGCATTAAGAAAAATTGAAACATTCAGCATATTGATGAATAAACCTCGAATTAATTATTACTAGAATAAAACTTGAATATTCATAATTCGGCTGTATCGTAGCCCTAGAAAAGGAAATTTAGTTCATGGTAAAACTAACATAAATCCTAATAATAATCTTAAAAATAAAGAGAATAACGAAAAGAACTAGAAATTTGGATGTGAATTAATGCGTTCTATCTCCAGATTGTACCATTCTTTTTTCTTTAAAGCACAAAGTTTCTGCCCTCTTGATACTAGCCTTTTATCTATCAAAAGGACCCCTCAAAATGCCCTAGATTGTGATATTTATACTCTTTGGGTCAAAAGAGATCAATCTAACTGAATTTAAAATATACTTTAAAAATCTCTCGGCAGGCGCTATAGCTTCGTCCTTTAGCGCCTCGACGCTAAGCGTTGTTTTGGGGTTACTCGTGTTGGTCGCACGCTGCAGCATCCATCTCTCTGGTTGAAGGATGTGAAATTTACATAGTGGTGCCACCGCGCCAATTGCATGGTTGCCATGCTAGTAATTTCCTTTTTGCTCTAATTTCCATTTTTGGGCTTAATTTTTCCTAAAAGCTACAAAATCAAAATAAAACACATAAAAGGGAAAATAAAACTCCAAAAACTAGCAAAAGATTGAGTAAAAGAATACTTGTTGGTATAAAATCAACTCATCAAGTGCCCCCAAACTTAAGGTTTGCTAGTCCTCAAGCAAAACGGAAAAAAAGAAAAGAAAAACAAAACTAACAAATGACACATAAACAAGTATTGATCGAACTTGAATTGCAAACATGCCTCAAAGATTGCATTCAAGTTATAGCTCAAAGAAAATTTCCAATCATTATAAATGTGTAGAATTTCAATTCAAAAGTCAACCTTACACTACCATCGATCCTTCGGGTGTTTACAATTGAGATGAATTTATACCAAAAAGTAAATTATAAGAAATTTCTATATTAAAGAAATTTGCAACTCGATAAGCTTGATTTTAACTCACTCTTCACTTATGTAGATTACACAACATCAAAGATCATTAAGACTTTATTAAACTTGTAACATGAGGCTGGGGTAAAAGGTAGGATATAAGATATTATATAACTCAAAATCACCCATAAGTGCAGCATATATTTTAATTCCAACCCTTCTTTCATCATCCATTTTATTTTTTTTCTTTCAATTCGAGTACTACACCCCAAACTTATGTTTTGTAGATGTGAACAAAAGTATAGCGTTCCTTTTTTTTTTTTAATAAATAACATAACCCCAAATAACTTTTTCACAACATCATCCATCCTCCCATAGCATGTCATACTTAAATAAAATTTTCTTAGAGAGATCACATTATACTCATAGGTTGCAAGGTGAAAAATTGGAAATAATTTATTCAAAGGCTAGGCTAAATATGAGTGACAAAGAAAAGGGCAAATTAGGCTCAACAAAGGTAACTAGGGATAAAAATGTATTAAAGGTTAGCTTAAAAGGCTCAATTGGTCAAAAAATGGTCTAAATCATCTCCCTAATGTTGGATTTTGCCTTGAGTGACTATCAGTTCAGTTCAAGAGTTTGTTTGAGATCAAAAATTCATTTAGCTAGCACAAATTTTCTCCAAGTTAGCAAACAATCAAATGATTATGACTTATGTGCTAAATATGTCTAAAGATCCCAAAGCATACAAAGACCAACTCAAGAATTAAACATAAACATAAGAACAATGATAATCATCCACCAAGAGCCATATTTAATTTTAAGCATATTCTTATCTTCGCCCTTAAACAAAACAAACTTAAATCAATACTCATGACACAAAATTCCTTTTTTATTTTTATTTTTATTTTTTATATTTTTATTGAATTGAAACAAACTAAAAACTAAAAATAGCAAAACCTAGATGCAAACAAATTAAACCAAAACTAAAGACTAAAACAGAACTAGACACAAACTAAAAAAACTAGACAAATAAAGTAGATAACAAGTAAAAACCCCTAAACTTAGAACAACATTGCCCTCAATGTTAAATAGAGAAAAGAAAGGATGGAGGACTTCATTGAATAATGGTCACTACTCTTCATTGTTGTTCTGCTCACCATCTAGAAAAGAGGGTGGGCTTGGTAGAAAAACTGGTAGAACTAAAAACTAGACTGGACCAATGTCCCAATGAAGTGCATAATGATTCATCATCCACGCCATCAAGGTATTGTAATCTATTTGACACACAAAGTTTTGCTTGTACCACTAGGTAAATTGTAAAAACTCCTGGCGGTGCATTTGGAGATCATGCTCGACTTGTGTTAAGCACTTCCATGCATTTGTGCTAGAGTAGGGCGGGATGGTCTAGTGTTGTGAAAAATCTACAAGTGCATAGAACCGTAAACAAGTAATAAAGAGTAAGTAGAGTATCGTTCTCATAAGGATTGCGTTAATCGAGTTAAGTATTGAAATTGGTTTACTTTAAAATTATTTAAACAATCAAATATAAATAGAAAATTAACAAAACAAAACAAATAAATAAATGAAAACCTAAATAATAAAAGACTAGGGCATCCGATTTCATCTAAATTAATCCTATTCAAATTATCTAATTTAGTCAACTGATGTTTACTCCCATGCTGACAATGAATTTCTCTTAGGTAGTCATTAATCTTTCTCAAACATTAATAATTTATTCCAGTTAGCAAATTTTCTATATCTTTGTAGAAACTCTAAGCTTACCAAGATTCATTAAGAACAAGAAATTTATAGTGTTACACAGGTCTCAAAGATATCTCTATCCTATGATGATCTCATGGCATTCAATTATGGTCTAATTTAATTATCTCTTCTTAGCCTCAAATTAAATCACAAATCATGCAAAAGGTGCGCAAACTTTAACAAGCCTTAAGATTAGATTAAACACTCAGCAAAGATAATGAATAAGCATCGAATTGAATTAAATTAAATAAAAGTAAACATTCATAATCCGGCTACATCATAGCCCTAGAATAGAGAAAATTAGTTTCTAATGAAACTAAAAAAATCCTAAATAATGTCTTAAACATGACGAGTGAAGGAGAAGAACTATGTTTAGATACGAAGATGATTTTCATCTCTAGGTTGCACCGTTCTTCTTCTTCAAAGCAGTGAGTTCTCCCTTCTTGTCTATAGTATAATGTTCTATTTATAGGCTAGGGTTTAAAAGGGCAATTTTGGAATGAAATTACACTGAAATTTGAGTTAGAATAGCAACGGCGCTTAGGCTTGATTTTCTGGCACCTAGGCTCGATTTTCTGGTGCCTAGGTGCCAGGATTGTAGTGCCTAGGCTTCGTAATGGCGTCTAGGCACCAGGATTGTAGCGCCTAGGCACTAGGATTGTAGTGCCTAGGCATTCATAAGCTGGCGTCTAGGCTCTATTTTGTCCCCGAGTCCAGTTTTGTTAAATTTTTGGTCCGTTTTGCCCCGCACTTTGCCAATATGCATCGTTTTCCTCAAAACCTACAAAAGAGCATAAAACACTATCAAATTCTTATAAATTGTTCAAAACTAACAAAAACATTAAGTGAAAATCATCTAATTAATTAGTCTAAAACTAACTTATCATCTAGACAAACCAGCTTCTTCAATTGGCTCATCATTCAAACCCCGAAAACTATACAACTATACAAAACATTACAATTTATAAGATGTTTAGGGTGCAGAAGTTCTTCACTGGCATCCTTTATACTCCGGCCCTATGACAAATGATGGATGATATAACCCAGCTGTCTGTAGGTGAATTCCCTGAGTGATCATCTGCTGGAGAATTTTTTTGACATCAATGGACTTTTCTATAAGAATTGTAAAGAGTAACACCGTCCTATCCTTAGTCACACCACTAAGGTCAGTGACTGGCATCATCTTCACTCCAATGAAACTGTGAACGGCCTTTGTAGCTCTATCCTTGGCTTTGGCAAAGAATAATGCTGGTTAATTATTCAACGGCTTCCATTGAGTTATGTCCTTGCACAAAATAGTGATTACCTTAGTGAAATTAGGATTGGCATCAAGGTAAGCATTGTATTGATCATTAGCAATGTCATGAAGCCCATAGAATTCGTTGATAATGCTTAGATCAAGCATTACAATTTTTGCATGCACTTGACTCTTGTTGCACTCATGTTCAAAGCATTGGCATAGAATTGCCAAACAACCAGAATGATTGTAGCTTTAGGATGTCCTTTAAATTGCTCCCACCCTTTGTTGGCAATAATCTTAAACAGTTGGAACTCAGTTGTAAGTGATCAATTACCTTAAGATTGAATCCCCATCCTGGAGTTGGACTCTTTTTCAGCAAGGATTTTTTACAAGGTGTAGAAGCCGCTTGGGACACAAATTATGTAGGATCATATTCAGTAGAAGTGGACGCACTAGTTCTTTTTAATGACACATTCAACAATTATCATTGAGACCGGTAATCATAAAAATTCAAGCCAATATCTTGAAATCAACAAAAATATTACAGCCACCAAAAGAAACTACCGAACCAGATAGAGTGTTGACAACTTAACAAGCAACACTATCACAAAACTCTAATAATTTTTGCATTAGACCACCACACTAAAATTTTGCAACCTCACATTCCAAGTTCAAATTAACCAACATCCTTTTATGTAAGCCTCAACAACCACACTAAAACAAATCAAACCCACCTCCAATTCTAAACGTTATATGGCTCTAAATTGCGACCAATTACCACCAAGTTCCTCCACCAACACAAGACTTGCTAAATAAAAATCTCATTACCAAAATCAATATTTGTGATAAACTTAGTGTTAGACATAGTGTCCTAAGGAGTAAAATGTTGTAATATGCTTTTGGAGACATTTTGTCAATAAAGAGTTTATTTATTGTTCATATACTACATGTTGCCCTTTTATGTTAATTTTTATTGAATGTATGACAAGCAAACAAAAGTCTAAGACTATCGGTTTAAACCTTTAAGAATCGTACATATGATGGATAGATTATGCAGAAAACATAAATCTTAAAGGTGATGGTTTAAATCATAAGATCCGCAATCGAGGAAATAAAGTTGGGCACTTTATTCAATGCTAAGATTGTTATGTTGTCTACATTCCTAACGGGAGATGGCTTGTCTTGGTCATCAGAGTAGGACTCCATGAGTAGAAATATTGGTGCATTGTCATAGGTGACGATGTCTTAGATCCGGACATAAAAGTTGAATTGATTTAGTTAAAAATTCTGTTTGTACAAATCAATCCACTATAGACAATCATATGTATTGTGTCTTAATCCTGAAATGAATGATGGGCCTGTATTCTTGATTTATGTCTTTTGATGTACCAAAAGGTGACATCCTGACTTAATGATGGTGCTCATACTGGTACATTGAAGACGTGACTCATGATTCACGTAGACTCATTATTCATACATATGGAATCCATAGCTCTTTTTGTAGTTAATGATATTCTCTTATATGCATTATCTTGTAATTCGAAGACTAGAGAGCTCAACCATTTGGATATACAAGTGTAAACAAATGGTATACTATTTATCGATAGTAAGTATTCCAATGGTATGATAATGGAACGTAAGATAAAAATTATCAAAAAGATAAAATGGAACTTACCCTTAAGCTGATTATAAATATCCCATAGGGACGTGACACATTATGATATGTCCTGGATGTTTAGCCTATTGAAGCTTCATAATTTTATATAGTTTAAGAGTGCAGCTCTAAGCTTTTAGTGGAGTAGCATTAAAGTTGGTAATTATAAATATGTATCTGGGATATTGTATTTTATAATTATAGAAGTTTGAATTATATATGTCCATCGGGTCCCCTTTGCTAGCTCATAATAAATCTGATAACAATACAGCGTGTTTTTTCTTATATTGGTAACTTATGTTAAATTATTAGATTGGCTGAAATTTGATAAGATTGGATTTAATAATTCATATTAGTTTATCGGTTAAATTAATTTTGTAAATTAATTCAAGATAAACATGTTGAATTATTTGGATGATATATTATTTTCTATGGAATTTTATGTATATGGCTATTTTAATCAGATAACTTCTCTATTGGGTTATTTAAAGTTAAACTAAGTCTTTATCTGAGATTCTCATATGGAAAATAAGATTTTCTCAGGGATCAAGATTATCCTAAGTTCAGTATGTCGATGGGAAACTTCGGCTTGCCGAGGAAGTAAGTTCGGCAGGCCGATCGTGCAATAATCTGTATAAGCATTTTTGATGCGTTTTTCATGAGAAGTTGATCTAGACTTGAATTTTGAGGCCTAATTTGACAAGGTTTAACCCCAAACTTGACCACTATAAATAGGGGGTGGGTTTTCTTTGTTATTTAGATACTTGAGAAGCAAATAGTGAGTACTTTAGTGTGAGAAACTCTGAAACTTCCAAAGAGCTATTGTTCAACATCAAGGACCTTAGCACTTGGTTTTCTCTAGTGGTTGGAATGAGAGTCACAGGAGGAAAAGCAGTACGAGATGTGATCACCTACACTCCGATCATAGATAGAGAAAAGTAAAGAAGACTAGTTGAGGCTCTTTTGGGAGGTTCTTTTCTTCATAGATTACTGCTGCTTTTTAGTTCACAAAAGAGGTTAGTAAGATCTATCATTAATTTATATATTGAGCATGTCAAACTTGTGTTATAGAAAATTAAATTAAATTTTTAAAATTCTATTGCGTACTCATTTTCCAATACTTAGCTGTTAAAAAACCAGTCAATGATGGAATGGCATGAGAACCCATTTAGCTCATCCAAAAATCTAACCAAAAATGCACGAATTCCAACAAAGAAGAGTGCAAAATCGTCGAAAAGAGCGTTGGATTCCATTGGTGTCATGAGGAAATTCGGCGGAGTGTTGAGTGATGGTTGATTTTATGGTTGAATGCATGGTTCCTTGGTGTTGAAGGGTGTTGGTGTCGCATTTGGGGGTAGTAGAGAATGAGGGAGGCGAAATGAGAATGAGAGGTTTTTGAAAAAAAAAGAAAAAAAAAATTCTAATTTTTTTTTGAATTTAGGCTTTTTTATTGATGCCATGGTGTGGCACTGGGAATTGGGTACTGCGGTGTAGAGCCCTAATTCTTTTTTTTTATCTACTTAGTGCCACGGCTTCATCTAGTGAAGCCTATGTGTAGAATAGGATATGTGCTATAGAGCCCATGAGTTAAGCTACGACATTGGGCTGCTCCTCATAATGTTGATTTTGCCTATTCCAAGTGTGGGGAGGCTAGAAATTGTATACTTTTCACTACAAGTACCCCCAAACTTGCCCAAGACTTGAAGTGGCAAACCAAATAGTGATATTTTGATAATAACAATTAAATTAACCTAAGAAACAAACAAAAATGAAATAAAATAAATAAAAAATTTAAAAATTAAAAAAAATTAAATTAAATAAAAATAAATAGATAGAGAAAAAGTGAGTTTGGGTTGCCTCTCAAAAAGCACTTGATTTATAGTCGTCAGTTAGACTCTTTTTTTCCTTAAGGTGAGTCGAGGAGAATGGTGGTCTTTTGGTTGTCAAAACCACCATCGATGTAAAGTTTTCAGCATTGTTCGTTGATCTTGAATGTCCCTTTCTCTGCATGATTAAGCTCTAATGCTCCATATGGAAACACTTTCACCACTATGAATAGTCCCAACCACCTTGATTTGACCTTTCCTAGGAATAGATTAAATCTTGAGTTGTAAAGTAGCACCTTTTGACAGTGAGAATTCCTTTCTTAGGATGTGTTTGTCATGCCATGTTTTCGTTCGCTCCTTATAGATCTTAGCATTCTCATAAGTTTTGTTTCAAAATTTATCCATCTCATTTATTTGTAGAAGCTGTTTCCCACCTATCGTTGGCATGTCCATGTTCAATTGCTTCATAAGCTCTAGGCTCTAGCTCCACCAGTAGATGACATGCCTTTCCATAAACCAACATATAAGGAGACATCATTATTGGTGTCTTGAAAGCACTCTAGTATGCCTATAATGCATCATCTAACTTCTTGGCCAAATTTTTTCTCGAACTGTGGATCGTTTTCTCCTAGATAAGCTTTACCTCCTTGTTGAAAATTTTTGATTATCTATTAGTTTGGGAATGATAAATGAGTGCAATCCGATCCTAGACTCTATACTTAGATAAGAGAGCCTCAAATTGTTTGTTGCAAAAGTAAGTTCCCTTGTCACTTATTATAGCTCTTGGAGTTCTAAACCTTGTAAAGATGTTCTTCCTGAGAAAGTTAAGTACCACCTTGCCATCACTAGTTGGAGTTGCCAATGCCTCAACCTACTTTGACACATAATCCACTGCTAGAAGGATGTATTTGTTGTTGTAAGATGAAGGAAATGGCCCCATAAAAGTCAATACCCCATGTATCAAAAAACTCCACCTCCAAAACATTCTTCAATTGCATTTCATTCCTCCTAGAGACGTTCCCCATTCTTTGCAATCTATCACAAGTAGTAACAAAAGCATGAGCATCTTTGAATAAGGTTGGCTAACAAAAACCTGATTGGAGAACTTTAGTAACAATTTGATTTCCTCCAAAGTGTCAACCATACTTAAGTGTATGATAATGCCACAAAATATCCCCCATCTCTTCTTCCGGAACACACGGCCTTATAATTTGGTCCACATAATGTAACACCCGCCTATTTTTATGTAATGAATCATGTTAAGTTAGTAACGACGTTAATGATATCTTGTTAATAATTTATGTAATATGTAATGATATACGATGTTAATGTTACTAACTTTTATGTCAAGTTTTATAACAGGTGACGACCACATGGAATCGTTGTGCTCAAATGTTCATGATTATTTTAATGTATATTTAATTATAATGCAATGATGTATGAATATTTTAATGTATGGCATTTATGGACAGTTCAACAGGCTAGACTTTTAAGTTCTATAGGCCGAAATGTCTGCCCAAGATCGATAGGCCGAAGAAATCCATTGGTAGGCTGAACTTAGAGGAACCGGCAGGCTGAAAGGGAAAATTGGCAGGCCGAACACGGTTGACAAGCCGTTAGCGGAAATCTCTCCAAATTTATGACTGAGATAATTACAATAAATGGGTGATTTATTGTGATTAATTGACATATTAATGGAATAATTTTGTCAGTTAAAGAAATGAGATAATTACAATTTATATCGCCACACGTCAATCCAAGTCCTCCAAGTAAGTATGTTATAAAGTTAGATGTATTGAAGCAAGTATGATGATAAGATTAAGGTTTAAATATTGAATGATTAATGATCTAGTAGTGAAAACCTGTCTCATAATTGGAAGATTATTTCTAAGATCCTAATTCTTTTAGGAGAATTTACGATGGACGGCCACTGAAGAATTCAGACACGCACCCAAACCAACGAAAGACTTATGACCATGATCGCTGAACTACAAAGGCAGTTGGAGGATCAACGAAGGGAAATTGCTGTGTTAAGGGCCAATGGCCAGAATGACGAACGACGAGGCAATGATATGCCTCCTCCTCCTCCACAGCCACAAGTAAACGAAGTCCCAGTTCCTGTTGTTGAACTAAGAGCGGCCTATCAGGAACCCTTTCTGGTCAGATGGAAGAGAGTTAAGCCAGCGGATTTTGAAGGTTCTAAGGATCCACTAGTAGCTTAAGGATGGTTGAAGACGATTGAAGCCATCTTAAGACTCATGGATTTCACGGACAACAAAAAGGTCCTCTGTGCATTGTAATGCCTCACCATGGAGGCCAGGATATGGTGGGATGGCATCGAACAGAGCAGGAATGTTGAAGAGATGGCATGGGTATCAGTCATTGATATGGTGATGAAGTTTGACCAGCTAGCCCGTTTATGTCCAGGAATGGTTATGGATGAAAGTGAAAGGGTCAGAAGACTGATCAGAGCCCTTAGGCCTGATATTGTTGCGATCATTGATGGGGCAAGTCCGCCAAGGACTCAAGAACAGGTTGTTATGAAGGCTCAACGTGCTGAGTTTTGTCTGTCCAAGCTAAGAAGGAACCAGCCTCAGTCGGGTTAGCAGGCCAACAATGCAAGCAACCAAAACCGTCCTCCCCATAGGAACAACAACAACAACAACAGCAACAACAACAACAACCAAAACTAGAGGAATAACAAGAGGAAAGGTAATCCTCAAAACCAGTAGGGTCAAGACAACAAGAGGCACAATGATGGCCAGCTTAACAATAATAATAGGCGATTTCAACCGTGTGCCAAATGTGGAAAGAAGCATCCAAGGGAATGCCACTTGGGAACAAACCAACGTTTCATCTGTGGGCGTGAAGACCAGTTTGTTAAGAACTACCCCAAGCTAATGAATGCCAATGCCCCGCAAAGAGCTCCTCCTCAAGCCTAGCTTCATCAGATGCAAGCCTCCCTTGAAGGGCCACTTATTAGTCAAGGGAGAATTGAAGTCCCACCGACGAATGCCCAAATCTATGCCATGACAAAAGAACAAGTGGCTGCAGAAGCTTCCAATGTGGTCACAGGTCAGATAACAAGCTTATCTAATGATGCTTATGTTCTTTTTGATACGGGTGCCACGCATTCTTTTGTATCTATATTATATGCTAAGAAATTAGGGTTCGTTTAGAGCCTATGAGACAGGGATTCACTACGACACTACCCTCTAGGGAAGTGACATTATCTACGCACTGTTTGCGTATAGTACCCCTATGGATTTCTGATAGGGAGCTATTCATCGACCTTATTATGATCGACATGCATGACTATGACATGATTCTTGGGATGGATTTCCTAAGCAAGTATAATGCCTCTATCGAATGCCAAAAATGAAAGGTGATCTTTCATCCTGAAGGTGATCAGAAGTTCATTTATGTTGGCGAGTCCAGAAAGAAACCCTACATGTTCTTATCGGCAATGAAAGCAAGGAAGTTATTAGCAAGTGGCTACATGGGCTATCTGGCGAACGTTGTAAACAAAAGCCGAGAAGGAAAGACATGAATTGAAGATGTGAATGTTGTTCATGAATATGAAGATGTGTTTCCTGATGATTTGATGAGTCTATTGCCAGAAAGGAAAGTTGAATTCGAGATTGAACTCGCTCTTGGCACCAATCTAATCTCAAAAGCGCCTTACAGAATGGCCCCAGCAGAGTTAAAAGAGCTTCACACGCAATTAAAGGAGCTAATTGACAAAGTATTTATCAGGCTAAGTCACTCACCATTGGGTGCTCCAGTCTTGTTTGTAAAGAAAAAGGATGGCAGTATGAGACTCTACATTGACTACAGAGAGCTGAACAAGGTGACAATCAAGAACAAGTACCCGTTGCCTCGAATTGATGATTTGTTTGATCAGCTCAAGGGTGCATCGATGTTCTCAAAGATTGATCTACGGTCAGGATATCATCAGTTGAAGGTTAAAGAAGGAGATATCCCCAAGACTGCTTTCAGGTCGAGGTATGGTCACCATGAATTTGTGGTTATGCCTTTCGGTCTGACAAATGCACCTACTGCCTTTATGGATTTGATGAACCGGATATTCAAGGATTTCCTCGATAAATTTGTTGTTGTATTTATCGATGATATTCTTGTCTATTCTAAGAATCACGAAGAGCATGAGGAGCAGTTAAGAATTGTGCTAGAGACATTAAGAAGACACCAGCTGTATGTAAAGTTCTCCAAATGCGAGTTTTGGCTGGATAAAGTGTCATTCTTGGGGCATGTTATTTCGAAGGAAGGGATTATGGTTGACCCTGGTAAAATAGAAGCTGTTCTCAACTGGAAGCAACTGATGAATGCAAGTGAAATAAGAAGCTTTTTGGGTTTAGCAGGATATTACTAGAGATTCGTAGAAGATTTCTCCAAGATAACAGCTCCACTCACAAACCTAACTCGCAAGGGAAAGAAGTATGAATGGACAGATGCATGCGAGAAAAGTTTTCAAGAACTGAAGAAAAGGCTAACGACGGCTCCAGTTTTGGCAATTCCTAAAGGAAATGATAGATTTGTTATTTATAGTGATGCATCCAAGATGGGCCTTGGTACTGTATTGATGCAAAATGAAAGAGTGATTGCTTATGCTTCCTACTCATGACCTCGAGTTAGCAGCAGTCGTTTTTGCATTGAAGATATGGAGACACTACCTATATGGGGTCCAATGCAAGATCTTCACTGATCATCAAAGTCTGAAGTACTTCTTCACGCAAAGAGACCTGAATATGAGACAACGAAGATGGCTAGAGTTGGTGAAGGATTATGATTGTGAAATCCTTTATCATCATGGAAAAGCTAACCAAGTGGCTGATGCTCTAAATAGAAAGCCATTTGCCACATTGATGTCAATACAAGCAATGTCTCTACCTTTAAGAAAGGAAATTCTAGACTTTGATTTGGAATTTATAGCAGGCCAGCTATTAGCACTCTCTCTTGCTCCGACGATGTATGATGAAATTCAAAGAAAACAAGACGAAGATGTAAGTCTTGCAAGGATTAAGCAAGAAATGAAAGAAGAAAAATGTCAAGAGTTTCATATCGCGGATGACAGAACTCTGTATCTCAAGGACAGTTTATGTGTTCCCAGTGTTGACGATTTAAGGGAAAGGATCTTGGCAGAAATTCATGATACTCCTTACTCTATTCATCCAGGTGCAACAAAGATGTATAATGATCTAAGGGGTAACTTCTGGTGGTTTGGAATGAAACATGATGTTGCAAAGTATATGAAGAGATGTATGACATGCCAACAAGTAAAGGCTGAACACCAGAGACCTGGTGGTGAATTGCAGTCTATCCAAATACCGGAATGGAAGTGGGAGGATATAGCAATAGATTTCATTACTGGTTTGCCCAGAACTACGAATGGTTATGATGCAATTTGGGTAGTTGTGAATCGACTGACTAAGACGGCGCATTTCATTCCTATCAAAATCACTTACTCCATGGAACGGTTAGCAGAACTCTACGTCAAGAAAATTGTATGACTTCATGGGATTCCCAAGTCAATCATCTTAGATCGTGATGGCAAGTTCACATCTAAGTTTTTGAAGAGTGTACAGACTGCTATGGGAACTGAGCTATATTTCAGTACAGCTTTTCATCCTCAGACAGACGGTTGAATGGAGAGGATGAACTTGATTTTAGAAGATATGCTACGGGCTTGTTCTCTCGACTTTAAGACCAGCTGGTGTAAAATGTTGCCATTAGCAGAGTTTGCTTACAACAACAACTTTTAGGCGACAATTGGGATGGCACCATATGAGGCTCTGTATGGACGAAAATGCAGATCGCTTATATGTTGGCACGAGGCTGGTGAAAAGAAGATGATGGAAAGTGTCAATGCTGAAAGAACTGATTTTGTGAATGAAACATTGGAGATGATAAAGCTGATAAGAAGAAGAATAGAGACTACACAAAGCCGTCAGAAGAGTTATGCTGACAAGAGAAGAAGACCCTTAGAGTTCGCCGTGGGCGAATATGTATTTCTGAAGGTTGCACCAATGAAAGGAGTTATGAGATTTGGAAAGAAAAGCAAGTTAAGGCCAAGTTTCATCGGTTCTTATGAAGTTGTGAAGCGGATAGGCAAAGTAGCTTATCAGCTGAAGTTGCCTTCTGAGATGTCTGCAATGCACGATGTGTTCCACGTCTCCATGCTCAAGAAGTATGTTCCGGACCCTACACAAGTGATTAAGCCACAAGTGGTCGAGATACGAGAAGATTTAAGTTATGAAGAAAAGCCAATGAAGATACTCGATCGGAAAACTAAGACCTTGAGGAATAAGGAAATTCCATTAGTCAAGGTGTTATAGTGAAATCATCAAGTTGAAGAAGCCACATGGGAATGTGAAGATGACATAAGAGCTATGTATCTGCATTTATTTTAAGTTTCGAGGACAAAACTTTTATAAGGTGGGAAGAATTGTAACACCCGCCTATTTTTATGTAATGAATCACGTTAAGTTAGTAACGACGTTAATGATATCTTGTTAATAATTTATGTTATATGTAATGATATATGATGTTAATGTTACTAGCTTTTTATATCAAGTTTTATGATAGGTGATGACCGCATAGAATCGTTGTGCTCAAATGTTCATTATTATTTTAATGTATGTTTAATTATAATGCAATGATGTATGAATGTTTTAATGTATGGCCTTTATGGACAGTTCAACAGGCCGAAATGTCTGCCCAAGATCGGCAGGCCGAAATGTCTGCCCAAGATCGGCAGGCCGAAGAAATCCATCGACAGCCCAAACTTGGAGGAACAGGTAGGCCAAAGGGGAAAATCGACAGGCCGAACACGGCTGACAAGCCGTCAGTAGAAATCTCTCCAAATTTATGGCTGAGATAATTACGTTAAATGGGTGATTTATTGTGATTAATTGGCATATTAATGGAATAATTTTGTCAGTTAAGAAAATAAAAGATTTGACTTTGCATTGATTTGTCTAATTTTAAATGGTTTCCTATTTTAAGAGGGCAAGATTTGGTAAGTGTGACTAATGAATTTGACTTTCCCTCTCTCTCTCTATTCTTCACGCATTTGCCTCAGTTTTAGTCTAGATGAGTTAGAAAATTCTGACTTAATTGAGGGCATTGAAATTTTTACGTTATGCTCATTACGTTAAAATTTTTAATGTTCTTTTTTTCTCCATCTCTCCTTCTTCTTCTCCCGTATTCTCTCTCATTCTAGGATGTTTTCTTTTCTCTCCTCTTCTTCACGTTTTCTCCTCTCCTTCTTCTTCTTGTTTACAAAAAAAAAGAAGAAGTTATATTTGCATTGGTTAAATTCAAGGATTTTGAGAAGAAAATCGTTTAAGAATCGAGCATATCAAGACCACGACGTCGTCACCGAAAGTATATTAAGGTTAAGTAAGCTAGCGTTAAGGTAAGTACATTCTCACCTGCAACATGACACGTATTACAAAGTTTGATGATATGTTCACTATGATATTTATGATGATTTTATGGTGATTTTCCTTTAAGGATTTCTTATGAAAGATTTTCATGATTTAAAGTTATGTATGTATGTATGATGATGACATGTTTCAAAGTATGAAAATTATGTATATATGTATCACTTAATAAGTGTTGCACACTAATGTTATGAAATGATATGTTATGATGTCATGTTTGGTTTAGGACTAGCTACCCTTCTCCTCTCATGACGGCGCGCTTACGATAATGTTCATGGTGCAACACTTGGGCCCTAAAGATAAAATGGAAGATGTTTTAAAATGGTCAATGAAATGAAAGATATGTTTCTATGAAATTGTGCCTAAGGCACATTTTATGATATGATGATGATGATGTTTATGTGATGTTTTAAATTGCGAGAATTATATGTACTTACTGAGCATTAGCTTAATCATGTTTTATGTCATGTTGTAGATAAGGGTAAGAAAATCATGGATTAGGCGGAATACATGGAAAGGCGTGTGAGCACTAAGCACGATGAATTGTAACCGGAAGCACGCCAAGAAGAATGAATTGATGTTTTAAATCAAGTTTTATATTTTGAATATTATTTTTATGTTAAGTTTTAAGAATATTTAAACTATGGATTTATATTATATTTTATCATTTTTTTAAAATTTCAATCTTTTGCATTTTTTATGAAAAGTTAAATCTGTTTTGCAAAATAAGTTTTCTCAAAGATTTTGGCTCGGTCGGCCTACAGAACATCCTTGGTTGACCTACCGATATCCAAAAGTTCGACCTGCCAATCACGTTTTCGGCCTGCCTGACACTGACGAGTTTTTAAGTCAAATTTGCAGAGCCTCTGCCGGCTTGCCGATTGAGAAGTTCTGGCCTGCCGATCATATTCGGCCTACCGAAGTCCCCGTTCGCCAGGCCGAACTGTGGGAGTAAGTAAACTTTAAATAATGTGATGATTAATGAGATTTGATGTGATGTTTTTATAAGTCCTGATTTTACAACTTGGTAAATCTATGTCATTAAAATAAGTTTATGATTAATTTAAAGTATAATTGAATAAATTATGACATGGAATGAGTTTCGCAATGTGATTTAACCATGTTAAGTTATAAAAAAATAAAAAAAATGTGTATGAATGGATCCTGGTTAAGTATGTTTATTTTCTTTTACAATTAAAAGTATCATTTAAGTTTCGTATTCAAATATATGTTTAGAGTAAATAAGAATGAATGTAACGACATCTGTGACGTCCGAAAAAGGGGCGTTACACATAATGCTTGTAGAGCATTGATTCTTTCCAATAGTAATACTTTACCTCGGAGAGAAACTTCTTCTTTTATTGAGAGTAGAAATCTAAGGGAACAATTTTAGCTATAAGGAAGTTCACATAATCGACATACCAAGGGAGAGATTTTGTAGAAGAGACAGCCAAGAGTTGCTCATCCAAAAAGTTATCATTAATAGGAGGCTTTTGTAATTCTTTTTCCTTCGGTAGTTCGAGCCTAGAGATCGAGCATAGAGAGGTGGTCCGCCACTAGATCCTCGGTGTCTTTTTTATCTCTTATCTATAAATCAAACCCTTGAAGCAAGAGCACCCATCAGATAAGACTCAGTTTTTCCTCCTTCTTGATCTTAAGATATTTAATAGTAGAATTATCGATAAAGACTATTACCTTATTGCCAATGAGATAGAGTCGTAATTTTTTGAAAGCAAAGACTCTAGCAAGAAACTCCTTTTTGATAATTGCATAGTTGAGTTACGCATTGTTGAGGGTCTCACTTCCATAGTAAATGGCATGAAATATTTTTTTCTTTCACTATCCAAGAATGGATCATACCGTGTAATCATTTACCTCATACATTAACTCAAACGGAGGCTCCCAATCTGGTGCTACTACAATGGGTGCCGACATAAGCTTTTCTTTAAGTGTTGCAAACACCTTTTCATACTCCTCATCAAAGATAAAAGGGGTACCATGCTTGTGTAAGTTTGAAAGAGGCTTGGAGATCTTGGAGAAATCCTTGATGAATCTTCAACAAAACCCTACATGTCTAAGAAACTTTGCACTCCTTTGACCAATGTCGGCAGTGGTAGCTTCTCTTTTTTTTCTATGTTTGCTCAATCAACCTCAATCCCCTTTGAAGAAATCAAGTGACCAAAGACAATGCCTTCTTGTACCAAAAAGTGGCACTTTTTCCAATTGAGCACAAGGTTGGTTTCTTTACATCTCTCCAAAACCAACTTTAAGTTGTCAAGGCGATTATCACAAGAAGTTCTAACGATAGAGAAATCATCCATAACGACTTCAAAAATCCATTCCACCGTATTGAAAAATGTCACCATCATGTTCCTTTGAATAGTGCCTATTGTGTTGCAAAGACCAAAAGGCATATGCTGAAAAACAAATGTGCCATAAGGGCATGTAAATGTAGTCTTTTCTTGATCCTCCAGTGTTATGGCTATTTGATTAAACAAAGAATAGCCATTTAGAAAGCAATAATAGTCATGCCCCGCTAGATGATCTAATATTTGGTCGATGAAAGGCAAAGGAAAATGATTCTCGTAGGTGGCTTTGTTTAATTTCCAATAGTCTATACCAATTCTCCAATGGATGATGGTATTTGTAGGAATCAACTCGTTGTTCTTGTTCTTCACTACAACCATACTGCCTTTCTTTGGCACCACTTAGACCGGGCACACCCATGAGCTATTGGAGATGGGATAAATTATTCCCGCATCCAACCACTTCAACACTTTACACTATACCACTTCCTTCATTATTGAATTTAGTCTTATTTGTGCTTCCATCGATGACTTGCAAGTATCTTCTAATAAAATCTGATGCATACAAACAGATAGACTAATCCATTTTATATCCACTAGAGACCATCGAATCGCCAAATTAGGCATCCTAAGCAATTTAAACAACTTTTCTTCTTCATTAGAGAGTAAAGATGAGATAATTACCAAAAGTGTAGATGATTCTCCAAGGTAGAGGGGCTTAAGATCAAGAGTTAGAGGCTTCTTAATTGATGGGAGTGATTGTGTAGGGCCTTGTCCCAAAGCTTCAAAATATTTCCGGTTGTTAGGGCTGAAAGAATCCATCCATTTCACAGGCTCCATGACTTCATGATTTGCCAAATTTGAAGAATTAGGACGAGTCAAACTTATTTCCAACGAATCACTAGTTTGGCCAAAGTGTTCACAAACTAAGGCATCGATTGTGTTAATGCAGAAGCAACTATTACTTGTCTCTGGGTACTTGATTGCATTAAGGATATTGAAAATTACCTTTTTTTTTCTTGTACTCTAAGCCAAAGTTCACCCTTTTAAACATCAATAAGTGCTTGTCCTATTGCCAAGAATGGTCTTTCAAGTGTAATAGGTATTTCCTTATCTTTTTCCATATCAAGAACAATGAAGTCCGTTGGAAAAATAAATTTGTCAACCTAGATGAGTACATCTTCAATTATTCCTCTTGGCTATTTGATGGAGTGATTTACTAGTTGCAATGAGACTGTCATTGGTTTTGCTTCACCTCAACCAAGTTTCCTGAAAATAAACAAAGGCATTCGATTTATGCTAGCATCGAGATCTGCTAACACTGAGATCACATAATGCTTTTTCAAAAGTAACATTTCCTATGGAACAAGGAATAGTGAAAGTCCTTGGATCCTTAAGCTTCTAGGGTAACTTCTTCTGTAGGATGGCATTTACTCTTTAGTAAGTGCAATGGCCCTATAATTTGCCAATTTCCTCTTATTAGATAGGATTTCCTTCATGAACTTCACATAGCTTGGCATTTGTGCAGGAGCATTGGCAAATGGAATGTTGATGTGATATTTCTTGAAAACATCAAGGCATTTGGCAAATTGTCTATCAAGCTTGCTCTTCTTTAGGCGTTGAGGATGAGGAACTCTCAATGATAATTCTTAAGGGCTTGGTACATTTTCAACTAAAGGCATTTGTGTTGAGGAAGAAATCTCTTGACAACCATATCGTATTTTTCAACTTATGAGGGAGCTTTTAACTCTTTACCACTTCTTAAAGTAATAGCTTTGTAATACTCTTTAGGATAAACTTCAGTTGTACTAGGAAAATTACCTTGTTGCCTCCCATTGAGCATATTGGCCAATTGACCAACTTGAGCTTCCAAGCTCCAGATTTGAACTGATTGATTTTGGATATTGGTCTTTATCTCTATCATGAATTGGTTGGTGTTGCCAGCCTATTAGAGCATTACTTCACAAATGGGGACTTCTATTATGAGGTTGAGGTGTTGGTAGGGGCTTTATCATAGTTTGATTATTCTAGGAGAAGTTTGGATTGTTTCTCTAGCCCGAATATACTTTCTCTTCCTGTGAGAAAGGGTTTCCCACATTACATTCTTCTCTTAGATGGTTCCCTTATCATAGATCACAAATTGGGATTGGCATTTGAACGGTATTGGCAACTAGGTGGCTACCTACAAGAGGCAACTTGAGCAGCTAAAGCAGTTATTGCATCAATCTTACGACATCCGGTTATTTTCTTTGGCAAAATCCTCCCATTGGGCCATTAATAGTTGTTCATGGCCATTTCTTCTAGCAAATCATAAGCCTCCACTTATGATTTCTTCATGGAAACTCCTCTTAAGGCTAAGTCTATAAGAGTTTTAGTAGGTGCACCAAGCCCATTACAGAAGTTTTGAACCTGCATCCACAAAGGCAGTCCAAGGTGAGGGCATCATCAAAGTAAGTCCTTGTATCTCTCCCATGCTTCATATATTGATTCTCCTTTGAATCAAGAGAAATTGGTTATTTTAATGCGCATCTATTCTGTCTTGCTTGGTTGGAAGAATTTGGTAAGAAACTTCTGGGCTAAGTCTACCTAATCAGTGATTGAAGTGGTAGGTAGTGTGTTAACCAATTCTTTGTTTTATCCTTTAGAGAAAAAGGAAATAACTGCAAGCAAATAGCCTCATCAGTAACACCATTGTATTTCATGGTAGCACAAAGCTCCAAGAAGTTTGTGATATGAGCAGTGGGAACTTCACTTGACAAACCACCAAACCGTGCAGTTTAAATCATCTATAGGGTTCCCAACTTTATCACAAAATTGTTTGCTTCAATATTCGATTGCACAATATATTGGGCAATCCCTGTCACTGTAGGAAGTTCATATTCCCTTAGTGCACAATGGTTCATTGCTCTTACTTGTGCTTTAGTCACTTCTCTTGTATTATTTGCATTGCCTGGATTTCTTGCATCATCCATGGTGACCTGATGTTGTCTAAAAGCTTCTTTTTTTCTTCTTTATATTCCTTTAACAAGTGCGTTCTATCTCAAAATCCAAAAAGTCAATTCCCAGCTCTTTGCAAGTTGTATGCACCTAACAATAATACCTAAAAGAAAATAAATAAAACGAGAAAGAAATAATAAAAATAAAAATAAAATTCAAATTCAAATTAAGACTAGAGTAAGGAAGTTTATGCTATCGCAAACAAGTAATATATAGTAAAGAATGGTCGTTCCCTCAGGACTGTTCGTTATTAAATATAGAAATCAATCTAGCTCTAGTTTTATTTGAATAAGCAATTAAGAAAGTAATCTTTTAATTGAAAACTAAAACTAATAATTAAAATGAAAACAAGACGCAATTTAACAAATAGAAAATCTATATATTTAAGACTCTAGGGTTCTTGTTCAAGTTATTAGTTTAATTAATTAACATTTATTCTATACATATGCTACTAGCCAATTTCTTAATTTAAATCTTTCTTAAGCATTAACAATATATTCTAGCAAGCAAATTTCCTATATCTATATGAAAATTCTAAACTCTCCAAAATTCATTAGGAACAAGAAATTCAGAAGGCTACATAAGTTTCATAGATATCAGTATCTTATGACAATCTCATAGCATTTCAATTATGGTCTATCAAAAGGTCCCCTCAAAACACCCTAGAGTGTGTTATTTATACTTTTTGGGTCAAAACAAATCAATTTAGTTTGAATTAAAAATCCACTTTACAAATCTCTTGACAATCACTACGGCTTCATCCTCCAACACTGAGCATTGTTTCAAAATTCTTCGTGTTGGTTGCATGCTGCAGTGCCCATCTCTTTAGTTTAAGGAAGGGAAATTCGCACAGTGCCAGCGTGGTGGGCAATTCCAGGCCATGGTGCTGGTTACTTCCCTTTTGCTCCAATTTCCATTTTGTGCTCTTTTTCCTAAAACCTACAAAATCAAAATAAAACATATAAAAAGGAAAATAAAACTTCAAAAACTAGCAAAATATTTAAGTAAAATAATACTCAAATAGTTGGTGTAAAACCTATTCGTCATTAGCTTAATTACAATGTTACTAGTTAAGTCCATTATTAAGCTAAACCATTGTCTTGTGGAGCAAATATATAACAGATCAGGTAGAGTTATGAAAATGATTCATGACCTAGTTTCGAGATAGCATTTTATACACCTTCTTTCATAGCTATGATTTTTAAGTTACTTGGCCTTAAAAGTGTGCTCTTAAATGTTTTAAGAATTGGGTTTATGATTTAAAGTTATTTTCAAACATTTTGAAATATGATTTAAAAAGATCAATATCTCGAGATGAGATTTCCGAGTGAGAAAGTATTTTGAAAAGTTTTCAAACATTAACCGGTATGAGATTCTTCAGTTGGTTAAGTTTGAAATGCATGATGCCATAAAGTTTAGGTTGTATAGAGGGCGACTTAGGGGCAAGTCCTAGAAACCCGTATGGGCCACTTCGATGGTGATTCCAAACCTTGCAGATGAGTAACTATTTATCTATGATTTTTTGATAAATCAATAAGGCGTTTTGGTAAGTTATTATTTTAAAATTTATTTAAGCATCTTCAAGCTGGATGCATGTTTAATAATTTTTGTTTATTTTATTATATCTAAGATTATTTCTATTACAACGTTTTATTAGTATTTTTAAGTTATAATCTTACTAAGTATTTCACTCATACTTTTATACTTGTTATTTCTCCAAGGCATGTAATAATTTGATTATTTTCCTGTATTTTGGTTTAATTATGTTAGACTGTGTTTTAGATGCCTACTTCTCTTTTCTTTAAATTATTTTTATTAAAGGAATATTATGGAGAAGTTTGAGAAAATAAAGTCTTAATCAAAGAAGTAATTTAGACTTTAATTAATTATTTTAAATAAACCACCATGTCACTACACCGATTTAGGGGGTGCGACATTAAAATAAAGTCTTAAGCAAAACTTTTGGATTATAGTCATAAATTCGAAGATTGAACTATGACCTCTAAAAATAAGAATATTGAAAACAAATTTTTTAACATCAAAAGTTAAAATAAACAACCCATCATATAAAATAGCTTAATGAAACTAAATTTGTTACAACCAATCATTAAAAACAAACGAGCTTTAATAAAACTTAACATCAAATCTTCTTAAAAAAAACAAAAGAAAAAACAAAGTATAGTTCATTTTCGACAATATTTAAAACTTTAAAGCAATTTAAAATTATAAGATACATACATATATACACGCACACACACGCGCGCACACACACATATATATATAAAAGGTTTTAGATTGACTAATTAGATAGTTTCACAATTCCTCAATCTGTAATCTAATCCAAAACCTTCGGATTGGGATTGTTTCAAGTCATTACCAATCCAAAACTATTTCCAATCTAATCTAAAACCTTCGAATTAGATTAGATTAGGCAGATTTTTTATGGATTTCACGAATACCCCTAGTAAGAATGATTTCAAGAAGCAATAAGACTGTTGTTTTAACCTAAATCATTTTTTCTACATAAATGTACACATAATAAAGTTCATGTAGGGTTTTAAGTTATTTGAAACAAAGTTTTGTACCTCATGTTATGATTTTTCTAGATTTGTAAAATAAAGTGTGCATTTATATCAAACTAGCTTCATGATTAGATTGTGACCTATCTTCGATTGGATCACTACAACGTGATAAACCTTTCATGTCAATTTAAAATTGATATTAAAAGGCTATTACGTTGGTAAAAATACATCAATTCTAGGGACGTTGTAAGTCCCAGCATTCAACGTCGATTAAACAACAACGTCATAGTTTTCAATGTTAGCTTCAAACCAACATTGAAGGGTTTCCCCATTGGTCATTTTTATCCAACATGTAAAGTGTACCCAAAAAAATAAATAAATTACCGCCATAATTTTGGATGCTTTAGACACGATTATTCCGACCATGATGCCTAAATCTAGATGTCAACAACCGTCACGGTCTCATTTTCCTTCCCATTAGGTCTTTTGTCATAGCTATTCTCACCTTCAATCTCCTCAATAGTTCAAAACCTAGAGTGATCATGGCCAACGAGTAGTAGTCATAATTGATAGTCTTCCTCTTCACTCATTAGTGCTTGTACAAGGTTGCATCCTTCAATATTTTTGTGTTTGTCATTGATGGTCTTCAAATTGTGTTTGTCGTTGGCATGTGAATTCTGCCAGCTCCAAACTTAGTGTGTTTTTGTCAACATTGGTTCAAATTAATAGTTTGAACCATTTTAATTCAAAACACTATAGCATATGAAAGCTTTATATTATAGTTTATTTTTACTTTACATTGTAGTATATTAGAGTTTTATGTTGTAGCAGTTCAAACTATATTATTATTTTTGGAACCACAAAAAAGTGGTACCATGTTAATCAACAATGAAGAAAATTGAACAAAAATTAAAAAATATTGAAGAAGCAAATAAAATAGATCTATGATGAAGAATTCCCAAACATAATGAATAATGTATTGGAAATCATTGGTTTGAACAATATAAAGCTCTTCCATGTTACAATGTAAAATTAAGTTACTGTGTAAAGCTCTCACATCTTCTTGTGTTTTAACCAAAACATTGATTCAAATTAATGTTCCCAAACACGCTAGAAATTATATGAGTGGACAAATATAACTACCAACAAGAAATCTAAATATAGGGCAGCAAAAATATTTTGACAAAAAAAATTATTTGACATCAATTGTGAAACAAAATTATTTGAAAGAGCACAAATATGGCTAAAAATAGAAAACAAATGTAAAAATTTATGTTTGGGAATCAAGTTAGAATTTAAAGTTAGAACTTAAACACTGTACCATGTGAGAGTCTTGCATTGTAGCATACTTTTGCTTTACATTATAAAAGTATGTGAAAGTTTTACACTGTAGCAAATTTTTGCTTTACATTGTAGTAGAAATTTTAGTGTTGGAACTTGGTTCCTGTTGATGCTTGAGACCGGCACAACACCAAGTATGGGGGTGCACGATGGTTGGGTCCCCTGTTTTGCCTCTTGTTCTACCCAGCTCTGTCTAGTCTGGTTAGATCTATAAGAGGAAAGAAGGCCTTAGAGTAAGGGGACACCGGTTTGGAGCCTGCCAAGTGCACTTTGATGTTCAAGTCAGTGTTCTGACTAGGAAGAGCAAAGAGAGAGGTAGAGTAGCCAAGGGAAGAATGCTCGTCCCCTTGTGGTGGAGTTGATGCTCCTATTTATAGAGTTTAGCTCGAACCTAGGTGTGGATCGATTTGGCCCGTGACTCGAGTGTCTAGAGACAAGTGTCACGATCTCTGAAGAAGGAGGATTGCCCAATGGAGGGCTGAGATGGTGCCATGTGGTGGTCTTTAGGTATGATCCACTACTGTGTGATCTGGTTGGGATCCAACCATCTTGCCAGTCGAGATTGTCCTTCATGGTTGTTAGACATGTATGCCCTAAGGAGTAAAAATGTAATACGTTTTTGGAGACATTTTTATCAATAAGGAATTTATTCTTTTCTATATACCAAATCTTGTCCTCTTTACGTTCATATTTGTTGAATGTATGATAAGTAAACAGAAGTCCGAGATTGTCAGTCTAAACTTTAAGAATTGGGCATATGATGGACTGATTATGCGGAAGACATGATTCTTAAGGTGACGGTCTAAAACATATGATCCGCAATCTAGGGAATAAAGTTGGGCGCTTTATTCATATAAAGATTGTTATGTTGTCTATATCCCTTTTGAGAGATGGTTTGTCTTGGCCATCAGAGTTGGACTCCGTGAATAGAAACATTGGCACATTGTCATAGGTGACGATGTGTTGGATTGGGACATAAAGTGAATTGATTTATATTAATAATTCTGTCTTGGCAAATCGATTCACTTTAGACAGTCATTTGTATTGTATCTTAATCCTGAGATGAATAGTGGGCCCGTTGTCTCGACTTGTGTCTTTTGATGTGCCAAAGGGTGACACCCACATCTCAATAGTGATATGCATACCGGTACGTTGGAGGCATGACTCTTGATAGCGTAGACTTGTTATTCATAGATATGGAATCTATAGCTCCTCTTTAGGAGTAATGATATCCTCTTATATGCGTTTTCCTGTAATTGGAAAACTGGAGCGCTCAACCATTTGGATACATAGGTGTAACCGAATGGTATACTATCTTTGGATGGTAAGTTTCTAATGGTGAGACAATGGAACGTAAGATAAAAATAATCGAGAAGGTAAGACAGAACTTGTCCTTAAGCCGATTATGGATGATCGTATGGGGATGCGATACACTTTGATATGTCATGGAGACTTAGCTACACGAACTTCATAATTCTATAAAGTTTGAGAGTGCAGCTCCAAGCTTTTAATGGAGTAGCATTGGAGTTGATAATTGTGAAATGTATATCTGGGATATTGAGTTTCATAATTATCACGAGCTTGAACTTTATAGGTCCATTTTGGTCCCCTTTGCTAGCTCACAAAGTCCTGTAACGACACGGCTTGCTTTTCCAATAATTGGTGACTTATGTCAAATTTATCAGATTGGTTTAAAATTTGTAAGAATCAAATAATTCATGTCTGTTTATCGATTGAAGTAATTTTGTAAGAAATTAGTTCAAGATAAACTTGTTGAATTATTGTGATCAGATAATTCTTGTCTGTTTATCGGTTGTTTTAATTTTGGGCAAATTAGAACAAGATAAACTTGTAGAATTTTTGTGAATTGATTTATTTTCTTAGAGATTATCTTGATAAAGTTTGTTTTGATCAGATATCTTCTCTATTGGGTTATTTGAATCAAAACTAAGACTTTATCCTTTAGAATCTTGTGTGGAAAATAAAAGATTTACGGAGATTTTTTCTTGGGAGTTCGGCCTGCCGAATGACGTGGTCGGCCTGCCGAGCTGGTCTGTTCAGCCTGCCGATCAGAATGTTCGGCCTGCTGATCAGCGAGAGATAAGATTACGCGTTTTCACGTGGATCTTATCAGATATTGATCCAAACTTGATTCTGTTTCGAGTTTTTGAGACCTAATCCGATATGGACTGACCCCAGGACCAATAGATATAAAAAGGGAGTGAGTCTCATGATTTACTCATATCAATTTGAGAGATTAAGAGTGATACTCTTCTAGTGAGCACCAAAAAAACTCCTTGAGAGCTTTTGTTCACAAATCACAAACACTAGCTTTGAGTTCTCTCTATTGGTTGGAAGGAGAGTCACAGGTGGAAGAGCTGTACGTGTGAGCCCACACTCACTCCTGTTGTGGATAGAGAATAGCAAAGAAGACCAGTTGGTTGAGGCTCTTCTGGAACGTTACTTCTCTACACAGGTTGCGGAGGTTCTTTGGCACACTAAGGTTAGTAAGATCTGTTTAATTTATACATATAACATGTCAAACTTGTGTTTTAGAAATTACTCTGATGAAAAATTTTAAAAATTCCACTGCGCACTTTGTTTCCAACAATTGGTATCAGAGCCGAGGTTTTTACATAAATTTGCAAGTTTGTGATCGTGTTATATGCATAAATTTTGTGATCTTAATCTCTCCTATGCTTGAATTAAATTTTATAGAGAGATGACACTCTAGGTTTCTATATAATATATATGTTGTCATGAATTATGTGGTGAATGTTTATTAATTACTTATGGTTGATTAAATCATTGTTTAATTATTTATTTATTAATTAATACCGGTTATGGTTCCTTAGAGGTTAGAATGTGTATTTAGTTTTTTCATGTAATTAGATGGCGGACTATCATCTCCGTCTAGGAATTATTATTTATTTTTAATTTGTAAAATTTTATAATTAAATAATTATTCGGAGAAGACGGATCTAGAAGACAGATATAGAAGATTGATGATGGCGCCTCCAGGTATTTCCTGAGTCTCTAATTTTATGTTTTTGAATTGTTGAAAATAAAATTGATGAATTGCATTAAAATTGTATTTTCTAGAATGAGGGTTTTCTACTCGGTCGGCATGCTGGACCTCACAGTTTGGCAGGCCGAAGGTCACAGATCGACAGACCGGACGTGTGGTCCGATAGGCTGATAGTGAGGCAGAAATTTTGGTGCCTTGCCGGCAGGCCGAACTTTTGATTCGGCAGGCCGAACCTTCATGATCGGCAGGCCGATCACCCAGATCGACCCATCAACCGAGAGCTACCAAGTGTCTAGAAAAGATGCAATTTTTTTCGGTGCAGTTTTAATTTTATTTTTGGGACGATTCTGAGAAACATTAAATTTGGATATGACCAGAATATGAAGTATTCGATTCATACGGGATTGAAGACTTGAAGATGGATATACATGAAGAATGATACAGCTTGAGGATTCAAGGATGAAGAATCGATAGATGTCTCGATTATTCTCTTGTAATCTTCGTTTTCTATTCTCTAGGGTAAAACCATAACATTACGGTTATTATTATTTTGCTTCTAGCTTTGCTTGATTGCTTTGCTTGTCTGCATTATAATATGATTTACCATGTATATTGATAACATGTCATATAGAATAGGGAGTGCCGCTCATATTAAAATTGTTCATGCATAATTTTAAAAGTAAAACCTTGACTTCAAAAGATTGAGTGGGAGAAGGTTTTTGAAGAGAGGACCTAAGGCCTCCATCGTTGGTCCATAAGAAGAACACGGTGGTCCCGACCCCTAGGAAGGGATTTCTATCATGTACCAGATTGGATCTCTGAAAGGATAAGGTATTTTAGTTTGATTTATGGTTGTACACCCCTTGGTGGTGATTATAAATCATGGATAAAATATTGAAACGGTGGTTATACACTCACGTTAATTTTATTATTAATCTCCCCTAGGAGCTCTGTTAATAAAATTAATGGCCAAAGAAACGATTATTAGTATATACTGGATCATACGGGTCCTGGATGGCATATATTAATCAGGAGGGGATCTGTACTCCTGATTGAATTTGGCATGACTCCCGTAGGACCTTGTTGAATTCTGAGTTGGGAATTATCGTTGTAAGGTTGTGATATTTTCAAGGTTTTGACACATAAAAACATTTGTATGATTTTACATGACTGTGTTATCTTACTAAATTATTATATATGTTTGCTTATGTTTGGTATATGATTCTTTATTGTAGATTGAAAATGTCTAAAAATGCTTTATCATCGATACTTGACAAAAACCAATTAACCAGTGAGAATTATAACGATTGGAAACGGAACCTGGACATCGTCCTATCCTTTGAGAAATTGAAATATGTACTGACAACTCCTTGTCCTCCCGAGCCTACGGGAGACTCAAGTAATGAGCAATTCCAAGCGTACGATCGCTGGAAAGATGCTAATGATCAGGTCCGCTGCTATGTTATGGCTAGCATGAACAACGTGTTGCAGGCTCAACATTAGGATTATGAGACTGTGAAGCAGATCTTAGATAATTTTGAGGACATGTTTGGAGGCCAAGCCATAACGAAGCGACTGGGGACATCTGTAAAGGAGCATATGATGTTGGTCATAGGTTACCTCGCTGAGGCTTAAACCAATGGAGCCAACATCGATGCTAAAACTCAAATGACTATGGTCTTTGAGACTCTGTCTAAGGAATTTATTCCGTTTAGAGCTACTTTTAATTTAAGCAATAGACGGGATATGACCTTGACAAAACTGATGAAACAGTTACAGGAGTTTGAACTGTTGATCAGGGAGTCTCCTGCTGATGGTGAGGCCAACATGATAGCTGCTTCTGGTTCCAATCCTAACTCTGGGAATGGAAAGAAGCAACGGGCCAAGAGTGGGAAGTCTTCTATTCCTACTGCTACCAAGAGTAAGAAGAAGAAGAAGAAGAACCCAAAGAAGCTTAAGTGCTTCTTCTGTGGTAAGGTCGGGCATATAAAGAAGCATTGCAAGGACTTCCTTTCCAAGGGAGGTAGGTATGATCTTCTATATTTAGAAACTTGTTTGGTTGAGGAATCCAGTGACATCTGTGTCATAGATTCCAGTGCAACTAATCATGTTTGTGTTTCTCTGTAGGGATTCAAAGAAACGAGAAGTCTACTGTGTGAAGACTTAACGCTTCGGATGGGCGATGGATCCTTGGTCGCAGCGGAAGCAGTGGGAGATGTCCATCTTTATTTTGATAATTATAGGAATTTAATTTTGCAAGATTGTTTTTATGTTCCTAAATTTAAAAGGAATTTAATTTCTGTATCTTCTTTATTTAAAGACTCCTACGTGGTATCTTTTAATAAAAAGTGGTGATTCGTAAAAACAAATCTTTTATCTGTTATGGATGGATGCAAAATAATCTATATTTTATCAAACCTATGATGGACTTATTGCTTAATGCTAAGATAAATGATAATGACTCAAAAAGACTTAAAACTTCTCACTCTAATAAGACTTATCTTTGGCATTTGCACCTTGGCCATATTAATCTAAATAGGATTCAAAGGTTGGTAAGAAATGGACCTTTAAGTCACTTAAAGGTGGAATCTATAACTCAGTGTGAATCTTGTTTGGAGGGTAAAATGACCAAAAGACTATACAGGTCTAAGGGCAATAGGGCCCAAGGGGTTCTAGAACTTGTGCATAGTGATGTTTGTGGGCCGATGAACATCTGGGCACGAGGAAGGTATGAGTACTTCGTCACTTTTATTGATGATTACTCAAGATATGGGTATGTGTACCTAATGCACCACAAAAGTGACACTTATGATAAGTTCAGGGAGTTTCGGGCTGAAGTGCAAAAGCAATTGGGTAGACCCATAAAGGCACTTCAATCTGATCGAGGTGGGGAATACCTTTCTGATGAGTTCTTGGGACATTTGTTAGAA
Source organism: Artocarpus heterophyllus (assembly GCA_025403435.1). NCBI lineage: Eukaryota > Viridiplantae > Streptophyta > Magnoliopsida > Rosales > Moraceae > Artocarpus > Artocarpus heterophyllus. Next base: position 14,572,063 of record CM046328.1, read on the forward strand.
AATAGGATTTTATCCCATTTGACTGCGCCGGGCACTCCGCAGCAAAATGGCATAGCGGAGAGAAGGAATAGGACTTTGTTGGACATGATTCGGTCCATGATGAGTTATTCATCATTGCCTTTATCCTTTTGGGGATATGCACTACAAACCGCATGTTATCTTTTGAACAATGTGCCTTCAAAATCGGTCCCTAAAACTACTCACGAGTTGTGGACAAGATGGAAGACATCCTTAAACCATATTCGCATATGGGGATGTCTGGCTCATGTCTTATTTAAGGATCCGAATAAGTTGGAAGCACGTTCGGAAGTTTGCGTGTTTGTAAGATATCCAAAAGGGACTAAAGGGGGTTATTTTTATAACCCAAAGGAAAATAAAGTCATGGTTTCAACTAATGCAACTTTTCTTGAGGAGAGTTACATGGACGACTTTAAACCTTGAAGCAAAGTGGTGCTTGAGGAGTTAAGGGGTGATCTGTTCACTCCGGAGGTTCCAAACGAAACCATTTCGATCGGTGTAGAAAAACCAAACAAACATGCACAACAATCTCAGGGGCTTCGGCGTAGTGGGAGGATCGGGCGTCAACCTGAGAGGTATATGTTCAATGGGGAGGTCTTCTTGGCTGAACCGGATGAACATGATAGGGATCCTTATACTTACGTAGAAGCTATGGAGGATGTTGATTCAAGACTCTGGACAGAGGCCATGAACATAGAGATGAAGTCTATGGAGACTAATCAGGTCTGGGAGCTTGTGGATCTTCCCGAAGGGGTAAAACCCATAGGGTGTAAGTAGATCTACAAGAGGAAAAGAGGAGTGGATGGAAAGGTCGAAACCTTTAAGGCTAGACTGGTAGCTAAGGGTTATATGCAAAAGGAAGGAATCGATTATGAGGAAACCTTTTCGCCTGTAGCCATGCTTAAGTCCATCCGGATTCTCTTGTCCATAGCTGCCACTCTCGACTATGAGATTTGGTAGATGGATGTCAAGACAGCTTTCCTGAATGGCTATCTTGATGAGTCCATTTATATGGAACAACCAGACGGGTTCAACGTCGCGGGTCAAGAGGGTAAGGTTTGTAAGCTGCTAAAGTCAATTTATGGACTTAAGCAGGCATCCTGTTCTTGGAACATAAGATTTGATAAAGTGATCAAGACTTATGGGTTCTCACCAAATGTGGATGAACCATGTGTTTACAAACACATAAAGGATGGGAAGGTGGTTTTTCTGCTACTCTATGTAGATGACATTCTGCTAATTGGCAATGACGTGGGGCGTTGTCATCGGTCAAATTATGGTTGACCAAGCAGTTTGACACGAAGGACTTAGGTGAGGCTAATTTTGTTCTCGGTATCCAGATCTTTCGGGATAGGAAGAACAAAATGATAGCTTTGTCTCAGGCCGGCTACATAGATAAAATTCTCAGGAGGTTTGCAATGCAGGATTCCAAGAAAGGTGGGGAACCATCTAGGTCTGGAATTACTCTTTCTAAGAAAGACTCTCCAAAGTCTTATGAAGAAAGAGAATACATGAAGAAGGTGCCTTATGCTTCGGCAGTAGGTAGTCTCATGTATGCCATGCTTTGCACACGACTGGATATTAGCTATGCGGTCGGGATTGTAAGTTGATTTCAGGCGGATCCAGGACCGAACCATTGGGTTGCGGTAAAGCATATTTTCAAGTACCTAAGAAGAACTCGAGGGTATATGCTTGTGTACTCGGGTGAGGATTTAACTCTTCTAGGATACACTGATTCGAATTTTCAATCCTGTCTGGATTCTAGGAAATCGACTTCAGGGTTTGTCTTTACTCTGGGTGGCGGTGCCATCAGTTGGAGAAGTGTGAAGCAAGATTACACTTTGGATTCAACGATGGAGGCAGAGTACATGGCGGCTAGTGATGCTTCGAAAGAAGCAGTGTGGCTCTGCAAGTTCCTTGGGGATCTTGAGGTAGTTCCTGGTATGGATAAAGCGGTATCACTGTACTGTGATAACAGTGCGGTGGTAGCTAATTCTAAGGAACCAAGGTTTCACAGGAAGAGTAAGCATATTGATCGGAAGTATCATGTGATAAAGGACTTCGTTGAGGGCGGGCATGTCATGGTGTGCAAGATCATGTCAGAGGACAATTTAGCTGATCTACTTACGAAGACACTTGCTGGGAGAGTCTTCAAGAGGCATGCGGAAGCTATGGGGATGCAAAATTTGTTGTATTTACTCACTTAGTGCAAGTGGGAGATTGTTAGACATGTATGCCCTAAGGAGTAAAAATGTAATACGTTTTTGGAGACATTTTTATCAACAAGGAATTTATTCTTTTATATATACCAAATCTTGTCCTCTTTACGTTCATATTTGTTGAATGTATGATAAGCAAACAGTAGTCTGAGACTGTCAGTCTAAAACTTAAGAATTGGGCATATGATGGACTGATTATGAGGAAGACACGATTCTTAAGGTGAAGGTCTAAAACATATGATCCGCAATCTAGGGAATAAAGTTGGGCGCTTTATTCATGTAAAGATTGTTATGTTGTCTATAGTCCTTTTGAGAGATGGTTTGTCTTGGCCATCGGAGTTGGACTCTGTGAATAGAAACATTGGCACGTTGTCATAGGTGACGATGTGTTGGATCGGGACATAAAGTGAATTGATTTGGATTAATAATTCTGTCTTGGCAAATCGATTCACTTTGGACAGTCATTTGTATTGTATCTTAATCCTGAGATGAATAGTGGGCCCGTTGTCTTAACTTGTGTCTTTTGATGCACTAAAGGGTGACACCCACATCTCAATAGTGGTATGCATACCGGTACGTTGGAGGCATGACTCTTGATAGCGTAGACTTGTTATTCATAGATATGGAATCCATAGCTCCTCTTTAGGAGTAATCATATCCTCTTATATGCGTTGTCCTGTAATTGGAAAACTGAAGCGCTCAACCATTTAGATACATAGGTGTAACCGAATGGTATACTATCTTTGGATGGTAAGTTTTCTAATGGTGAGACAATGGAACGTAAGATAAAAATAATCGGGAAGGTAAGATAGAACTTGTCCTTAAGCCGATTATGGATGATCATATGGGGATGCGATACACTTTGATATGTCATGGAGACTTAGCTACACAAGCTTCGTAATTCTATAAAGTTCGAGAGTGCAGCTCCAAGCTTTTAGTGGAGTAACGTTGGAGTTGATAATTGTGAAATGTATATCTGGGATATTGGGTTTCATAATTATCACGAGCTTGAACTTTATAGGTCCATTTTGGTCCCCTTTGCTAGCTCACAAAGTCCTGTAACGACACGGTGTGCTTTTCCAATAATTGGTGACTTATGTCAAATTTATCATATTGGTTTAAAATTTGTAAGAATCAAATAATTTATGTTTGTTTATCGGTTGAATTAATTTTGTAAGAAATTAGTTTAAGATAAACTTGTTGAATTATTGCGATCATATAATTCTCGTCTGTTTATCGGTTGTTTTAATTTTGGACAAATTAGAACAAGAAAAGCTTGTAGAATTATTGTGAATTGATTTATTTTCTTAGAGATTATCTTGATAAAGTTTGTTTTGATCAGATATCTTCTCTATTGGGTTTTTTGAATCAAAACTGAGACTTTATCCTTTAGAATCTCAGGTGAAAAATAAAAGATTCGCGGAGATTTTTTCTCGGGAGTTCAGCCTGTCGAATGATGTGGTCGGCCTGCCAAACTAGTCTGTTCAGCCTGCCGATCAGAATGTTCGGTCTGCTGATCAGCGGGAGATAAGATTACGCATTTTCACGTAGATCTTATCAGATATTGATCCGAACTTGATTCTGTTTCGAGTTTTTGAGACCAAATCTGATATGGACTGGCCCTAGGACCAATAGATATAAAAAGGGAGTGAGTCTCATGATTTACTCATATCAATTTGAGAGATTAAGAGTGATACTCTTCTAGTGAGCACCCAAAAAACTCCCTGAGAGCTTTTGTTCACAAATCACGAACACTAGCTTTGGGTTCTCTCTATTGGTTGGAAGGAGAGTCACCAGTGGAAGAGCTGTACGTGTGAGCCCACACTCACTCCTGTTGTGGATAGAGAATAGCAAAGAAGACTAGTTGGTTAAGGCTCTTCTGGAACGTTACTTCTCTGCACAGGTTGCGGAGGTTCTTCGGCACACTGAGGTTAGTAAGATCTGTTTAATTTATACATATAACATGTCAAACTTGTGTTTCAGAAATTACTTTGATGAAAAATTTTAAAAATTCCACTGCACACTTTGTTTCCAACAATGGTTGCTTTGGCCAAGTCGGACAGATCCTGCTCGGATGGATCTTGATTGGACATATCTTGGTCCTAGTCGGACGGGTCCTAGACGGGCAGATCTTGGTCAGATGGATCCTAGCTAGACAGATCCTAGTTGGATAGATCTTGTCTTGGTTGGACGGGTCCTGGTTGGATAGATCCTACTTGGACAGATCCTGGTCAGATAGATCCTGGTTGGATAGATCTTATCTTGGTCGGGCCAATTAATGGCCTTCTCGAATTGGTCTTCTAAGCCAACCTGATCGGGTGCTTGGTTTAGAGAGGGTATGAACTTTAGACGATTTTCTTAACATGAAGATTTCCCCCAACAGTAGCCCCCCAAGACTTTGGTGATGGAGGTTATCAGCATCAAAGTCTTGATGTGGTTGAGAAATATTTTTCATGAGCGTATCCTTCTTGGACTCTTCGTCCAGGACCTGGTCGGCCGTAGTCTAGAACTGATCTTCTTTGGTCGGCTGTAACCTTCTAGGTCCTAGTCAGCTATAGCCTGGGCTTAGTCTTCTCTGGTTGGTCGTAAACTTCTCAGACCTGGTCGGACTCTTCGTCCTGGACTTGAGGTCTCTTTGTCGGTTGTAGCCTTCTTGGACTCTACGTCCGGGACCTGGTCGGCTATAGCCTGGACCTAGTCTTTTCTGGTCGGTCGTCCTAGGAATGGTTGGGGGAGAGATAAGGCTATTGGAAAGATGCGAGGCCCTCCTTCTAGTGCCAAATATTGATGCCTAGACCTAGTCTTCTCTGATCAGCCATAACCTTCTTGAACCTAGTTAGACTCTTCATCCTGAACCTGAGGTCTCCTTGTCAGTCATAGCCTTCTTGGACTCTTCGTTGGGGACCTGGTTGGCTGTAGCCTGGACCTGGTCTTCTCTGGTCGGTTGTCCTGGGAATGGTTGAGGGGGGAGATAAGGTTGTTGGAAAGGCACAAGGCCCTCCTTCTAGTGCCAAATGTTGATGCCTAGAGCTGGTCTTCTCTGGTCAACCGTAACCTTCTTAGACCTTGTCGGACTCTTTGTCCTAGACTTGAGGTCTCCTTGTCGGTCGTAGCCTTCTTGGACTTTTCATTCGGGACCTGGCCGGCTATAGCCTTCTTGGACTCATTATCCGAGACCTAGTTGGTCGTAGCCTGGACTTGGTCTTCTCTTATTGGCCGTCCTAGGAATGGTGGGGAGAGAGATGAGGCTATTAGAAAGGTGTGGGGCCCTCCTTCTAGCGCCAAACGTTAATGTTTAGACCTAGTCTTCTCTAATCGACCATAACCTTCTTGGATCTAGTCAGATTCTTCATCTTGGACCTAAGGTCTCCTTGTTAGTCATAGCCTTCTTGGACTCTTCGTCTAAGACTTGGTCAGTCGTAGCCTTGTTGGACTATTCGTCCGGGACCTGGTCGGCCATAGCCTAGACCTGGTCTTCTTTGGTCGGTCATCCCGGTAATGGTTGGGGGGAGAGATGAGGCTATTGGAAAGGCACAAGGCCCTCCTTCTAACTCTAAATGTTGATGCCTAAGATCGCTATAACACCACGTGCAGGGTGTATGGTGGTCGGGTTCCCTATTTTGCCCCTTATTCTACCCAGCTCTGCCTAGTCTGGTTGGATCTGCAAGAGGAGAGAAGGCCTCGAAGTAAGGGGACACCAGTTTGGTGCCTACCAATGGCACCCTAACACTCAAGTTAGTGTTTTGACTAGGAAGAGCTATAGGAGAGGTAGAGTAGGCAACAAAAGAATGCTCATCCCCTTATGGTGGAGTTGATGCTCCTATTTATAGAGTTTAGCCTGGATCCAAGTGTGGGCCTGTTTGGCCCATGACCTGGGTGTCTAGAGACAGGTGTCATGATCTTCAGAGAAGGAGGATTGCCCAGCGGAGTGCTAAGATGATGGTGCCACGTGGTGGTCTTTGGGTATGATCCACTACTGTGTGATCTGGTTGGGATCTGACCATCTTGCCAGTCGAGGTTGTCCTTTATGGTTACTTTGGCCAAGTCGAACAGATCCTACTTGGATGGATCCTGGTTGGACATATCCTAGTCCTGGTCAGACAGGTCCTAGTCAGGCAAATCCTGCTCGGATAGATCTTGGTCATACAGATCTTAGTCAAATAGATCTTGTCCTAGTCGGATAGATCAAATCCTGCTTGGATGGATCCTGGTCAGACAGATCCTAGTCGGGCAGATCCTAAACTGGTTGGACGGGTTCTGTCAGGCCAATTGATGGCCTTCTTGGATTGGTCTTCTTAGCCAACCTGATCGGGTGCTTGGTTTAAAGAGGGTATGAACTTCAGACGGTTTTCTCAACGTGAAGATTTTCCCCCAATAGTTCCTAAACACTTTCTATGAATTTATTCGGTGTGTGAGTGCAAATAATAAGAATAATAATAATAATAATAAATCAACTGTAAGAACATTTTTGGAGTTTTAAGAGGGATGTAACCAGTAATAATCAAAATTTTAAATTTAATTGATGAGTGATTTAAAAAAAGTTGTGAGAAAAGTAAAATGAGGGTTGTAATAGACCTACCTAAATTATTATTCCGCACATCATAATTGCTTACTCTTTTCTCAATAACTCGATCGTAGCTAAATGGAAGGAAGGAAAGTAAAGTAAAGTGATAGGTGAAGAACTAACATAGAACAATTTAAAAGTTTTTTTTGTTAAATATCCAATACCTAACTAGTAGAGGATAGAAACTTAAATAAAATAATAGATTTTAGCCTAAAATAATACTTTTAAAGGTTAGGGATCAAAGTGGACTGAGAATAAACTTTGAGGACCAATTGTGGGACTAAACCTTATATAAAATATAAATCAATATGATGTATGGCTGCCGTATAGAAATACTAACACGCGTTTTGAAACACATACCATTGTATGATGCATTTTCACAAAATATGTGCAACTTATACTATCCCAATTTATGCAGTTCGAGGGCTATAAATATATATATATATGGTATTCATATAAATGCCATTCTTTAACTCAATTTTTATTTATGCCACAAAATAAAAGTTCATACACCATAAACTTGGAGCATGTCCCTCTAGGACTTGTCCGCATGTCAGTTGGGGACATCTTTTATGTCCCACCAGAACATTTCTACATGTTTCACTAGGACATTTTTTGTGTCCCTGAAGGACATGTGTGCATGTCCTACCGGGACATATCTGCATGTCTCTTCGGGCTATTTAAGAACATGTCACATGTTTCTTCAAGACAAGTCCACATGTCGACATTTTTCGTGTTCCTCATGAGCATATCACTTGTCCTTCGAGGGGACATTTTCTGTTTAATTATGTATTGAATTCTACATTAATGATATGTGTTTAATGAGTTATAAAATAAGTAAAATTGTTTCATGAATGACACAGTCAATTAGTTAACGAGGAAAAACTAAATTATCTTTTACATGGAGTAATTTACCAATGTCTTCCTTGACCCTGCTATATATATATATAATGTAATTTCAGGATGAATTCAACAAAGATTTCATGCTTGACTGAATAAAAGCATGATTTCAGATGAAAACAAAACACCAAAAAAAGGAAAAAAAAATCAACCAAAACTATCATCTCCCTTCTAGTAATTCTAAAAATACCAAACTTAATTTTCTTTCAAAATTTATAGTTAGTTAATAGTTGGTTAGTTAGTTACAAGGCTATTAATATTCTATTAGCTACCTAAATGTAACTTAATTAGTTGAAGTCGGTTAGTGCGTTTTGACACGCTTTTACTCCCTAAGACTCATATGTATATAGTGCTTCAAGCTTTTTATTCAGAAATAGATGAAATGAAATAACTATTCAATTTCTTCTCAATATTTCTTCACTCCGAATATTTCTTCAAAGAATTCATTCCAGTTTCAACATGGTAACAGAAGATTTTTTCGCTGCTTGATTTTCTCTGCTGATTTAATAATGGATGCTCCACAGTCTGTTGATTCGATTGTCCCTCCTGCCCCATCCGCGTTTGATGATCCATTGAGTCCATACTTTCTCCATCATTTAGACAGTCCTGGACTGATTCTTGTTACGCAACCTCTCACCGAGGACAGCTACGCTTCTTAGAGCTGTGCGATGATTATTGCTCTTTCCGTCAAGAACAAAATTGGCTTCATTGATGGTTCGATCCCGAAACCAACGGGTAATAATCTCAATCTTGTTCATTCTTGGACTCAAAACAATAATATCATCATTTCTTGGATTTTGAATTTTGTGTCCAAGGAGATTTCTGCTAGCATACTTTTTTCCGATTCTGCATATGAGATTTGGTTGGATCTAAAGGAATGTTTTCAACAAAGTAATGGCCCTATAATCTTTCAACTGCATCATGACCTGCTCACTCATGCTCAAGATCAGACTTCTGTGAGTGTTTATTTCACCAAATTAAAAGCTCTTTGGGAGGCATTAAGCAACTTTCGACCTATTTGTAATTGTGGAAAATGTACTTGTGGAGGTGTGAGAGACCTGAACTCCTATTATCAAATGGAGTACATCATGACATTCCTCATGGGATTGAATGACTCCTTTGCTCAGGCTAAGGGATAGATACTGTTAATGGACCCTTTACCTCCAATCAATAAAGTTTTTTCTCTGATTTCTCAAGAAGAAAGCGAAAGGAAAATTGGCACACTTAATGTCCTTGATTCTGCTAATAGCATGGCCTTTGCTATTGAGGCTAATTCTTCCAAGAAGGTTGTTACCACAGGCCATGTGCTATCCAAAAATCAGAGGAAAGACAAGCCATTTTGTACACATTGGGATTTTCATGGTCATACCATTGAAAGATGCTACAAGATCCATGGTTATCCACCTAGTTACAAACAACGTCTAAGAAACCTATCTCAACCATCTGCTCATCCCAATATTGTAGTTAATCAAGTTACTGATCATTCCATTGTTCACGACAATGGAAGCAAAGAGCTTAGCAGTATGGGAGACTTTCTTCAAAATCTTAATATTACTCAATATCAACAATTAATGAATTTACTATCTTCTCACATGTCTGTTTTAGCCACCAATACAGATCAACAAGGCAATTGCAGTACTTCATACTCAGCAGGTACTTGTTTTTTTGTCTCCTTACATGATGTTTCCTCTTGTCAAAATTTTTGGATCATTGATTTAGGAGCTTCTAGGCACATTTGTTTAAATGTTCATGCATTATGACCATGAAACCTATTAAGCATTCCACTGTCAATTTACCAAATCACACGAGCATTAATGTCACTTTCAGTGGTGATATTAAGCTTCGGTCAGGAATTATTCTCAGGGATGTCTTGTTTGTTCCCCAATTCAAGTTCAATCTCCTATCAGTGAGTGCTCTTACTACTGATTCACAGCTTACAGTGATTTTCTTTCTTGATTCATTCACGATTCAGGACATCAACACCAAGATGACGATTGGCAAGGGTAACAAACTCAATGATTTGTATATTCTTGATAACAACTCGTGGAATAAAGCTTCTACAACTCATATCAATAATGTCACTACTCGTGTTTGGCATAAGGTTTAGGAAGCACAAAGTCAGGAAATGGATCTACTAATGAATCTACTAGGATAATGGAATAAAATAGAAATACGTCCTCATGAAAGATGACATCACGAGATATAAAGACTTGTTTAGATTGAATGTCTAACAACTTATAACCTTTGATGCCAGGGGGGTACCCAAGAAAAACACACATTCGAGCCCTTGGATGAAATTTTGTGCGAGGAGAAGGTAGTGTGGAAGCAAAAGTTAAGCAACCAAATACCTTGAAATGAGAATAGTCGACTTTGGATTTGTATAGAACTTCAAAAGGTGTCTTGTTTTGAAGTAAAGGTGAAGGTGTTCGATTGATAAAAAATGTGGCAGTTAAAACACATTCATTCCAATAAATCCTATCATCATCCTCCCATTCTTCCTCAACCACAGGTTGCATTCCATTAAGAAGATCCTCTCGTACCATCAAAGTCCCCTCTTATCTTCGAGATTTTCACTGTAATCTCTTGAAATGTTCAGGCCATCGTGATAATGTTGTTTCTAATACTCTATATCCCTTATCATAATTTCTTTCCTATTACTCTCTTTCACCATCTCATAAACATTTTGTGCTCACTGTATCTTCCCAATTTGAGCCTCAATTCTATCACCAGGCTGTTAAGTTTTCCCATTGGCGTGATGTTATGCAAGCAGAATTAGATGCTTTGGAACTCAATAATACATGGACTCTTGTCCCTTTACCTCAAGACAAGCAGACTATAGGCTGGAAGTGGGTTTATAAAATCAAGAATAAGGCAGATGGCTCCATAGACAAGTATAAAGCTCGCTTGGTTGCTAAAGGCTATACACAACAGGAAGGTGTGGACTTTATTGAAACCTTCTCCCCTGTGGCAAAACTAGTCACTGTCAAAGTTTTCCTAGCCCTTGCTGCCAGTCAGTCTTGCCACTTAATGCAGCTTGACATTAATAATGCCTTTTTAAATGGGAATTTGTTTAAAGAAGTCTACATGGATCTTCCTCTTGGCTATACACCTAAGGGGGAGGGTCCTCACCACGATGGCAAGCTCATTTGCAAACTTAACAAGTCTTTATATGGTCTCAAACAAGCCTCTAGGCAATGGAATTCCAAACTAACAAGTTCTCTTATTCAATATGGCTTTACTCAGTCCAAATCTGATTATTCTCTCTTTACTAAAGGGACTGGTTCTTCCTTTGTGGCTTTGCTCATATATGTTGATGACATTATCATAGCGAGTCCTTCACTTGAGATTATTGATCATCTTAAGTCTTTTTTGCATCAACAGTTCAGACTCAAAGACCTTGGTAAGTTGAAATATTTTCTTGGTCTAGAGATTACACGATCAGCCACAAGACTTGTCCTTTCACAACGCCATGGTACTTTGCAACTTCTTGAAGACACGGGTTTCTTAGGTTCTAAGCCTGCCTCAGTCCCCATGGATCCTAATTCAAAACTTAATGCATTAGATGGTGACCCCCTTCAGGACATTTCTCAATATAGAAGACTTATTGGTCGTCTCTTATATTTGACCTTATCTAGGCCTGACATCACTTTTGTAGTTCACAAACTCAGTCAATTCTTATCCTAGCCCCGTCTTCCTCACTTACAAGCAGTCCATCATCTTCTCTGGTATCTCAAATCACATCCTAGTCAAGGTTTAATTTTTCCAACTTCTTCATCCTTGTAACTCAAAGCTTTTTCTGATGCTGATTGGGGTTCTTGCTTGGATTCTCGCAAATCCACCACTGGCTTCTGCATTTTTCTTGGTGATTCGTTGGTTTCTTGGAAAGCCAAGAAACAAAACAACATTTCCCGTTCCTCTGTAGAAGCTGAATATCGAGCTTTGGCTACCACCACAAGTGAGTTGTTATGGCTGCAATCCTTGTTACATGACTTTTGCCTCTATACATCCCAACCAGCTCTGCTCTTTTGTGATAACCAGGCTACCACTCACATTGCTTCTAATCCTACCTTTCATGAGTGCACAAAGCATATTGAAATTGATTGTCATTTTGTTTGTGAAAAAGTTGTTGCAGGTTGCATCAAACTCATGCCCATCCGTTCACAACATCAACTTGTAGATGTTTTTACAAACCTCTTCCTTCCTCCTTATTGTTCTCTTTGTTATCTAAGATGGCTGTCAAAGATATTTACAGTCCATCTTGAGGGCGAGTTTCAGAATTTATAGTTAGTTAATAGTTGGTTAGTTAGTTACAAGGCTATTAATATTCTGTTAGCTACCTAAATGTAACTTAATTAGTTGAAGTCGGTTAGTGCGTTTTGACACGTTTTTACTCCCTAAGACTCACATGTATATAGTGCTGCAAGCTTTGTATTCAGAAATAGATGAAATGAAATAACTCTTCAATTTCTTCTTAATATTTCTTTACTCTGAATATTTATTCAAAGAATTCATTCCAGTTTCAACATTTTCAACAAGTACTCATCGGCAGAAGATTAGAAGCCACCTTCTCACGACCCGACGACATGGTCAGAGATGGCGACCAAAAAAAAGCTAGCGTCGAACGATAGGAGGTTAGGCAAAATGAACTTCGAACATAAAAATTCGGCTCTGCGATAGTTGTCGAGATTTGTCACGATTCGTTCGCTGATGGAGACCTCTAGATCTACCATAGATCTTGTTGGAGAACTTCAATCTTGCCGGAGCTATCACTAATGATAGTGCAGATCTCGTCGGAGCTTTCCTCAAGGCGCATCGGAGAACTTCCATCTCGTCTGAGATTTTCTCAAGCCGCTTTGATTGTGCCTTCAAGTGCTACGTCTTTCGAAGTAAGGATCGTGGAGAAACGCCCCCGGTGATAGGAACAACATGATCGTAAGGGAGAGGGAGAGAGAAGAGAGAAGGAGAAGATCGTCTGGTTTAATTGAGGGGGTCATGTGTGAGCAAGGAGCGGAGAGAAAAAGGACAGCATAACATAAAACTTTTTTTTTTCCCCTCGCGTCGCAATGTTTTTTAAAATTTCAGTTTTGTGGCGTTAATAAATGGGATATCTAAAACTAAGGCAACATACGCAATTTTCTAGGGAAAGAAAATTTCTATGATAAGACTGTCATGTCCCGGAGTACGGGAGGTGACGTGACAGATTATTTAAATTAATTAAAGGAGAATTTAATTAAAATCAAGGATTTAGGGTTGAATTAAATATAGAAATGTGAAAGTTTTAAAACAACATTGTATAAAAGAATTCATAACATTAAGCAAATAATAAAATAATAAAATAAAGAACAGCGAAAATGGGTCACACTGACCCACAACTTGTGCACACACATAGTACTGACAATATAATAATACAAAAAGGTGGGCGGTTTTACTGTACGAAAACCATGTGCCGCCCACGTTTTTGTAAAACAGAATATTTTTTTTTTAACATTTTACAATTTGTTGTGTCTTAAAAGTCAAAACATCATTCTAAAACAATAAGAAACCATTTGATTTTTATTAAATTAACATAACAACTTAAAATTTAAAATTTAACCAAATGATCAAATTAACGTTGAAACATTAATTATGACACACTAATTCATCATTTTACATTACAATAACATTAAATAAATTTCAGGGCATTACAAAGACTCTCTTATAGGTCTTATCTATAAGACCCATTTTTCTAGATCTTTGGATATAATTTAATAGTTTATAACATTCAACTCTACCTACTTATAATAAGTCTTCTTTATACAATTAAAATCTAAATTAAAATTAAAAAACTAATAAATTGACAAAAAAATTTGAAATGAATAAAATATGAACCCACAGAAGAGGCTTCTTGATAGAAGGTGAGGACCTCGACGCCATCCTCATTTGACGGAGGGGTGGCAGCCACCCAAAGCTTGATTCTAGACCAAGGTCACAGTTAAGGACGAATTTACAGATGGGTCAGTCGTAACTTATGTGACCCATGGTGGTCCGACTAGTGCGACTGACGGCTCACGACCTTCGTCACGATGGGGTCGCAAGGAATCGAGACAATTCGTGATCTTCAGCATTATTTGAGCTCACCAGGTGCGACCTCCACCCTCCATCTTGATCTAGGCTCACTGGGTGCGAAGGTCGCGATGGACCATCATTAGGAGTGCCTCGAGACCGTGACAAGGTCTCAAGCTAATCCATCATGGGGTTGCCCTAGGTGCAATGCTCCACGACCTCCGTCGTTATCTGAGGCTGCCAGTGATGTCCTCCCTGCATTAACGGCGAATATCCAATGTTTTTTGTTTGTTTTTTGGTTTTTTCTTTTTTTATTTTTCTGAGATTGTATTTTATCTTTTTTTTTAATTTTTCAATTTTGAAGTTTTTATGGAGTGATACATTTGAGCTCATTTTATTTATTATGAGCTTTTTATTTTTTTTTCATCAAAATATAAAAAATTCCTATTGAGAGGTATCATCATAACCTTTCAAAAAAATAATAAAAAAAAAATCACCGTCATGACGCCCTCGCACCCCACCACCCCGATTATAAGCAATTCTCATCAAAAAATTCTCTCCCTCTCCATTTATTTATTCATCTGTTTATTATCCTTCATGAGGGAGCTGAACCGGATTATCTTCCTTGTATCCTGCAATAAAGTTAACGCGTAAATGAGTCATCTAAAAGACCATTGACTTCCCCAAAAATTATAACGAAACTACCAAGCAAATGCCCAAGTCTTGTAACGAAAGTGACGCTCCGTTGAAAACGACACAAAGTTTTGTGGAAAAACAAGCTCATACCAATTTCCTCCATCAACGCCAATTCATTTCTAATGACAGCTTCCACGCCTTTCCATCAAGCTCCGGAGACAAAGCATGTGGTGGAAAGTTAGTCCTGAAAATCTAATAATCTTTGTCTTCAACGGTATGAAATTTCTTTCGCCTTCTCTTAATCTTCTCATCTGATCATCAACAACAATGGATTTTCATCACAGAAAATTGATGAAAAACGACGATGATGATTGCCATGGACCCTGCAAACCTTGTATATATTGTGATGATTCGCGTAAAGGTCCAATTCCCCATGTTCGTCCAATTTCCCATGTTCGGAAAACTGTTCTTGTCACGGGTTTTGTGGTTGGTGGTGTTCTTCTTATTTGTGCTGCTCTTATTATCCTGAAGAGGTATTTTTCAAGGCGTAACGCTTCCAGGGAGAGGAATTTGCCGATTCTGATCGATACCCAGCAAGACTTTGTCGACGAAGATCATGGGCCTGTTATCGATCACCCCATATGGTACATCAACACCGTTGGTTTGCCACAATCTGTCATCGACTCCATCACGGCCTGCCAGTATAAGAAAGATGAAGGTTTGATTGAAGGAACAGAGTGCTCTGTTTGCTTGAGTGAGTTTGAAGAAGGTGAGAGTGTTAGGCTTTTGCCCAAGTGTAGCCATGCTTTTCACCTTAGTTGTATAGATACCTGGCTAAGGTCTCACAAAAACTGCCCTCTTTGTCGCGCACCAATTGTTCGAGATATTGCCACTGGGACTACTCCGCAGGCAAGTATCGTGGAGCCCAGTTTAAATGATGCTTTGAGTTCGGGAGAAGATACCCAGATGGGGTCTTCTGAGCATGATGGACTTACGTTAAGGCATCAGATGGATGAAGGAGAGAGTAGTGAAGTTAGCGTCAGAGTTGATGTCGGCGAAACCCGGGTTGAAATTGCAAGTAACGGTGAGGATAGAATAAAGGGTTTGTGTAATTCTGTTGTGAGATGCTTTGATTCTCGAGCTTTGAGTGATTTGGCTGACAATAGAGAAGTGGTTGGTGAAGACATACAACCAAGGAGGAGATCAGTTTCGATGGATGCATCTTCTGCCGTGGCAATATATCATGCTGTGGCTAATGGGGTTCCTGATCAAGGAAGTTCAAATTCCCAGTTGGCAGTGCCTGTGAAGAGTTCTAGTTTGGCGATTGTGTCGAAGCAGGTGAATCAAAATCTAAGCCTGTACAAACTTATGAGAAGCGCTTCAATCGGGCGATCCTTGAAGAAAGGGCCTACATCAATGAAAAGGTCTTTTCCATCTAAACATGGCAGGAGCCTTAGCTCAATCCTTCCATCTTGAGCAGAGCAATTTCTTTGCTTTTTTACCCGTAGTTGGTGGTCAGTAATCAGTGGAAAAACACAACATATATCCATAGCCTTCCCAACTGGCAAAAATTTAGTTGTGGTAAGTCCATGAGCTGTTCTCTTTTGTAGCCAACAACTGCATGAAGCAATGATCTTCTATGAAGGCTATTTTGGTGCTTCAAATTTTCAACTTGCAAAGCTTCTCCATGAAGGTTAAGATTGAACATCTATGTATTTAATGACTATTTCCTACAGGTTTTTTATGGTAAATTTTCGGGCTTTTTCTTGTGATATCAAATGTTCTAAATGCAGACATGATGCTTTAAAATGCAAATCTTAATTAAGGACTTGATCAAAGATTCCATCTGTTTCATATTCCTCCTAAATTTCTTGGTTGAATGCTCTTGGCTTGGCTTTCAGAATTGTTCTCTCGAGTGTAGGTTTATTCTGTTTCTTTGCTGTGAGATTAATGCGCAAACTATTACACTATCGTATGAAACCAAAAAAACAAAAAATTTCCACCTTTCAAAGGCATCTTCTACTTAGAAAGGTTTAAGAAAATTTACACGATCAACATTCTAATACTGTATAATTCTGATTGTACCATACATTGCTATTGGTGTTTATGACTTTTGTGTGAATCATTTATCATCAGCCATGACTCATTCATACTTACATATCCCTTAGTATCAGTCTACTTGGTTAACTCTTCATCGCAAAATCGTTACTTAAAAAATTTCAAAGCAAGCAAATAAAAGGTTTACCTGGGCTTTCTTTTGGATCATTCTAGTGGTGTTCTCGAATTGTAGACTCCAATCTTTTGTACCGATTCTCCCTCCCCCCCAACCCAAAACTAATTAAGGATCTCTAACTAATAAAATACTAATATTAAAATGAGAGATATATATCCTTTTATACCCTTTGTTTTAAGTAAATTCAAAAACTATACTTTTGATCTCATCTAACATATACCTTCAGATTATATTTAATACATAAATCTATACCTTACTTCAGTCAATAATTATCTTTTACTTTGGAAATGACCAAATTATTTTTAAGTAAACGAGAAAAAAATTAAGACTTTTAAATAGTAGAAAGAAAATAAACGCAAAAGCACACAAAACGCAAAAATCTTAGTGTAAAGTTTTTTTAAGTTTTTAAAGTTCTCTTATTTTTCGATTTGAGGGTGTTTTGGATTATTTCTTCGGTTATACTGGAAGATTGATCAAAAAATGTATAAATTTGTGTATTAAATCTAATCTTAATGTATAAATTTGATGAGATTTAAAATCAAATGTATATTGTTTGAATGAACATAAAATACAGATACAAAAAGATAAATAATTTTAAAGACCCTGTCACTTTAGTTCGATTGACACTTTTGTATGTAATTATTACCTTTTTTTTTTCCCAACACCTCCATAACTTTTGAGTCAGTGCGTCACAACGAACCCTTGGAAAGTGGACTGTATAGCGATTAAACTCAAAACTTATTAAGCATAATAAGCAATCCTACTACCCGCCAAATGACTGGTGGTTTTAGTTCATCAATTACCTCTTCAAAATTCCACTCTTGAATTTTGATTTTAAGGTGCAAGACAGAACGATTAGCAATATTCGTGTAATATTGTCCGCTTAATCAGGCAACAGTGAGTTCAATTTGAATCTGTGGATGTTAAAGTGATACTTTTTTTCTTAGTGGACACCAGGACAAAGCTGAGGAAAACGTGATTCTTCAATTTCCAGATGGTGATTAGCAAGAATATTTGTTTGAGAAGGCCATTGCAATTGAATACAATTAGGGCAAGCCATCGTCACTTTCGAATTCTTTTTGTTAGATGGATATAAGCGCATAAAACTCTTTATGTTTGTCACAGGAAGCTCTTTTTTTTTGTGTGTGTGTGTGTGTGTGTTCCGCAGAAGAAGCAATCTGAAAACACCTTAGCAGAGCATGAAACCAAGAGTCACACATTTGAGAAGATAAAGAAAAAAAGTTTGGGGAGCCCTTAGTATCATAGCGCACAAGAATATTGATAATTTTGAGACTAAACATATAGGATGACAAGGCAAGCCGATTGAGCCTTGGGCATATGGTCACAAGGGCTACCAAGCAGGGAACATGCATAGACCAGCAACCGTGTAGTGAGTGCCAAAGGAACACGTACATGCTTATTGGTAGGGCTAATGTTGAGGATGTAGAGCCTCAATACGTGGATGCAGCCATAGTTGCTAGCAAATGAGACTCGAACATGAGCAGTTTTTGTGGGCATGAATTGAGATAAGACACGTGAAAGATCTCATAAGTTTTTTTCCCTTAAAAAAAAGGAGCCAGGAGCTTGCTACAAAGGATTGATTGTGAAGGAGACTGACTTTGACACAAGATCGCCGTGGAATCATTTTTTACAACAAAAGTTCTCATGCCTGGACAGTTAGTATTGGAGCTTGATCACTAAAAAGGGCAATAGACACTAGTTTTGGTGCCTAACAGTTGGAACATACATGTATCGAGTTTCAAAGAATAACATCCATCAAAGGCAGATGTGACGTTCACGAGTGTACTCTAGACGAGGAAATCTAGACCACTTCACTGGGGTAATGATGGTTGGCCGTTGGCTAAATACTGTTTGGGTTTAGCATGAGCACTATGCTTTACTCGACCAAGGGGTGCCTATGGTGCTAAAGAGTGCAAGTTTGCATATGGACTGTAGTGTTGAGTGTTAACCTGTGCTCACTTGATTGATAGCCTTACAAACCCTTGTGCAGGGGCACCAAAAGAGCAAGCTGATAGAAGGGCTAGGTGGGCATAGAAGCCAAGGTTGTTTGGAGGGCAACCTCATTAGGGTTTTGAGTTGACGGTTTGAATAGTGATACACTATTAGAAACTTGAGGTTACACAACACTTATTTAACGACTTTTTTCCAAACCCGTTGTGGTAAGGAGAGGTAAAGACGTAAAAAGTACGCCTGACAATACAAAAACCATTGTATTAGTGATACGGGACCTTTCATGACTGTTTTTACTAAAAACTATCATGGTACGTAAAATTTTACACAATGGTTTATGCTAAAAAAAGTCATGTAAGATTCATCCTTTCACGATGGTTTTAAGTAAAAACCGTCATGTAAGATTCAATCATTCACGACAGTTTTTAGTAAAAACTATCGTGAAAGATTCCACATATTCAAAATATTTAGTCCTCTGCCTAAATTTAAGTCTGCATCAATGCCATGGCCTTCCCTATTTATTCGAAATTTCTCTAACTCAAACCCTCTCTAACTCTCAAACCCCCTTTATTCTCTAACTCCTCCCCCTATGACCCAGCCTCCCATGACATTCCACCAACTTTGACATTCTCCTATTACTCTCTCTACGACCCTACCATCCTTCGACATAACCCCCAATAAACCGGACGTCGTTCGCCGCTATTCATCCTCGTCCCTTGACATCCCATCAACTCCACCATTGTTTGACCTCATTCCTTGATGTTCCACTGATTCCACCACCGTTGGTAAATTTCAAACCATTTTTATTGTTTTTAATTTTTGATTACATCATTTTTATTTATTATTTAGTTTTAGTTTTAATTATTTCATTATCTAGTTTTGTTAATTTCAATTTTAATTAGTTTTAATGTTATTGTTAGTTCTAATCTTATTATTATTTGGTTATTTTAGTGTTATTTAGTTTTAGTTTTAGTTTTAATATTAGTTATATTAATTTGTTATTGGCCATTTAGTATGTGTTCCATGTATTTGGTGTTTGAAAGAACTTTGAGCAGCATTTAGTATTTTGGTGTAAGAATAGGCTACTTTTCATGTGTTTGTGATGTGTAAGTGTTGTTGTGATTGCCACTACATGTTTGATGAAAAGCTTCTATGACTGCGTATTTGTGTTTATGTTTTAATTAATTAGTTTTATTTTCATTATATTTGTTCATTCTATTTATTTTTGTTTTTGTTTCTTAACCTCACATATGACAACATGGACTCAAACACGAGGAATCCATCAACTCCTGTGCATGAATGAAAAAAATACATAATTTTTCATTGTAAATATATATATGTGTATGATTTTGTAAAAATTTTATAGTTCAATGTAATTATGTGATTATAATATCAAGACATTGTATTATTGATGAAAATATAGGGCTGGTCATCCTGTGGGAAACTAAAAATTCTTGTTATTTTTTTAGCTTCAGACCAATTTTTTCACGATGGTTTTTAATGAAAACTGTCGTGAAATAAAAGCCTTAAATGATGGTTTTCATAAAAACTATCGTGTAAGGCCTAGCTTACATGATGGTTTTTATAAGTTTAGCATTTCACGACGGTTTTTACTAAAAACCGTCATGGTAGCCTCATCCTAAGACCCTAGAAAGCCTCCAAAATAAGGATTTCACGACAGTAAGAAACCATAATGAAAAGTCTTGTTGGTACTACGACGGACGCTTACACGACGGTTAAAACCGTCATAAAAACATAGCACGATGGTTTTAGATCATCGTGTAATCTATAGTTTCTACTAATGACACTAATAGCAGGAAGCCTTTTTAAAATTTTTATTTTAAGCTTGCTTACTTTTTAATAATATTACGACTCTGTCTTTAAAAAAAAAAAATTGAATTGTTTGTGGTATTCATTTTTCCCTTTTTCAATATTTAAATATTGATCATTATTAAGAAGTTCCAATTTTTATAATAATGACCATAGTTGAATATTCTACTAGAGAGATTGTAATATATCTCTCTAGCATATTTTAGATCAAAAGATCACATTAGAATATGTGAAAAACACATATTTAATATGTTTTATGTCAACATGGAGCGCCAAGACGCTCAAAATTAAGGCCGCGACTCTTAAATGCATAATAAAAAAAATAAGGTAGTGCACCAAGCACCTTGCCTCCAGGTGCTGGCTCCTGGGGCGTAAACGACATTTTTTATGTTTGTTAATCACGGTGTCGTGGCGTCGAAAAGTTAGTGCCGCGCACCCTCTCGTGCTAAATTAAAGTTAAAATGTACGATACTTGAGTTGTTTCAAACCGGTGCATTCATTAGTTGTATGCTTTCATACGAACCTAAACAATTATTAGCAATGGATATATTTGTTGTAATAGTTGTATAGATACATGAATAGATATCTTTACAAACGAAGAGATACCTTTATAATTAAAGAGGTATTAAGTAAACATTGTATAAGTTAAACTGGTTGTGTCCATTTATGAAATGGCATCCTCATCAATTGTTAAATCTCTAGAATTATATAAATTTCATGTCTTGTTCTAGAACACCATATTGTTGTTAAATATAGTGTTCAAGTGGTTGTTATATCTTTGAGTAATTTGTCACAAATCTCTCCAACAAACTTGAATAAGTGAGGCCAAATAAAATCTTTAAGGAAAGTATTTTATACACGCCTCAAACACATTCCGTTTCCATAAATTCTTAGCCTCCTTTCTTTAATTACTCATAAAATACACCAACAATCGTAAAGGTTTTATTTTCAACTGCAATGGAAGTTGAAAAGAACAAGGCATCATTCCTTAACCCAAATGTCTAGCTTGACCATTTTGATGGCACCAATTTCACTCGCTGGAAAGGGAAGTTGTTCTTCTTACTCGTGGTGTCCAAGATTGCTTATGTGCTTGATCTGAAGGTAGAACCACTCCTATAGCCAAAGAAGGACAATACTGATGTCGTCAAAGCCACAAGAAAGAAAAGAGAAGATGATGAAGTCAAGTGCCAAGGTCACATTCTCAACACCCACTCTGATCATCTCGATGATCTCTACGGCATGAAGTCTTTGATGGAGATATGAAACCCTCTTGAATACAAGTACAAAACTGAGAAGGAAGGTACAATTAAATTCCTTATTCTTAAATTTTTGGAATTTTATATGCTTGACTTCAAGTCTGTTCTTGACCAAATACATGAATTGTAAGTCATTCCTAAAAAACTGAAAGAGTTGAAGGATGAGATTTTTGAATCATTTCTAGTAGGGGCTATTATTGTTAAATTACCCCAATCATGGAATTGTTATAGAAAGAAACTCCTCCATAGGAGGCATGACATAACACTAGAAGAGTTGCAACTTAAGGATCGAAGAGGAGACTAAGTCTCGTGATCCAAAGGGAAAACTTCTAGACTCTTCTAAAGTTAATGTGGTTGAAACTCATAAGTTTCAAAAGAACTTCAAGAATAACAATGATAAAAAATACAAAAGCTCCAGTAATGACTAGAAAAATTTTGCCAGAAGTTGTTTCTTTTGCAGGAAAAATGGTCATAGACAGAGCGAATGCATGTACAAGAAAGAAAAGAAGAAGTGAACTCCAACAAAGCCAATGTTGTTAAAGAGAAATCTGAAGAGATTTATGCTATGGTCTCGGAGATACAAATTGGCATGATTACCATGACCAACATGGCTGCAACAAAGTCCTGCGATTGATGGCTTGATTCTTGTGCCACCATTTATGTTTATAATGATAAGAATATGTTCTTATTTATGCAGTAGAGAAAGAAGGACAAATGGTTTTTATAGGGAACCATGATGTAGTGGTGGTTACCGGGAAAGGAGTGATGGAGATCAACTTTACTTTCGAGAAGAAAGTAACTTTAAACAATGTCTTCTATGTTACGAAAATTAGAAAGAATCTTGCATCTCTTAGTCTTATGTGTAAGAATGGTCTTAAAATTGTACTTGAGGGTTAACGAAGGTGTTCTGTACAAGGACAGAGACAGCACGGACTCCAGGGGTTCAGGTTCTGAAGATAAGAAGCCTGAGGTGATTCCATTGAAGGATCTTCCTGAAGTTGAGGTGCAAAATCCAGAGGTTGAAGACCAAGAAAACATAGCTCCAGAAGGAAGCCAGAGGACTCCTGCCACACCTTGCATTATTTTTAAGAATGGATCATTTGTGGGAAAGACATATTCTTGAGTTGGCATGTACAAGCTCAGTATTAATAATATTTGTGATGAATTTCATTTATATTCTTGAGTCTTTTGATATTTGGTATGCTTGTTTAGTTCACTTAAATTTTAGATCTTTGAAATACATGTCTAAACATGGATTGATTAATTACAAAGATGAAAAACATGATAAGTGTGAGATATGCTTACAAACAAAATTAACAAAAAAACCCTTTCCTAAAGCCAAAAAATATACTCAAATATTGGATTTGAATCACATCGATATTTATGAGTATATGAACTTTCAAAGCGTGTGTATATGAGAATAATATGATGACAACGATCTTGCTTACAAAGAATTTTTAAAATTTTCAGGAGCAAAAAACACAGATTGAGTAGTTAAAGATTTGATCCTTAAATGATTGGCATTATTAGAATTTTCCAACTTTTCGCACACTTTATACTTTTCTCCAAATGGCAAAGAATATCTTCTCCGTTGAGATTTCAGGATCCCACATTCTTTTTTCTCTTTCTTTGCTCTTTTTTCTATATTTCAGATATTCTCCCCCTGTTGACACATTTTATTCCTTTCATATTTTGTGAGAATGGATTGGCATTTGTTGTGCCTTGTACCTTATTTCTTTTACATATTTCTCTCTTTTTAATCTTTGTACTCTCTTACTTTTGTCTTTCAATCTGGTGGCTATGATTACCTAGAATGCTATTGTATAAGTTTTGGTAGCCCTTCTTTTACACGATGAATGTTGTATAGCTTTGGCTTAAGAATCACTCCTTCTATCCAGATAGTTGTTACAGATCATCAAGATGAATTGTTATCTCTGAACAAATAAAAGTTTCTTCTACTTTTTTTGCAAATATCACTGTCAGTACATAGTATCTCAAGGTATACAGAAAGAAATATAAGAAGAATTGAAACAAATTCATGTTGTGTGAACGAATTAGAATTTAATGCACTATCAGCATGCTTAGCAACAATAAAAAAAAAAAAAACATAATTTAGGATTATGACAAGTGCAGAACAATGTTTTCCCCTTTACATCACTCGATCAATTAAGTGTGTAAATATCAAGTGACATCATGAAGTGGTCAAACAATGCAGAGTAAAGTGCTTTAATTAATAGATCAACGAATCATTTTTCAATTTCAATTTGCTGAATTGAATCCATTTTATTCTCAGCAAGTTCTCTAATGACAAAATGCATGATATCTATGTGTTTTTGCTAGATTGTTGAACAATGTTCTTTGAAATATTAATTTCACTAGTGTTATTAGTATATTATTATAATGTCCTATTCAATGCTGTAGTCAGACAACACATGTTTCATCCAAAGAAATTGAGTGCAAAAATTCCCTATAGCTGTGTATTTTTCTTCAACCAAAGAGAAGGAAATTGATTTTTTGCTTCGCGTTGTGCTTTTGCTTCGTGTTGTGCCCAGCTACAAGATTGTTGCCTGCGAAGAAGCATTCTCCTGTTGTGCTCTTCTTACTATCTAAATTTCTAGCCCAATTTGCATCGTTATATCCTGTGAGTCTAGAACTTATGCCACTTTGTAAACCAAGTACCAAAATTAAAAGTGCCATTTACATATTTTATGATATGCTTCACATGTGCAATGTGTGACTCTTTTTGATCTGCCTAGAAGCATGTGCGCACTCCAATGCTAAAAGCAAGATTAGGACGACTGGCTGTAAGGTACATTAGCTTTCCTATCATGCTGTTGTACAAGCTATGGTCCACTGATTTTCTTTTCACATCCTTGCCAAGCTTGACAGACTCAAGTGAGTCGAATAAGCACTTGAGGACTCGGAACTCGAATTTCTTTAGTAAGTTTTTAGCATACTTGGATTGAGAGATGAAGATTTAATCTTCGAGTTATTTGATTTATAGTTCCAAAAAAGAATTCAGCCCTCCAACTATACTCATTTCAAACGTACTTTGCATCAGCTTGATAAAGTCTTGAACATTTTTCTCTAATGAAGATCTGAAGAAAATGTCATCTACATAAACCAGAGCCATGGTAGTGTCAGCATGGCGGCATGGCGGCTTTTGATAAACAATGTCTTGTTAGATCCTCATCTGATGTAACCTTTTTCCCTCAACCACTCGTACCACACACGATGTGTCTGCTTTAGTTAGTACATAGCATTTATCAACTTAAATACATGATCGGCTGTTTTAGATCGTCAAATCCTTTGCTCTTGTACCACTTGTAAGACCTCATATACTAAACAAAGGGTGTTTTTTTTTTTTTTTTTTTGTGCATACAGAATACCATGACAATACCTTGTTAGTACAATAGCCAAAAAAATAATCATTACGCAAAATAAAGTGCATGAAAAAAACTGGAGAACACAAAGATATGGTTATTGGACTTGGTTAAAAATCCTCGTGGGAAAAAAACTATAGGTGCTGATCATACTAGATATAAGAAGTATTCACTAGTACTAAATTACAGCTAAGATCATTGGAATTACAAGAATGACTGGAAAGTACATTAATACAGGAGCTCTCGATATCACTTTGTTTGACTCGCTCTTAGACTCCTTGTCCTACTTCTAGTCTTTAGTGTTAGCCTTTTATCTAGCTAACATACTCCAAGCAACAAACCTCCTTTAGCTCTTCCTTAGACCAACTCATAATTGAATAAGTGCACAGCAACAACATGGTGGGTTTGGGAAAAAAGTATAAAGCCTAATGATCACTGAAGGATCACTCTAGTTTTAATCTAATGCTAACGCTCTAAATTAAAAGTGAAAGACACAAAATAATATCCTGAAATAAGTAGAGATCTAGGTATGAGATGTACTTAGATACATCCATTTGACCTAGAGTACACAGATCTTATTTGATCTACCTTGGAATTAGAATTTCAATTCTGAAAATGTACTTGTGAAACTGAAATTTTGTTCTCATTGTCTGAACAATTCGTGATCTTCTCAGGATGCAGCGACAATTGTCCTGAAAAACTACAGTGGATAGTGAACAAGAGAGTGTGTTGTGTGTGGCTCTCGAAAATAAAGCTAACTGAACATGTGCACGGGTAGCTACAAGTAATATAATGATTGAGTAAAAGTGTTGAATCGTACGAGGATTGTGTCCAATTCTATTTAAGTACCAAAAATAGATTAACTAGAGAATCATTTGGATAACTGCAATTAAAATAAAAAAATAAAATAAATGAAAAAAAAAAACTAAAAACTAAAATGAAAAAAAAAACTCTAAAGGAATAACTAACACTTTACTAGTCCTAAATTTATCTAATTTATTAATTGTTAATTAGTTTCATTCAATTCATTAATCAAGGCTTTAATCTTACCTCACTACCTCTCCCGAGCATCAAATGAGATAATATGAATAAAAATGTAAAGCGAAATTCCTATATATTAAAATATGTATACACTAATTACAATCAAGCCTCGAATCGGTTACCCAAGTACTACGAGCCTCCCAACACAATACTACTTAGATTGTGTTACTCAAATCCAAAATATGAAATTTCCTTTCTTAAGTGTCAATCCCACATAACTAATCATCCAATCTATTAATTAAGTAATTTAGAAACATTAAAACTAGAGAACACAAATGAATTTAAATGAAATTTTATTAACAATAAATATTCAAAACATTGTCCAAGTTAAGCTAGATGAAGAAAATCAATTCATAGCAATTATCATTAAGAAAATTCAAAAGAGTTTACACATCATTAAAACAATAAAAATTAAAAAAAATAAAGATTAGAATAAACTTTTGTAGAAAAAACTTCTCCTCCTTTGCCTTCTTGAAGCTCTAGTCTCCTCTTGAATTGGATTAAAAAAAAATTGGCAAAAGAAAAATTAAATCTAAAAACAAAAACTAACACCGATTTTATTTATTTACAAATAGGGGAGTTCTTCTCAGAGATAGAAATAAAAAAATCTCTCTCTCCAAATATGCCTCCCTCTCTCTTCCCCTCAAGTCTCCAAGAAAACCGTACCTTTTTCCTTTTATAGGTCTTTTTTTTTGGGAATTGAGGCCTACACCGTCTTGTTTGACGTGTTTTTGGCATTACAGTGGAAGTGTTCATGCTGCAGCCCTTGAACACAAAGCTAGGAGGACTGGAGGATTGCCTTGGGTGCTACAGTGGAGGTTTTTGGGCTGTAGCGCCTAGCCTCTACCATGAATACCCAACTTTAGTCACTTTGTCATTTTTTTTCCTTCTTTTCTCTCTCAATGGATTTCTACTGTCCAAAACCTCCCGTTTTACCCTTCACACTAACTTTTTATCTTATTTTTCTCAAGTTCACCTACACAAATGAGTAGAAATAAAATAGTTAGAGGGAAAACTAAGTAAAAGTATGTTCAAATGCATTCTAAAATTAATTAAAATTAACAAATAAAACTAGAAATGAAAAAATAAAATCAAATAACATAAAAATAAATAAATAGGATAACTAAAAATAAAATAAAATCTTGAGTACAAGGCCAATTTAACAACATAAAAGAGATAAAATAACTCTATTTTTATAAAGTTATCAACAATTCATAAACATTTAAACTGAAAAAGTTATCTATTACTTTCTAACTTTAAAAATTGAAAGAAGTTCGAACTTTGATAGGCAAAAACCATGTGAAAATTTCCGAAAAACTTTTGAAACAAGTTGGATTCATTTGGAATGAATCTAGACTCAAATATGTGCAAAATTTATTCTACAAAATTTGAATTCCTTAATTTTGAAAATCTTGAGCACAAATTTAAATATAAACACAATCTTCATGTAAAACCTATTATTTTTAACTAGTATAACTGTATATAATTTAAATTATTAGTATGCCAATTTAAATTTTGTAAAATTTTGATTTGCATCTAAAATTATTCCATCTTATTTATTCTACCTATTTTTAATTTTTCTAAATTTTTTCCTACTCCTCTTTAGCATATATACTAAAATGTCCTTGGAATCAGTAGTTAATTTCAAAAATACCACTTTGGAATTTAACTTCAAAGCCTTCCTATGAAGACTCTCCTTTATCTCTTTCTTTCTTTTTTCTCACCAACTCTTAGACAAGTTAGAAACCCAAGATTTGAAGAAAAACTCAAAAAATTTGGATTTTGAGTTCTTTGAGAGAATATTTTCAAGTGAAAAACGACGTGTTATTTTTCACAAATACTATAGGCTCGATTTTATGTTTCAAGTGAGATTTGAACCCCCAACCTTAAGGGTGAATAAGAAAGGCCAAACCACTAGGACAAGGATAGTTATCTGAAAAGTTATGTTTTGAAAATAATAAATATTTTTTATAAAGTTTGTAATTTTACATAATTTTATTTTAATAAATATCAAACTTTTTAATTATTTTATTTTTAAATATTTTAAAATTGTATTATATTTTTAAAAAATCCATCTTAACATATTTCGTACCAAAATAAAATCCATATGTTTTTATTTTATTGTTACTTTATTTATTTTATAATTTACAAAAATTAAATTGGAAAAATTTATATTCATATTTTTAGCATATTAATGATTATGGCACACTAATAAAAGTAAATAGTAAATTAACATAATTATAGATTAGGATTTAAGTTAAGCATAATTATTTTTATACGTTTTAGAATAATAACGTACTTGGAGCTTTTGTGGTGATCTTGATTGTTTAAACTGGAAATTATCAGTGGATATTTTGCAAAGAGGTAGGGATTTTATTACTCATCTTTTGTGAGGTTTTGATCAATTAAAATTGATTGTTTACATTGCAAGATATGTATACGATATTTTAAATGTATATGAACATCACTCATGATACAATAATGTGAAACTCATCCTCTATTGTACAATGAGCATAGATTGATTTGACATGTGTTGATATAATTGAGAAGTGTAGTTAAGATATACTAACTCTATATAGAACAAATGATTATAGAGGAATGGTAAGACATAAAGAGAACGGCGGTTACGTCATTGGACACGAATACCCTAAAAGGTAAAGTAGCGGGGAGGTGATGACGCTCCCTTGGGTCGGAAGTCCTAGAATGCACTATACAGGAGTCAACTTGGTGAGAATCTAGGGCTTAATGTCCCCTCACCCAACACTCTTGGAATGATTGAAGAGTAGAAAAGCATGCCCTTTTGGGTTTCAATAAGTTGAGTGATGAGATACCCCAATGAAATGTGGATACCTTGGAACATTGATGAATAATAATATTTTTATATATGTATGTGTGTAAAACTCGATAATGATTAGCGTAAGGTATCTATAGAATATGATCATAATGAATCTCATAAGATGAATAATGATTGAAAACTAACAAACCATGCAGGCGTTAATACGGTAATTAATAAAACCTAAAAGTGAATAATGGTATTCCCTACTAGGCATGTCGATGCTCATTCCTATAATATTTTCATGTCTCAAGTGGAGTTCAGTGTAAATTATCCGATGATGAGTAGACGACAACACCGTCGGTATCGTGTTGGAAAATCTTAGCTTTATCTATAACTCAATCAAAACATGTAAGATTCACAAAGCTATTGTAATGGTTGAGTTTGGACTAGAAATTGTACTACGATGATGATAACTGTATTTTTAATATTTGGTATTACACTAAAACTGTGAAATGTTATTTAAAGCATGTTCTTATTCTCTGTTTCTTTTACAGACCGATGGGCAATGTTTTATTGTTTTGAATTGGTACTGTAAATTAAATTTATTTATATTATTCAATACTGCTAACCCCCACATAGGGCCATTACAGATTTTGATAGCAGAGCCTAGGTTTAATTAACCTAAGGGGTGTAACACTACCTTAAAAATTAATTTTTTGAAATAGTTTAAAGTTAAATTTTAATGTCATCATTATGGATACTAATCTAATTAAACTCTCACAGTCAATAGAAACCATGCCGCCAAGATGTCAAGTGCAATCGTCTGAACAGTCACAACCTATTGAGTAAGTTCATCCTACCATGCAACCTCAACCAATGGAACAAGCTCAAGAAGTTGCGCAACCCTCCTTGACAAGCAGCATAGCCTCAACCAGCTACGTTAGGAGTAAACAACTTAGAACTAATACTTCAAGCTTTGTAGGATGTGTAAAGACTTGCAGAAGGTCGTGACCCTAAACAATGTCACCTAAGTCTGTTGAAAGAGTTCATGAAGTAAAAATCCCCTACATTCATTGGTGCACCCAATCTTGCCATGGCAGAACAATGGCTTAAGGTTGTTAAGAAGAAGTTAGATACTCTGGGAATCCCACAGGAATACCGAGTCAGTTTAGCCATGTATGTATTTGAGGGTAAAGCTGGGGAATGGTGGAATCTTCAAAATGATTATGACGTGCCGAATCTCACTTGGGATCAGTTTGAGACGACATTCTAAATACATATGTGGTCCAAAGTCACAAACAAGCAATGCTGCATGACTTTGAAAATTTGGTACAAGGAGATATGTAGGTAGCCAAATACCAGGCCCGATTTATAGAACTATCTAATTACAAGCCCATTGCAAGGTGCAAAAAGTTCAAAAATAATCTATGGCCAAAAATTGGACAAATGATAGCTGACATCCCATCCACTGAGTTTCTTGAACTTGTAGCAGTTGCTCAGCATGCAAAGTCAAAGCTAAACAACTTCTATGGAGAATACAAGGGTCCCAGTGGGCGCCAGAAGATGATAAACAAAAAGGAAAGGTCACAAGGACAAGTAATTCATAATAGCGGAGTAAGTATTAGTGGTGGATCCTTAGGTAGCGGTTGCTTCTAGCCATATACTTGTCATAGCTATGGACAAGTGGGATACTTGAGAAGGAATTGTCCCAATAGCACTGCGCAGCCATCTTTTGTCCCAAGGCCATAAGGTAGTCATTTTGGATCCACTATGTAGGGAGGGAATCAAAACTGAGGGGCATCCAAGCAAAACTTTCCAGTTTCTCATGCTTTAGTAACCCAACCTTGAGGGTTCCAATCCTAGTACAATTATTAGCAGCAGCCATAGGGTTTGAGTTTCTATCCAAATCAAAACTTCAAACTAACTCTTGAGGCTTCTATAAATCAAAGATCATAAGCTTCTGTAAATCAAAGATCATACTTTCCTAGGAGGGAAAATAATGCTAGTAACAAACAAGTGAATGGAGGGAAGGAAAACAATGATAAGGGAAACACAATAGCTCAGGCTTATGCTATTATAGTTTCGATTGAACAAACAAGGCAGGTTGACAACTCTATTGTAAATGGTATGATTCATGTATCTCACTCTTGGGCCGATGTATTATTTGATACTTGTGCTACTCATTCATTCATATATATATTATTTACTTCTATACTAGAACTAGAAATTAAAACATGTAACTCTTCGTTAACCCTTAGTATATTGATGGCTGGAATAGCTGAAGTCTCTATGATTTGTGAATAAGTGTGTGTCATCATAGAGGAACATAGATTATCAGCTACTTGTATGTAATAACCATGACAGAGTTTGATCTAATCCTAGGAGTGGATTGGTTAGCTAGGTATCATGCTATCATAGACTGTCACCAAAAACGTGTCTCATTATTTATAAAGAATGACCAAATCATTGATTTTCAAGCTAAGATGAGAACAGTGACACCAAATCCTATGTTAAAAACTTGTATTTGAGGACAAAGGAATTTTACCAATCTTGGAATGATCTTTGCTTAAAAGGGAGAATCGAAAAGGAATGACTCATTTGCATGTACTTCTATGGTGGACGAATTCTCAGATGTTTTTCCAAAAGAATTGCCTAGACTTTTGCCCAACAGAGAGATGGAGTTTGTCAACAAATTAAATCCGAGAGTAGCTCCTATTTCCATCACTCCATACCAAATGGCACCTACTGAGATGGTAGAACTAAATGAGCAAATGGATGAACTACTAGAAAAAGGATTCATTCGACCAAATATGTCACCTTAGGGAGCTCTAGTGCTATTTGTGAAGAAACATGACAGATCGTTGAGACTCTATGTTGATTATCGCTAGCTCAATCGGTTGACCATTAAGAATAAGTACCCCTGCCCTGAATTAATGAGTTGTTTGATCAGCTGGAAGGATCTTGATACTTCTCAAAGATTTACTTATGGTATGGATATCACCAACTAAAGATAAGGGAAGAAGATGTTCCAAAGATGGCTTTCTGAACTTGCTACGGTCACTTTGAATTTCTTGTTATGCCTTTTGGATTGACCAACACATCTGTGGCTTTCATGGACTTGATGAATCGTGTTTTTCAACCATACTTAGATCAATTTATCATTATTTTCATAGATGATATCCTAATTTATTCCAAAACCAAAAAATGGCATGCTGAACATTTGAGAATTGCTCTACAGACGTTAAGAGAATATGGCCTATATGCGAAGAAGGATAAGTATGACTTTTGGATGACTAAAGTTAAGTTCCTAGGACACGTTGTCTCTGAAGAAGGCATCTCAATAGACCCCTCCAAGATTGAAGTAGTGTTAAAATGGGAACGCCTAAAGAACATGTCAGAAATTGAAGTTTCCTCAAATTAGCTAGATACTATCAACGCTTTGTGGAGAACTTTTCGAAGATTGCTTCTCCATGGACAAGGCTCACTAGGAAGAATGTTAAGTTCGTGTGGGACAATAAATGTGTGAAAGCATTCACGGAATTGAAGTAGAGACTCACCAATGCACCTGTACTTGTCCTTCCCAATAACAAGGAGCCTTACACTATGCACATTGACGCCGTAGGAAATGGTTTGGTTTGTGTGTTAATGCAACATGATCGAGTAGTTGCCTATATCTCACGTTAATTGAAACCTCGATAAAGGAATTATCCTACACATGATCTCAAGTTAGCTGTTGTGGTTTTTGCGCTCAAAATTTGGAGATATTACTTATATGGTGCAAGGTTTGAGGTCTATACAGATTACCAAAATTTAAAGTATTTATTTACTTAAGAGGATCACAATCTAAGACAATGGAGATGGATTGAATACATGGTAAATTATGACTTTAGCATTCAATATCATCTTGGAAAAGCAAATGCAGTGGTGGATGCTTTGAATCATAAGGAGAATGGGATCATGGCAAGCTTAACATTGGAGGAATGGAGGCGAGCAATTACCATTGCTGACTTTGCTTGCAATATTATGAAGAAGATGAAAGAGCCTTCTTGTTCAATGTGATAGTTACCTCTACGTTAATCTAGCAAGTGAAACATGAATAATGACATAATGAAGGATTATGTATGATTTGGGAGCAAATACAAAATAGTGAACACCTGGATGGATGGCAGATTAAACCAAGAGGATTCTTACTTTATAAAGGGAGATTGGTTGTTCTATAAGACCCTTATCTTAGGCATGCAGTGTTGGATGAATCACACCGTTCTAAGTTGGCTATTCATCCTGGAAGCTCTAAGATGCATATGGATTTGAAGTGACAATACAAGTGACAAGGAATGAAACGTGATGTAGCAACTTTTGTCTCCAAATGCATGACATGTCAATAGGTCAAAGCAGAACATCAAAAGCCTGGAGATAAGCTGAAGAGCCTACCTATTCTAGAATGGAAGTGGGATCATGTGACGATGGATTTTGTTACCGGATTTTCTAGAACTCAAATGGGACATGATGCTATTTGGGTAATTGTGGATCGTTTAACAAAAATAGCCCACTTCATGCCAATCAAAACAAGCTATAATGTCTCCAAGTTATGTTAGTTGTATGTAGAAAAAATAGTGACATTGCATTGTGTACCATTATCGATAGTCTCTGATAAGGATACACATTTTACATCAAAGTTTTAGAGAGGATTACAGAAAGCTTTAGGAACTCAATTGAGTTTTAGTATGGCTTTTCATCCTCAAATAGATGGACAATTTGAACATGTTATTTAGATTCTAGAGGATATGCTTCAAGCTTGTGTGTTGGACTTTGGAACTAATTGGGCCGCACAGTTACCATATGTTAAGTTCGCATACAACAACAGCTATCAAGCAAGTATTGGAATGGCTTCATATGAGGCTTTATATGGTAGGCCATGTAGATCAAGGAAGAGTGACTTGATCTTGGACCTCAATTTATTAGGGAAACAATGAATAAGATCCAACTTATTCATCAATGCTTTAAGACAGCTCAAAGTCGACAAAAGAGTTATATGGACAAGAGAAGGTGACCATTAGAGTTCATGGTTGGAGATTATGTATTTCTAAAAGTAAAACTAAAACGTGGTGTATCTCGATTTGGTGTTAGAGGAAAGCTAGTGACAAGGTATACGGGACCATACAAGATTGTAGAATGGATTAAATTGCTTGCTTACCATTTAAACCTACCACCACAATTGTGTCATGTACATAATGTATTCCATGTGTCGATGTTGAGGAAATATGAACCAGACCCATCACATGTTATCACCTGGACAGATGTCCCAATCCAAGAAGACATGACTTATGAGGAAGTTTCAATTCAGATATTGGATCGTGAAGTAAAAATTTTACATTGTTGCAAAATTCCTCTGGTGAAAGTAATGTGGCAACATCATGATTGAGATGAAGCCAATTGGGAACTTAAGTTTGAAATAAGAGAGAAGTATCCATATTTGTTTTAATAAAATATTTAGATTTATGAAAATTTCGAGGACAAAATTTCTTAAAGAATGGGAGAGCTGTAACCCCTATTATTTTTAACAAGTATAATTGTATATAATTTAAATTATTAATGTGCCAATTTAAATTTTTTGAAATTTTGATTTGCATCTAAAAATTATTCCATATTATTTATTTTCCTATTTTTAATTTTTCTAAAATTTTTCCTACTCCTATTTAGCATCTTTACTAAAATGTCCTTGGAATCATTAGTTAATTTCAAAAATGGAATTTTGGCATTTTCCTTCAAAGCCTTCCTATGAAGACTCTCCCCTATCTCTGTCTTTGTTGATTCTCATCGATTCTTAAACAAGAATCCTGCATTCAATGGAACATTGATTTTTTTTCCTTTTCTTTCCTTTTCTTCTTTTCCTCTTTTTAATCTCCCTTTCTCTGTCTCTCTCTTCACTTCCTTCTTCTTCTTTCCTTCTTTCTGCTTCCATTTTTCTCCCACGGTAGCCACTATGCCAAGAGAGACCTAAGAAACTAAATCTCTAAATCTCACCCATTTTTCAATTGAAATCACATAAACTTCACTTAGCAACTCATAGATCAAGGAAACTTGAAGATTTCAATATCTAAACAACATTTTTAGGCTGAGATTAGAGGTAAGGTTTTCAAACTTAAAACTTAGATTTTGATTAGGTTTTAAATATGTAAATCCATGGAAATAAGTTTATATTGATGGAGATGATTATATATTGTTTTTAGGCTTAGAAAGCTGTTAGAAAACCAAAATTTGAAGAAAAGCTCAAAAATTTAGATTTTGAGTTCTTTGGGAGAATTTTTCTAGGTGAAAACGACGTGTCACTTTCTTTAAAATGACATGTTGTTTTTGCAAGGGAAATTTAATAAAAATAGGCTGAATTTTAGGCTTTAAGTAGGGTTTGAACCCCCAGCCTCAAGGATGAATAAGAAAGACCAAACCACTAGGACAAATATAATTATCTAACAAGTTAAGTTTTGGAAATAATAAATATTTTTTATAAAGTTTGTAATTTTACATAATTTTATTTTTAAAAAATATCAAACTTTTTAATTGTTTATTTTTAAATATTTTAAATTGTATTATTTATTTTAAAAATCCATTTAACTTATTTCGTACCAAAATAAAATCCATATGTTTTTTATTTTATTGTTACTTTATTTATTTCATAATTTACAAAAATTAAATTGGAAAAATTTATATTCATATTTTTAGCATATTAAAAATTATGGCACACTAATAAAAATAAATAGTAAATTAACATAATTATAGATTGGAATTTAAGTTAACTATAATTATTTTTATACGTTTCAGGATAATAACGTACTTGGAGCTTACATGATGATCTTGATTGTGTAAGCTATAAATTATCAGTGGATTTGCAAAGAGGTGGGGAATCTATTACTCATCTTTTGTGAGGTTTTGATTAATTAAAATTGATTATTTACAATGTACGATATGTATATGATATTTTGTATGCATATGAATATTACTCATGACACAATGATGTGGAACTTATCATGTATTGTACAGCGAGAATAAATTGATTTGACATGTATTGATATAATTCAGAAGCATGGTTAGGAAATACTAACTCTATATGTAATGAATGATTATAGAGGAATAGTAAGACGTAAAAGAGAGCAGTGGTTACGTGCTTGAGCACAAATACCCTAAAAGGTAAAATAGGGGGAGGTGATGATACTCCCTTGGGCCAAAAGTCCTAGAACATGCTATACATGAATCGACTTGGTGAGGATCCGAGGCTTAATGTCCCCTCACCCGATACTCTTGGAATGATTGAAGAGTGGAAAAACGTGCCCTTTTGGATTTTGATAAGTTGAGTGATGAGATACCCCCTTGAAATGTGGATACCTAAGAGCATTGATGAATCATAATATTTGAATATATGTATGTGTATGAAACTCAGTAATGATTAACGTAAGGTATCTACGGAATATGATCATAATGAATCTCATAAGATGAATAGTGATTGAAAACTAATAAACCATGCGGGTGTTTATGTGGTAATTAATATAACCTAAAAGTGAGCAATGGCATTCCCTATTGGGCATGTCAATGCTCATTCATATCATATTTTCATCTCTCAGGTAAAGTTCAGTGTAACTTATCCGACTAGGAGTAAACGACAACACCGCTGGTGTCGTGTTGGAAAATCTTTGCTTTATATGTAACTCGTTTAAAACGTATAAGATTTATAAAACTATTGAAATGGCTGAGTTTGGATTGGGAATTGTAATATGATAATGATGACTGTATTTTTAATATTTGGTACTACACTAATACTGTGAAATGTTATTTAAAGCATGTGTTTATTCTTTGTTTCTTTCAAAGACCCAGGTGCAACATTTTATTGTTTCGAATTAGTATTGTAAATTAAATTTATTTATATTATTCAATACTGCTAACCCTCACGTAAGGGCGTTAGACTTTAACAGCCAAATTCGGATACACTAGAATTTAAATGTGCACTATGAAATCCAAATAAATAAACACTCCAAACTCAAACTAACTTGGCTCGCAAGAAGACGCATACACACGACTTAAATTTTAAACACAAAATCGAAATTATCAACTCAAAAACCTAGAGCAAAAAAATTAATTAACCAAACATAATTTTGAAGCCAGGAAATCAACAAAACTTCTAGGATAAAATTCGAATAATCAGCACGATTGTCTACCCATTGTTGCTTGTGAGATGAATTTTGTTAATATGTTGAACTAGGAAATTTCTTGATACCTGATAACCTGTTGACCGACAATTTGGTGTAAATTCTACACATCGCACAAATATATGAATTCTTTATTGTAACTATATAGTAGTTTCTTTAATATACTAGTAATTAACATTTTGCTGCAAGACTATGCAGCTTGTGATTTATATATGAATATATATATATATTTGTGCACTTGTTATTAATTTTCCATCATTGTCACATTTAAATTTATTTTTTGTTTTAATTTTGATAATTATTCGTTTAAACTTATTTTACAGTTGCAATTTTGCTCAAATTGATAACACCATTTAAATTAGTGATGTAAATATCTATATGTTACTCTTATCTTTTGTATTTTCCTACTAAACTCTATGTGCGATATAAAATTACCCTTAAACTTTTAATTTGGACAATTAATAACCGTTTCTTTCCGTCATTAATTTAAATGACCCGATCAATTGTGGTTACAACGCATCAAGCTGACTAGCTTATGGTGTTAATTGTCAAAATAAAAAGTTTAAAAGACAATTTACTAAAGAATGTAAGGAGGAAAAGGTGAAAAATCAGTCCAATAAAATTTATTTATTTTAAACCCTTCTCGTGATACTAGTTGAACCTCACAAATTATGCACATGGGAGTCATCTTCAAAATTTTATCTATATGTTAAATTTCTATAATCGTATTATTATTATTATTTTAATTGATATAATGATAAAAATCTTATCGCTAGTCAATTCACAACTAACACAAATCTCTTCATAGCTATCACTTTTAAAATAATATGGATTGCATGGTAAAAACTAAATAGAAACACATCTACTATTTCAAAGAAGTACATTAAGAAATGATTAAAATATAGAGAATCTTTTGACAAAATTAAAAAAAAAAAAAAACTAAGCGTGAGCATCCCCCTAAAAAAAACTAAGCATGAGCATATATAGAAAAAAAAAGTGTTAATATAAAGTAAGAAAAAAAAACGCATTTCAAAATTCTCCCAATAGAATTAAACTAAAAAAATTGCATTTATTAAAAAACAACAGTTAAAGGATAGGTTGAAAAAGCTTTTAAAAAGAGACACATTACATGAAAAACTATTGCAGTGGGCTA
Organism: Artocarpus heterophyllus; assembly: GCA_025403435.1. Lineage (NCBI taxonomy): Eukaryota > Viridiplantae > Streptophyta > Magnoliopsida > Rosales > Moraceae > Artocarpus > Artocarpus heterophyllus. Next base: position 14,610,283 of record CM046328.1, read on the forward strand.
ATTACAAGAACCTAACCATATTATTTTAATAGTAGCAAGTGAGAGCAAAAAAATATTCCATAAAAACATGTAGAAAATAAAATAGTAAATTAAAAAATAACATATTTGGAAGAAGTTATTTTAATATGAAAGAATTTATCTTGACATGGCAAAATAACAAAATAATAAAGAAGTACAAAAAACAGTTAAAAAGAAAAAAAAAATGTACAACTTTTTTAAAAGAAAAAAGATTTTTTTTAGGGGGTGGAGTTGAAAAAAAAAAGAAACAAAGTTGAAAAAGCAAAAAAAAAAAGAAGCACAATAAAATGTTGAAAAAGAAAATAAAAGGGAACAGATCGTTCTTGATGAATCATTTCACGTTGTTTTTTGTAAGTGCCACACGGTACTTTTACTATAGTAAGATATTTATTTGTTCTTTTTGTTTGTTTGTTGCTTTCTTGCTGGAAGCGATCTCCTGGTGATGTTTCTTTTTTTCCTCCATTCTTTTTCCTCCTTTTTATACCGTAGTGTTTTTTCTTTTCCCCTTTTCCACTAATAATGTCGGCCCTGTTTGATAGTAGTTTTATTTTAGTTTTTATTTTTAAAAAAATTGAAAACAAAAACATTTCAAGGATGTATTGGGATTGTTTTTGAAATTATATTTGGTTGTATATGGTAGTGTTTTTTTTTAAAAAACATTTTTTAATAAAAATTTTTATTTGTATTATTAAAAACAAAAGAAAATGGTTTCCAAGAGGAATTGCTCCAGTGGGCTGTGGATGCCGACAACGACAACGGCTGACCTAGCCCCACCCCGACTGTCACAGGCGACCGATCCCCACCCCCGATGGTTTCCTTTCTCTCTCTCTCGTGCGCGCGACGGACATCCCCCACCCATGATGGTCTCCTTTCTCTCTCTCTTGCACACGCGATGGACAGCCCCCCAGACAACCTTAACAGCCTTCTGCAATGACCCCTAGCCACCCTCGATGGCCTTCCTCGACAACCCCAAATCCCTCATCTGCTCTCTCACTCTCTTTCTCTTTCACCGTGTCTCACGGGGGCCGACACGGGAGGTCAAGGCCTACGAGCTTCGCTACGAGGAGGGCAGTGAGATCGTTGGGTGGAGGGCTTGGGTTGGAAGTCTTGTCGGCAAATGGTGGTCAGAGGGATGGCGGCGAAGGGTGGTCAGAGGGATGGTGGTCTCACCATCGAGGGGGTCCCTTGTTTGAGTTTGGGAGAAAAAAAAAAGTGAAAACAATCTTTTTTTGTTTTCAATTTTGGGGGTTTTTTTGAGTATTTTTGAAATATTTTGGGTTAAAAATTTAACCAAACACAATTTTGAAACCATTCTCATTTTTTGTGCTTTTGAAAATGGGAAAAACATTTTCAAAATCAAAACCAAACAGCACCATTATGTGTGAGGTTACTTAGAGGATATTAAATGAGTCCTAACCTAGTAAATGCTTAAATTTTACATCAGCTACTCACTCTCAGTTTATTCAAAAATAATTAGTCTTAGAGATTTTACTAAAAAATAATCTTATTCTCTTTTTTTTTCCTCCCCTTCTCACAGCACTGCTAAAGTTGTCCAGGGTTAATTTTAACTAGCTAAAGCATGAAAAGAAAAAAGAGAAGAAAAAAACCCAAAAAACATAATCCTAATGAGAAGAAAAACAGTTGACTTATTCTAAGGAGGCGTCTTTTATTTTTCTTTCCCCTTACACGAACAAGAAAAACATTCACATTAATTTTGCCAAGACAACTTAAGAAATTGAAACCATCGACATCAGCTAATCAAATCTGCTTGCTCTTGGATCCTGCCCACCATTTCATACACAGAAGCCGCAATCTCATTCACTGACGTTAGCTGAGAGTCATCTTCAACCTGTTTCACATATGTAAAGCGGAAATCCCATGTTTTTCATCTAAATCATGTAAGATAATATAAAACTAAGCAAAACCTAGCAACTGTTTTTAACTAACCTTGACACTAAAAGAGTAAAGAATCATACTATCCGCGGTCGTGACATTCAAGTGAAGAACCACAAGGCCCAGAAATTGCAATCCGACTACCATATTCACGAGCTGCTTCTGATGTCTTTTCAAAAGAACTTTTATGTTGGCGTGGCTGTCCACCATTGTCACCTCAACATCGGCTATAGCACGTGGCTTCTCCGCCACCGTTGATTTCGTTGATTTCAATTCCGCAGCAGACTTTTGATTGACCAGAAAGGTTGAGTATTGAGGGAAGATGAAGAAATCCGAGAAGAGAGGAGGGACAGTATTGGAATGATCTGATTGTTGATTGATTCGTCTGTGGACCTCTAAGCATTGGATAAGTTGTTCAAGTTCCTTCACAAAATTAATGGCTCCTCCGATTATTGATGCTTGGTCTGCCTACATATGCAAAACAAGTTTTTCTTTTTAAAAAAAAAAAATTAATCAAGAAAGTTACTATCAATTCACAAGTAAATTGACTGGATGTTTTGTCACGTTTGCCTCCAATATTTGCGATTTACGAAACAATACTAACACAAATCATTATTCAATCAAATACTCAAAAAAAAGTCAACCATAACTAGATGGTAACTATGTCGAGCAATTATATAGATTGCTATAGTTTGCATATCAAATCAAATAACTAATCGATGACTTTGGACTGGTCACAACGTAGACATAAATGTCTATGGTAACTACGTTATTTTTATTTTTATTTCTTAAAAAATTGTGCAAGAGACTTGCTATCATTGGCAATTTAGTTAGGACGTTCTAGCTTGCCAAAATATCAATTCTCTTTTTTTTTTTTGGTTAAAAAAATTATGTTGATGTAATTTATAGATTTAATTTCAATGTAACGCTTAAAGAGTATGTTAACGCCGGTCGACTTCTTTTCAAAATTTTTGTTTATCAGAATAAAATTACAAATTTGATCCGTGGTACCTTATTAACAAAAATAATACTCAAAAAGCAAGATCTTATCAAGAAAAAGGAGAAAAAACTCGTGTAATCGACAAAAATAATATCCAAAAACTCATATTCAAGTTGTGATGATTTGAATTTTTTAATTTAAATTGAGAAATCTAGATTGTGTGTTCAAATTGCTATACAAATCGACGTTTAGATGTGCAGCAGTGTTAATCTAAATTGTGAATAATTATCGAATTTGTGTTTAGATAGATAGTATAAAAAGTTATTTGAAAATTATTGGTTTCTAATAAATGTAATAAAACCTTATTATTTATGACATATTTGATAGAAAATATACCCTTTTTTTCCCCTCTAAATGCAATAAAAGAAAAATTGTTTCAGTTGGATATGAAATGAACAATATATTTTTTATTTTTCCAAAAGTAAACGAGAGAAAAACTCAATTTAACTTGAGTTATAGATCCGAAAGTAAGGGGGGAGGAGAATTTTTTTCTTCTCAAAACTCAATTCGAGTTTAAACCTTACCAAAGAATAATTAGATCTTTGACTCAATTTGTGTTTAAGTTCTTGATTTGAATCATCAAACCAAACGAGACCAAGATATATTTAGATAACAAAAGTCGATGTGAATATGAAAGAATAGGATAGAGAAGTAATAGTACTCTTTGGACGTAAGAAGAAGGCATCATGGATCGGAGAATCGAGAGATAATCGTTCATCTGTTTCCTCCGGTTGCGTTCGACTGCGATGTGGGTCATCCGTTGACTCTCAACCTCCTCCTTGCTCTTGACGCTCCTCATACGGCGTCGCTTTTGCCGGCTGACGCTGGCGGCTGCAGCTGCCGGAGAAAAGTTGGGGTCTTGAATATCATAATTAGTATTGCCATTTTGCACCATTGAAGAAGATTTTTTAGTGCAGTGGTAATCTAAGTACTTCCCATTCGTGAGGTTGGAACTTTGTCCCACACTTGTATTAATGTCGTGCGCTAGGATCTTGGTGTGATTCTTCATGTCGCCTTCTACAAAATCATATTGAAGATTCTTGAGATTATAACTAAATGGGTCTTGTTGAAAAACTACAGTTTCTAAGGCCATTACTATCGATACTCTCTCTCTCTCTCTCTCTCTCTCTCATATAACTGTCTCAATCTCAAGCTTTTTCTCTACTTTTCTGTAGCAAGGCTAAAATTAGTACTCAATATGATGTGCGTCAAGCATAACCACAATGCTTTGCTTTTATGGAGAAGGCAAATGCAGTATATCATTAAAAAAGGGCCTAAAACTTATTTATTATTAGGTACCGAGGGCGCTAGTGGGCACCAATCAAATATGTATTTTTTAATACCAAGTTGTCTAATTGGGTCTTGTTGGTAATACAAACGCGTTAAAAGGTTTTTTTTATTTTTTTATTCATGGAAAATCTGCCGTTTATTTTTTGGAATTACAATTCAAGGACGATAATTAAGGCGATTGTGACACCCTGTGGTATAATTTCATTTGTGTTGCGGATATGCAGCATTACTAGAATCTGGCCATAGTTGCGTTTGTTTTGCAAAATATATTATCATAAGAAATTCATTTCGGACCAAGGTTTGATAATTAGAAGATTTTTGTGGTTGAGCAAAAAAATATAAAAATAATCAAATCTTCACCATGTACCAAAGTTTAATATGATTAGGAGTCGTGTATATATATATATATATATATATATATTATATACACTACAAAAAATTAAAATTTACCAAAATTTTTATATTTTTTGGTCATATATATATATATATATTATATACACTACAAAAATTGGACTTTTAGTCACAACAAGAAGATTTTTTTTTTTTTAAAGAAAGTAAACAAATGAGTCCTATAATGCAATCAATAACCTATGGGGCTGAATAAACATTTTCCCTTTCGATGAATTCTTTTGTTAAGCTTTAGCTCTATATAGAAGTTTTAAGATATATAATACTAAAACATTTACTAAATATGTAGGTATTCTTCGTTATACGTCTCAAGCAATTCTTCATCAAACAAACAAGACCAATCGTGATATCTGTGATACATACCAATATTTAATCAAAATTAGAGGAAAGAGCATATTTTAATTTAAAATCAAGAAGCCAGCTAACGTAATTTGGCAAATTAAAAAAACTTGCCACTGAAAAGAAAGTAGGCAATGTTGTTGGTGGGAACTAAAAATGATACTTATCAGTGGGTAACTAACTATCTTTGAGCTATTAGATTCTACAAAAAAAAAATGATTTTGATTAGATTCAACAACTTCAAAATATACGTCATCACCGGTCAGGAGGGTCTGAATAAATCCTGAAGAAAGTAATATCTAAGAAAATAGTTTAACGTAGTAAGTGAAATTGTGAAACAAAAGGAAGCAAGGCACAAGGTGGAAAGTTAGGGGTGCCTTGGCAGGGGAGAATCCATGTTTGTGACTACACAAATAAACGAGGCAAGAATCTGCAACCTGCAAATCGTCTACGATAAAGACTAATTAGCACCCTTTCCAATGACTGACTTCTCAATGTGTTTTCTTTCTTATTGTGTTTTCCCCCTCATGCTTCGGGTTTAACCCTCTCCATGCAATCTCGTCTTTTCCATCACTTTTCCGCAGACATATAATTCAATTTGTGTTAACCCCATTTCCATGAGACATTCCTATCTTTCTATCTCAAATTGCCATGAATATGTGTGCATGTTTGCTTGACAGGAGACCTATATATTGTCTAATCACGGGTTTAGGGACAACCCCAAGTAAATTAGCATCCCGGGATATAAGAGCACACGCTTGAATGTATAACTAGGATGTGTCATTATCATATTTTTAAACGGTAGAAATTTCCTTCCCTCTCTAGTTAATACTGAGATAAGGAAAAAATCATGGCGGCGAATAAACTCTGAGCTCGTTATAGATGGTAAATATATTTCCAACATTTGTTTAACTAGGTTGAAAATTCTTGAGAAAGAGATCGTAGTAATTAAGTTAAAATTTTCTGTCTCACTTTCTATTTTAATGGTCGTCCCTCTAATTGATTTGTGACACGTCATTGAATTTATCAAGGATTTGATATTTACTGTGATCAGGATATTAAATTTAGCTGATGTGATAAACAAGTGGCCATAGAAAAAGTGAATGGGACAGAAAAAATAGAGATAACAAATTTGGCCATAGTAATGGAAAATAAATTTCTAATTAGTAAAAGAACTAAAAAAATTATACATGTATGTTTTACATACATGAGTTTACAAACATGCCTCTTTGCATTCATGCATGAATAAATTTGAAATCACTCTTGGTTTAATGATAGTTTAGGTCATGCAATATAAATTTTAATCATGCAGTTTTTTTTTTTTTTCCAGGGAGGGTTTTAACGAGACCTTTTCACCAAATAGGTCCTCTGGTTCCCCACTGATGCAGCGTGGACTTTTATTTAAATTCTAAATTTTTAAGTTGTTCTATTATTTATTTATTTATTTATCGTAGAGATAAGAATATTTTGATATTTTAAAAAGGTTTAGTTTCCTTAATTTTGGTTTTCAATTGTAGAATAGTTAGTTTACTTTTTATTTTTTAATTTTCAAAACTATTTATTTTCTTAATCATATTTGTAGTGTCCCATACTGTTTGGGACAATTTAGGATGTAGATATGTTAGTCCCATCATTTGTAACAAGGTAGCACTACTAGAAATTGTAGAATACACGACGCTCAATCAACGATAGTTTCTTATAAACTATTGTGTTAAGTGGGGTAAAACACATGGGGAGTACAAAACAAACACAAAAACCGTTGTAGTAGTGACGAAAGATTCCACGACAGTTTTTACGAAAGACTGTCATAGTCAAAAAATATATTTAAGATGGTTTTTAATGAAAGATAATCAATGAAATTTTAAAAGTCCGTTCTCACCATAATCAGCAAAATTTTAAAAGCCTGTTCTTTCCTTTTCTTCTTCGAATTAATGCTCAAACCTAGCCTTCTCTTTCTAGACCTAGCTTTAACTCTCTCTAAACCCAGCCCTACCTCTCTCTCAAACCTCCAGACCCTCTCTCTCTCTCTCCCGGCCACAACTATCGCCGTCGCCATCTTTGCCTCGACCCAACATGCTGTCATTAGCCTCGAGGCCTCCACGACCCATAAGCTCATCACCATCCCTCATTCATAAGGGTTCTTCTCTCTGAGCTCATCGCCTCCACGACTCCACCGTCATCATTAGCCACGCCGTTGCCCTCCTTTGACCACCATTTGGTAACATTCCATTTCTTTTTTTATTGTTTAGTTTTTTTTATTTTTAGTTGTATAGCTTAAGTTTTAATTATTTACGGTTTGTGTGAATTAATTAGTTTTGTTGTTTAGTTCTAATTCTAGTTTTAGTTCAAATTACTTTTTATGCATTTGTATATGCCTTTGTGTTTGTATATATGATGGCCACTACGTGTTTCATGAAAATCTTTTATGACCATCATAGCAATTGTTTATGTTTTTTCATTGCTCAAAACTCAATAATAATTATTTAGTGTTAATGTGAATTAATTATTTTTACTTATAAAGTTTGTTAGTTTTGTAACTCAGTTTTATTAGTTTTAGTTTTTTGTTATTTTCATGTTCTTTAGGTTTAGTTTTAGTTACATAAAACTAATTAGTTCTTGTTTTAAAATTAATTCTTTTAATTTATTATGTTAATTAGTTGTATTTTTGTTACTTAATATTTAATTTGTGGTTAGAATTATTGTTGCTCTATGTTAGTTATGTTAACATTTGTTACTTAATTAATGTTTGTATATGTGTTTTTATGAATTACTTTTTACATGTGTTTGTATGTATTTGTGTGACTTATTTAGGGTTTAGTTTTAGTTTTTATCATTGTAGTATATGTTTGTGTGAATTATTATTTGGGTGTAATTGCCTACATATAGGTGGTAGAGTAGATATATGATTTTGTAAAAGTTTTATAGTTCAACATAAATATATGATTTTGCAATCAGGGTCATGTATTAATGGATAACTTGGAACTAGCCATCCTATGAGAAATCAAAAATTCTGTTTTTTTTTTTTTTTTGAATGACCAATCTTCCATGATAGTTTTTGATAAAAACCTCAAAAAGCGTCATTGGAAACTATACCTTACATGGCATTTTTTTGTTCATATAAGGCAAAAAGTTTACAAGATTACATGATAGTTTTCAATGAAAACTATTGTGTAATCTACCCATTCCATGACAATTTTTTTTCTCAAAATCGTCATGGTAGCATACTATAGAACACTCTCAATACCTGCCATTAGTGGTATCCCACGACAGTAAAAACCTATCATGAAAAGTCTCTTTGGTACCATGGTGAATGATTTCACGACAGCTTTTTCACTGTCATGGATGCTTTCCATCACGGCTTCATACCATCATGTAATCCTCAGTTTTTAGTTGTGTAGAATTTTTATTAAATGAAATTGAGTGTTTACTCTTCTTTTTTTTCTTTTTTTTTTCTCAACATTACATGGAATCAACGAGTGATTGATGCTTATTTCCCTGGTATTCTGAGCAAATCAACATGTTTATGAAAGTTATGTATTTATAGAGAATTAGCAATTTTGTCTAGCATTCTTGAAATCAACAAATTTTAGAGTTTGTGTTTTTTTTTTTTTTTTTTGGTTATGCTTTTGCTACATCAATTGGTATCAGTGACAAAACATTCTATATTGACTTTATCCATGTCGCCTTCCTATAGACCCAATGCTCATGCGGCCACATCCATCTATACTTCCAAAGCACTCACCCGTCTCAGCGATTTCATACTAGATCAACTTGCTGCTAGAGAGGAGAACTCAATGGTCTTGCGTTGTAGTATGAAAACATTGATTTTGAAGATGAAGAGGAAAATTTTGATGTTGAGAAAGTAATCAAAGGTTTTAATTCTTATCTACTTTTTTATGAAACTTGTGACAAAGAAGATATCTTTAATAAGGATGAAGACAATATTGAAAAATATGCTCATGATCTACTCTTTAATGAAAGCGATGAAGAAGATGATAATGAAATAATTAATTTTGATCCAATCTTCGACGACAATGATAGAGGAGAGGAAAATCGAGACAATTATCTTGATTCATTATTTGACGACATAGAAGGTAACAAATAAGAATGATGCACAATGGTCTTTTGTTTAAATTTTAAATTTTTAAGTTGTTCCATTATTTATTTATTTATTTATTTATTATTAGAAATAATAATATTTCTAAATTTTAATAGGTTTAGTTTGCTAAATTTTTATTTTCAATCATAGAATATTAATTTCCTTTTTATTTTCATATTTTCAAAATAATATAATTTTTTTATTTTATTTGCAGTTTCTCATTACTATTTGGGAGAATTTTGCCTACAAATATGTTATTCATATCATATGTAATAAGATGAATTTTTTTAAAAAAAATTAAAATGTTTACTCTTCTTATTTTTTTCAATTTTCTCAGTATTCTATAGAATCAATGAGTGATTGATGGCTATTTTCCTAACATTTTGAGTGAATCAACAGGTTTATAAAAGTTCTATCTTTCTGTATTCATAGAGAATCAACGAATTTTTTTGATAATTTTGAAATCAATAGATTTTAGGAGTTTATCTTTTATTTTTCTATTTTGTTCTACTTCTGCTACATCACATACCCAAGTCATGTGTTGTTGTTGTTTTTTTTAAAAAAAAAAATTAGCTTTTGCCATTTATAAGCTTATAGACTTGTTTACCTGCAACGTTAAACTTTGTAATTATTAACACCAATGGCCCCCTAAACTTTGGGCTCCCTCCCATTTGGCCTCCTGAACTTTAAAAGTCATCATTTTGCTCCTTGAATTTTCAAAATTCTTCACATTGCCTCCTGAATTTTAAAAATCATTATTTTGCCCCTAAACTTTCAAATCTTCTCATTTTACCCTATGAACCTCTAATTTTCTGTTCAAATAAATAAAATTAAGTCTACATGATTCACACATGGTCACCTATAACAACAAAGATGATACTTTATCCATACAAATCAAGTGGGTTTAATAACGTCTATTTGAGCAGAAAATTGGTATTTTAGACGGCAGAGTGGTAGTTTTTAAATTCCACAAGGTAAAATGGAAGAAACCTTAAAGTTTAAGGGTCATTGATGTTAAAGTCCTCATATGATTAATAGTTAGAAGAAAGGATGAGTATTTCATTTTGGTGCCAATACAAAATTGCAATCTGATCAAAATTCTCCTTAAATTTTAGTTTTTTAGATGTGTGCGTGTGTGAGGGAGAGAGAACAGCTCAAAATTAATAATTGCAATACCCTCCAAATTGTTCAACTTAGCCAAAAATATTGAGAGGATTAAGAAAAAATGATTCTGATGAAAATGCCTCTAATACGAGCTAATTCATTAATGTCAATATATATGGTTACATAATGAATGGTAATCAATGTCATCGTTTACGTCAAATATCTAATTAATTCCAGTTAACAAACTAGTAACTCTTATTCAAAAAAAAAAAAGAAAAAAGAAAAAAGAAAAGAAAAGAAAAGAAACACTACTAACGCTTCTAACGAAACGGCGGCTGACATAAGCTTTAACATTACTGTGGCGATTGGTTTATAAGGCTAAATCATATTTTAAACCATTTCGTTACAATGTGTCTTTTCACAAAAATTTTAATTTCTGTAAACTCTTCGTTCAAATCCGCAAACGAGCTATACATTTGGCAAAAAGAGAGAAAATAGGACGGAGAGGAAAAGGATAAGGTATAGAAAATAAAAATGACGGGAAAGGAATTTTTTTTTTTTTTTGGTTTGGTATGAAACGCGGGAAGAGAGAGAGTTAGTCTATGACTACTATTTTACGTAATTAAATGTATAATAATAATTTACAAATCATGAGGTCAAAAATTAATTTCATCATGCTGACATAAGTATGATAGATTTTGCCTCCCAAATCTTTTAATTTGTGGGAAGATTAAAAAATTGTCCCACTTGTACTATTTTCCCCTTATAATTTCTCTTCCTTTTTCTTTTCTCTCCTATCAAACTCACTTCTATAATTTTTTTCTCCCAAAGTCACTCCACCTTCTTTCTTTCTTCCACTTTTCACCCCCATCAAACATAGTGTAAACTTTACTATAAGTCACATTTCAGTGGTAGCAACTCATTATTAATGGTTCTTGTTTTCTCTGTCTCTCTTCATCTTTCAGCTATACGTGACAGTCGTACCAATTTGGACAAACTAATTAACTGATTTACACATGTTATATCCTGGCAGAATCAAAAACCAAATCAAAAAAACATGTTAATTTCCTTAGCAAAATCAGCCATCTGAAATATACAATTTTTCATTTTAAATAATTTCTAATCCACCAATAACTACCCTTCAGATATAAACACTTTTACTACTGAACATGTGTAATGATGAGATAGAGAGCGTCCTACTTACCTCTTTGACAAGCAACAAATCAATTTGTTAATGCCTAAAAAACAACTTGATTTATGAATTATTAGATTTTTAAAACACGTTAAAAAGAATATATGTGTATGTGTGTTTGTGTACATATATATATATATAGATATATATGAATGTGTGCTGTTCTAGTCGTTTTGTCGTTTTTAAACATATTTTTGGTTTTTTCTAATAGATACGTCGACACCAAGTCTTTGTACAGTTTTTCTAATAAGCAATTAACTTATATCTCATAAAATAATTAGATTCCACTAAAACCTACTGTAGCATGTGGCGTTTTACGCCAGCTTGCCGCGTGCTTTGGCATTAATTCTTTCCTTAGCTTGCTTGTAGTTTCAGCATGTTATTAGCTTAGCTAGCATGGTAAGGTTTGAAACACTATGAAATTTAGTTTCTTTTATTTATTCGAGTCCTAGATGCTCCAATATGTAAGTATGTGTGCACGTGGGCATAAATATATATATATATATATTATTTTTGGACTTTCATAATTTTTGGATACTAATTTATATATGTTGGACTGTTGCTACATTAGCTGACTTAAAATAATCTCAATAACTAAACTAACCTGTAGTCGACGGAAACCGCCTTTTAACTATAGTAGTCTTTTTTTAATAAACCCATAAGCTATAGTAGTTTACACCTTAGATTTGAGACAATTATAACTTGAAGTTTTACTAGTAAGTATGTGAAATGCATTTTCTCCATAAATAAAATAACAGGCTTTTCATCGTCGTATGAATCCAATATGTAAATAATTTAGCAAAATAACAAATCCCAATATGAAAATATTTTTCCTTTGGAAGTCGTTAATTTTGTTAAATTATTAGGAATACAACAAACTTGACGAGCATACTCATCATAGTTTCAACATTTGTGTGGGCTCCAAAATAAATTATAATTTTGAATTTGGCATTCAGTTTTAAAATACTAGTGGCTATTACATATATATATACTACGTGCATGAACGTAAAATAACTAGCCATTAGGATTAGGCAACGTAAAGAAGGTTACAAGACTCACGGGATTAAGATAGTGTTCCTGCTAATTTTGTAGAAGCAAATAATATTGCCGACCCTACCGACATTTTTAGGTTTTGTCTTTTCTCTAACCAATTTGCGCTTTGCGTCCTTGTGAGCTGGTAGTCCGTGACCTACACGGCGAGTGTTACTAAATATTGTAACTATATAAACACACACATAGATAAGTTTTCAATGATTGTCGATCTTATAATTATGATAATAATTGTATATCTCAATTATATTTGATGATGCGGTATTTTTATAGCTTGTTATAGGGGTAGCAGGATAAGCAATCTATTAACCTTAAGCTATTAAAAAAAAAACATTTTCTCTCTTATTTTTATTTTTTTCTTAATTTTTATCAAGTTTTCATAAACAATATACGAATGTCAATAACTGACATTGAGAAAATAATTGGGTCAAAATAAGATGGCTGAAAAAGCATTGAAAATATACAACAAGAAAAGCGAAAAACAGAGGCAACATGAAATTTAACACCGATATATATGTTTTTCATTTCTCGTTACTTTAAGCTTTTTCATGTACCCTTTGGTTTTTTATTTTCTGGACTCATGAACAATATGAGAAGACGCTGATAGTCTCTTTCGGAGATTATGCATATGAACTTTATCGTTCGTTTCTAAAAAAAAGAAAAAAAAGGAATTGGTTGATATGTTTTAACAATTAGAAAATTAATGACCAATTAATAGGGCATCGCTATTGACGAGAAATGTATGTGGTTTAGAATAAAATTTTTGATTACTATAGTGTAAAACTCTCACATGTTACAGTGTTTATAACCAAAATTAGTTATAACCATTAGTTCTAATCAATGTTGCTAAACATCCTAGTTGTTGCTTGTATATATCTTTAACATCAATATAAAGAGAGAATAAGTTTCGCGTGATACTCTCAAGGCACTTGAAGCCTAAAATGTTTCATTATTTCTTTTTGAGAAACATTTTCTTTTTCTATCAAACCATTTTTTTAGGCTTTCTGAAATGTTTTTTCCTTTTAAGCTTCTGAAACATTTCTTTTTCTTTTGGCACATTTTTTTTTTACTTTTTACTTTTACTTTTCTTTTATCTTTTTTATTTTTTGTTAACATCCACACATGCTTTTCAACTAATATATTGAAAAGAGCTGACCGCACCATCACAATGTAATGATGATGGCCATCGAGTGCTAGGGATGAAAAGTGATTTTCTATCTAGTAGGCAAGGAATGATTAATATTCATGGGCGAGTAAAAAAAGCCCAGCATGTTCTGTCAACTTTGAAGGCAAGGAAGTTGTTGGCAAGTGGCTATATAGGTCATCTGATGAACATTGTAAATAAGATCAAAAAGAAAAGATGAAGATTGAAGATGTTTCTATGGTTCGAGAATTTTCAAAAGTATTTCTAGAAGACCTGCTAGGCTTACCTCCAATAGAGAAATCGAATTCAAGACAGAACTGCTTCAAGCACTGATCCAGTTTCTAAGACACTGTATAGAATGGCCCTATAGGATCGAAAGAGCTACACACTCAGTTCAAGGAACTTCTTGATAAGGGTTTTATCTGGCCTAATCACTCTTCATGTAGACCACTAGTTTTGTTCATGAAGAAGGACAACTTCATGAGGCTCTGCATTGGCTACTAAGAATTGAACAAGGTGATAGTCAATAACAAGTACCCACAGCCTCAAATTGATGATTTGTTTGATCAGCTTAAGGGTGTGTCTGTGCTCTCGAAGATAGATTTACAGTTAGGATATCATCAGCTAAAGATAAAAGAATAGAACATTCCAAAGACAGCTTTTAGATTGAGGTATGGTCATTGTGAGTTTATGGTTATACCTTTCAGTTTGAAAATGCTCCTAAGGCTTTTATGGATCTGATAAATTGAGTGTTTAAGGATTACCTCGATAAATTTATCATAGTGTTTATTGACAACATCCTTGTTTATTTGAAGAGTTAGGAAGAGCATGCTGAGCACTTAAGAATTGTGCTAGAAAGCTCAAAGAGGCATAAGTTGTTTGCCAAGTTCTCTAAGTGTAATTTCTAGCTTGATCGTGTAGCTTTCTTAGGGCACGTTGCATCAAAAGAGGGAATAATGGTGGATCCCACTAAGGTTGGACTGTTCTTAATTAGAAGCAACCTAAGAATGCAAGTGAGATAAGAAGCTTCTTGGGTTTGGCTAGTTATTACTAGAAATTTGTAGAGGACTTCTCCAAGATAGCATCGCCGCTCACTAATCTAACTCATAAGGGGAAGAAGTTTGAATGTCCCAATGAATGTAAGAAGAGTTTCCATGAATTAAAAAGAAGGTTGACTTCAGTTCTAGTCTTGGCATTTCCAGAAGGAAGTGAAGGATTTGTTATTTATAGTTACGCTTCTAAAATAGGCCTTAGTGTAGTGTTGATGCAAAACAATAGGGAAGTTGCTTATGCCTCGAGATAGTTGAAGGATTATGAGAAGAATTACCTTACTCACAACTTCGAGTTGGCAACTATAGTTTTTACATTGAAAATTTGGAGACACTACTCACAACTATAATTTTTACGTTGAAAATTTGGAGACACTACTTATACAAAGTTGAATGTAAGATCTACATTGACTATCAAAGTTTGAAGTACTTTTTTCACCTCGAAGGACCTAAATATGAGGCAACGGAGATGGTTAGAACTAGTGAAGGATTATAATTGTGAAATCTTGTACCATCCAGGTAAAGTAGATTAGGTGGTTAATGTTCTAGGTAGGAAGACTTCTGCAATTTTGATGTTGTCACAACCCGAATTTTCGAGTTGTTTCTTAATACTTTGTTTACTTACTTAGCTATAAAAATTAGGAAACATTTTTTTGCATAAAAATTTTAATTAACACATTATAAACGCATCATTATTTCCAAAAGAGTTTAGAATACTTATTTATCTTATATTATACATCATAGCATACTTAATATTTTCTTTCAATATTACACATCCCAAAATACTTAATTGCAGCAAAATCATTTATGTGATGGTATTCATACCCTTGACTATACATCTGCTTATTCATTGTTGCCAGCTCAACAGTGATTCTATTTCAGTATCTTGTCTGGATTACCTACAACATAAAATAATTAGATGAGCTATTACTCAGTAAGTCCAAACATAGCCTACAAATAATTTCCATTTGTATGCATGATCCATTTATACTAAAGTATGAACTTTAACTATTCACTCCATATCATAAACTTAACTAGGCCTAAGTATTCATATCAAATGCACAAATGGGTCATCGTAAGACCGAAACTGTAACATATCTTAGAATTCCCATTGGGTCGAGAGATTGGTACAATACATTCTTATCTTATCTGGTGAATCATTTATTGGATTTTAAATTATGATGACATACCATTCATGATGCTTTATAACTTAAGACAAGTAAATCATAAATGCAATTGGTTAAAATAAGAAATAACTTTTTTTGAAAAATATTTTGTCCACATTGTAGGTGGGGTTTGGAACTTACTTGAAATTTTCTCCATACTTATATCCAATTTTTTGATTCCCTCACTATCCATCAAAGTGTCCTGCTTGGGCAATTTATTGTCATTAGTTAAGGTGCCTTTGAAATTGCTACAATATAGAGTGGCAACTCAAAGTAATCTAGGGAATTCGTCTGGAAAAACATCAACGAACTCCTTTACTATCGGAACATCCTCTGGTCCTAACTCAACGTCTTGACCTTTGTTCACTAAATTCACTAGGTAACCTGTGGATCCACTATTTAGCAACTTCTTTGTCTTTAGAGTAGATATTTATACTTTTGACGTCTTAAGGGCTTTGTAGTCTGCACAAACTTCTTGCTTTCGATTGGTCAAAATGTAACTTTGTGATGTCAGCGGTTAATCTTGGTGTCATAGTTTTTTAGGAAATCCATTCCTAAAATAACTTCGTAATCTTGAATAATCGATAAATTCTTTACTAAAAACGATAATTGGTACATGACATAATCAATGATCAGAACTTAGTACCTCACTAGAGGTTAATTCGGTCCTAAAAGTCTAATCTATTCTATCTCCTTCAAACCCCATATGTCTTGCAAATTTGAGTGATGCAAATGAATATGTTGCTCGAGAATCAAATGAAATATAAGCATAAGTTTTAGCTATAGAAAGCTGACCTGTTACCTCCTACTTTGCCCTCACTCTTTGTGTATGTATAAATCCGCCCACTTAGTTTGGGAGCTTCCAGTCGACCCTGACTGATATTAGGACCCTCAATTTGAGCTTGTATTACATGAACTATCCCTTGTAATCTCTGCTAATTCTAGTTGTATTGACCTAAGTTGGATTGCTTTGGTTAATGGAGTAATAATTCTTAGCATAATGTCCTCCTTTGCTACAAATGAAACACTTGCTAGTGCCAGCCTTGCATTCTCCTACATATCTCTTTCTACACTGCCCATATATGGGTTTACCATTTCCTTCATCATTAGGTTGACCTTTCTGATTCCCTTGGTTACTTAAATTCCACTTTCTCTTGTATTATTGTTGCAGTTATGTCCAAGCTGGTTGTTCTAACTTTATCCTTACCCTATGTTACTGCCCCATCCTTTCGCTTGAGAAGCTTGGTTTTGCTTAGCCAAAAACCTTTTCTTTTCTCTAAGCCTTAAAGATCTTCACTCTTTTTTCTTTGTCACTGGAGATTTTGAACTCTGCTCGAGATGCCCGTTTAATGTAGTGTTCCACATCTTTGGGTGATTGACCCCTACTATCAACAATTAGTGTAATATTAGTATGAAACATCCTCATCAATCTCCTGATTTGCTTTCTATTAATGGGCACTAGCTCAGGAGAAAGATGTGCTAATTGATTAAACCTCTTCATAGCATCAGTAACTGACAAATTGCCTTGTCAAAAATTGTTAAATCTTTCTCGCTAAGCTACAATAATTTCAACATTGAAATAAGTTACCTTGAATTCTTCAACAAATTCCACCAAGGTCATCTCGTCCATGTTTTTCTTACAATCCACTAACTCCCACCATCTTCTAGCCTCCTTGGTAAGGTCTCATGGTCATTGAGTCCCATAAACTTTAAGACCCTTTCTATCCCAGTTAGCCAATCATATGCATTGAATGGATTTGTAGAGCCATCAAACTCTGGTAATTTCCTACGCCAAAATTTTTCATAAGAATCCATAACAGCAGTAGCAAGAGCTACTAAAGCCACTGATTTTGCTTGTGGTGCTAGCGATGCTAGTGTAGAGAGTCTCTTATGCTAGGGGTATTTGATTTTAGTGAGCCAATTGCTCATGTAGTTCTTGCATTTCTTGCTCCTGGGCTTGGAGCTTTTCTTGCAGCTTAATGATTAGTCATTAGTTTAGGGTTTGAGGGACCTTCAAGTGCTTCAATTATTGTCACTAATTAAAATCCTACCGTAGGATAATAATATTGTGTTAACATATACTTTTGACTTGATAAAATTAATTCATAATTTTCTTGTCACTCAACTTCATAAAAAAATATAAATATTGCATCATTTCATTATATGCACTTTATAGTCAACATACAAACATAAACTTTCATAGCATTTCTGATAACGGTCACCTTTATTGATCAACATGAACACGACTGTTAGAAATGATGCTGCTTACTGAGGGTATATATACAAGGTGAAAAGGGTAAAAATTTGCTATCCACAAACTAAAAAAATAAAAAAAGTCTATCTTCCTCAGTTGAAGTCGACATCTGACATGCCACTATTCAGGAGTTCTTCCTCTAGGTCTTCCTCCTTCTCCTCAATAGAGTCGATAGATGGATCATCACTAGCATACAAGGGTTCTCAGGCGGTCTTGGGACATAGTCAGGCATAATCTGATCATCATCGTCCTTGTTTATGTCCATCAGAAAATTGTCAAGTGGGGCTATCAAGTTCTACTTGGCATGTAATATCTGGGGCAATGAAGTCATCCAAGCTAAGAAAATCCCGAGGGTAGGGAACCAGATGTTGAATCTCATCTAGAATGTCAAGTCATCAAAAGGTCACAAACTCATCATAGTGGCATTCCTAGTGCAATTGCTGGCATGATAATGCGACAAAATCTCATGATATAGTGCTCTACAGACTCACTCATTTATCGACCTTGAATTGTTTCTAAGCATGTATAGGTTTAATGCTGTTAATCAACCCATATCAACAAATCAACCTAGACTAGTATATCATTTGCAGTGGGAGTGGCTATGGGGTGATCTTTGTAGAGAACTGTCCTTTAAAACCTATCGAATCATGGTGTTGTTCACCAGAACCAAGCCTAATCTGCCATGCTAGAGCTTCCCCTTGTAGTCTTCCTAAGACCAAAAAGACCTTAAGATGCGATGGCGTATGGCATGATGCAAAAATAACCTCAATGGTATTAACTAATTCATAAACACCATAGGTTGTCTACTGTCGTTGAAATGGGTTGGTACGATATCTTGGCCGCACTGACTCTTCTATCTGCATCTAAGTGATGATCGTCAGGTGGAGCCATCATTGACTATAGTTGCATCAATTTAGTGTTTTACTATTGTGTAAGAAAACATCCTAGAATTATATACTTAAACTTAAACTATCTAACTTGAGCTATGACCAAAAGATGTATGCCAATATGTAATAGGATGGTAAGATACCCACTCTAATATCAACGATCATAACCTGACTTTTCAAGTTATTTCTTAATACTTTTTTTTCTTACTTAGCTATAAGAATTAGAAAACATTTTTCCATGTAAAACTTTTAATTAACATATTATTGTTTCCAAAAAAGTTTAGAATACTTACTTATCTTATATTACACATTATAGCATCATTAATATTTTCTTTCAAACTTACACATTCCAATGTAGTTAATATATAGTGAAAACATTTTTATAGTAGTATCTATATTCCTAACTATACATCTGCTCATCCATCAATGCCAGCTCAACAATGATTCTACTCCAATTTTTTAGCTGGATTCCCTATAGCATGAAATATCTAGGTGAGCTATTATTTAGTAATTCTAAATATAGCCCACAAATTATTTCCATTTGTATGCACGATCCATTAATGCTAAATTATGAACTTTAATTATTCACTTCATATTATTAACTTAACTAGGGCCCAAATGTTTGTACCAAACGCGCATATAGGTTATCATAACACCAAGACGGTAATATAACTTAGAACCCTCCTTGAGTCAGAAGGTCAGTACGACACATTCTTATCTTATCTAGTGAATCATTTACTGGTTTTTTTTTTTTAATTATGGTGACATACAATTCATGATGCTTTATAACTTAAGACAAGTGCATTATAAATGCAATTGGTTAAAACAAAATAAATGATATTTTTTGAAAACCATTTTGTCCACACAATAGGTGGTGTTTGAAACTTACTTGAAATTTTCTCCTACATATCTAATTTTATGATTCCCTCATTAACCATCTAAGTGTCTTGCTTGGACAATTTATCATCATTAGTAACTTATTTATTGCCAACTACTTATCGATAACTAAACTTACACATTTGAATACTTAATCTGATCATGGGTTACAAGACTTGTTTTCTTTTATCTTGTATTGCCTTTTAGTTACTAACGGAATATGAAAAATTTCTTGCCAAGGGACGTTTATCTATTTTGGACGTTTCGGGGTCCGTTCGAGCCGTTTTGTAGAAAATGATGTTTTTGCCCTCTATGCGCCTTCGAAAACTTTTCAAACCCATTTTTGTTAAATCATTGCAAAATGTTACTTATTGACAATGGGGAAATAAAAATGACGTGTCGATTTTCTTTTTGCAATAAAAATCCCTTTTAACAAAACTTTACGATTTTGACCGAAGATATAAAAATTTTACTATTTTGTCCCCGTATCTAAAAATGATCATTTTGTACTATTGGGCATGATTTTTCATAACGATTAAAATTCTCTAAAGTTTCTAAGTCATGTTCCTTTGATTTTAAAGAAAAAAATATGTTTTTTAACATTATTTTATTTTTTTTCAAAATTCTTGTGATTAAAATTTACGAAATTCTTAACTCATAAACCAAGTGAAATTTTCATGAGCCATCCTTAATAGTAAATAGTTTTGATGAGTTCTACAACTTTCGTGTTTTAACTTTTTTGAAATTCAGATTACACGATAGGGTTTCTAGCTATTTTTCAAAACTGCCCCAAAAATTAAACTTTTCGATTTAACCCCTATTAATTTTTACAAAATTTTGTTCATAAAAATTGTTTCTTTCAAGGTTTGTGCAGAACTGGAATTTTTTTTTTCCAAAAATTAAGTTGCCTCAAAGTCCCACAAAATTACTATTTTTGTTGTAAACATCAAAACTTTGTTTTTAAGTAAAGTTTTCCAAACTAGGTTTTTAAGCACATAAAAACCATAGTTTCTACTCATCTAACATCAACATCATGCACATAATCCACCACAATATCATGCCAAAATGTCTTTAAACATGCCATAGTCTTTACTATAATTATTACATGCAAAATTTCCAAGAAAAGAACATCATTTCTAGTGTAAAGTTTAGGATTTACCCAAAGATTTGTTTTGTAAGCTTTGTGATCCTCCACAAAGAGGTTGACCTTGACTATTTTTCTTGACATAAATCATAATAAAAACTCCCCACAAAACCCTTGCAAAAACCCAAGAAAAACATTAAAAACACATGAAAAAAGTATAGAATTTTGCCTTCCAAGTTGACAATTCTTAGACTAGGAAACTTGAACTTGTCCTAGGGCTTATTTGGAAGATGTTTTCTTGAGAAAATTTTTTTAAAAAAATTTAAAGAATATGCTTGGAGGAAAAAGAGGAGCTATTTTGATGCTTTTGTTGCATGAGAATGATGAGTAAAGCTTTATTTTTTATTACAAGTAAAGCTCTTTTTTTTTTTTCCAACTTAACACCTAAGCTAGATGACTCACTATATCAGTCATCACTTAGGGCTTTTGTGGTAAAATTGGCTCCATTTTGCATGGTAAAACTGACTACAACAAGGAGGATGAGATGGCTAAATTTCTTCCTTTTGGGTGTCCCAATGGTGAGTCGCATTAGCTTTTTAAACAATGTAATTATGCAGCGTACTATATTTTTTCCTATACCGTCAGTGAAAAATAGAGGAAATATGCACTTAAACAGCCTAGGGCATAATGGCCCACTTTTTTCTTTTTCTAATCCTAACATAGTCTCTCATATATCTATATTTATGCTTTATCAATATAATTACACTGGAATGTGTACCTTTTTCTTTTTGTGTGCCATTCTATACTTATTCCATCAACTGATGGCTTGTAGACACAAAAATATTTTTTAGTTTATTTGATTGATAGCTGACCATTTTTATACTATTTTGAACTATGACATGATTTTTATACTTTAGATATACACATTTATTTTTTTATTAATTTATACAACAAAAATTAGAGTTAATGTGATATAAATTTCACTTTAAGAGTATTTCACAAATTTTTAAGTACTTAAACTCACAAATTTTGTATATTAAAATACTTCAAATTGCACAAAATTTACAAACATAATACACATTCACATTATTTGTGAATAATTAACATTCTATCGTAATTTTATGAAATATGATCTATCGAGAAAAACTCATTAATTAAATCCAAACTAATTTTGGATTTAGATTAATAAATTTTCTTGAGCATTACAGATGTCATTGCAAGAGATGTCCTAGCCTTTAAAGAAAGAAATTCTAGACTTTGGTCTAGTACTTATATCAAGATAGCTTTCGATGTTTGCTCTTTCTCCATCACTTTTCAATGCGATTCAAAGTAAATAAGACAAAGATGCAAGCCTAGTTAGGATCGAGCAAGAAATCGAGGAAGGAAGATGTGAGGAGTTTTGTGTTGCTAATGATGGAACTCTATATCTTAAAAATTGTGTATGTGTTCCTAATGTTGATGGCTAAAAGGAAAGGATCCTAATAAAAATATATAATGCTCCTTATTCGATCCATCTAGGTGCGATAAAGATGTATAATGAATTAAGGGCTGCTTTGGTGATTTGGAATAAAGCGTGATGTTGCAATGTATGTGAAGAGATCCATGACCTATTAGAAAGTCAAGGTTGAATGCCAAAGGCCTGGGGGCAATTTCTTGTCAATTTAAATACTTGAGTGGAAGTGGCTAGAGATTATGATGGATTTTATGGCAGTTTTGCCAAGAACTATGAATGGTCATGATGCTATTAGGGTTGCTAATGATCAATTGATGAAGATGACACACTTTATCCCTATTACGATCACATTTCTTATTGAGCAATTAGCAGAGCTTTATGTCAAGGAGAAAGTAAGGCTTGATGGTATTCTTAAGTCTATCATCTCCAATCATGATGGTAAGTTCAATTCTGATTTTTGAAAAAGTGTGCAAAACGTGATGGCTATTAAGTTGCATTTCAGCATAGCTTTTCACCCTACAACTAATGGCCATATGAAAAAAATGAACTTGATTTTAAAGGATATGCTCCACGAATGTACTCTTGATTATAAGACGAGCTAGTGTAAGATGCTACTGTTGGTAGAATTTACTTATAACAACAGCTATTAGATGACAATTAGAATGGTATCTTTTAAGGCTCTATATGGGCAAAAATGTAGATGGCCTATCTATTGGCAAAAATCTAGGGAAAAGAAGATGATGGAAAGTGAGGATAGTAAAAAGATGAATTTTGTCAACAAGACATCTAAGATGGTAAAGTTGATAGGGAAGAGAATTGAGACCACTCAAAGTAGGCAGAAGAGTTATGCCCACAAAAGGATATGGCCTATGGAATTTGTTGTAGGCTATTCTATGTTCTCAAAGGTTGCATTGAATAAGGGAGTTGTGAGGTTCGAAAAGAAGGGAAAGCTGAGCCCAAAGTTCGTTAGACCATATGAAATTGTAAAGCTAATTGGCAAGGTAGCTTATCAGTTTAATTTGCCACTAGACATGTCAGCCATTCATAATGTCTTTCATATGTTAATACTTAAAAATTATGTCCCAAATCTACACATATAATCAAGCCATAGTGTTATTGACATATGAGAAGATCTCAGATATGAAGAGACGGTCAAAATTTTGGATCAAAAAACTATGACTTTAAAAAATAAAAAAAAAATTCCCTTAATCAAAATGTTGTGGCAAAATTATCAGGTAGTAGAGGCTATGTGGGAATTTGAGGATGATATGAGAGCCAAGTTTCCACCATTGTTTTGAGTTTCTAGGATGAAACTCTTATAAGAGTTGTAGCGCCCACCATTTTTTTTTAATGTTTTAACATGGAAATTAATGCGTTACCATGAAAATAATTTATTTTATGAAATCTAAATTAAGTACCTTACGCTTTTATTTAGTTATAACGTAAGTGACGGCCACGTGGGATCGATGTGCTCAAAGTGTTGATGTCAAAATGTGTATCAGTAATTAAAGTTAAATTTATATTTGAACACCTTGTGATGTGTTGTGATATTTTAATTTTAGTGTTTTAGTGATTTTTCTTGTGTTTAGGGGTTTAAATATGTTTGGAATGGAAAATTTTTAGTTAGAAAATAGTATATGGGAAATTTGCACATCCTATACATAACCGAGGGCACTGTAGCGCTAACAGGTGCCGTAACGTTGATGGACATGAGCATTAACTTGTGACTTGAGGCAACTGTGTGCCCTCACAAATATAGGGTGTAGCCACACCAGCACTGCTGCGTTGGAAATCAACGTTGTAGCACCATGGTGAAAACCACTTCGGCTCTTTCACGTAGTTTCACATGGATTTCAAGTTCTACACTTACCTACTTTGATTTTTAACCAAGTTTGTCTCATAATTTTGATTTGTATTCATCTAATATTAGGAAACCAATGTAGGAATTGTATTTTTAAATTAATTTAAGTTATTTGAGTTAAATACTAGGGTTTTCATTACCCACACTCTCTCTCATAGATCAACGTAGAAATACGTATTTATGCCATCAAAAACCTTCACATTTTCTTATTTTTAATCTAAATAAAATTCTCTCCCTCTCCCCCTCTTAAACACACGTTCATCAGCCTCATTCTTTACACGAAAATTTTTCAAAGGAAGACTTCACCATCTCTTTAGTTGTTGAAGACAAGAGTTTATCACTCATTTCCTTTCTTTCAAACCATTGTAAAAGGAACTCTTTCCAGAGATTGAACGTGCAAGCCTTCATGTTTGTTTAAAGGAAAACATAAGAATTTATGGTATGGTTTAAAAGTTTTGATGGTTATGAATTTTTATGATTGATATATATGTTTTTTGTGACAAACATGTTTAGCGAATCATTCTTTTATGGTATGAGTGCATACATGTTATGTTGACATGAAATATAAATTACTTTGTTATTACTTTTGTTATGGAGGTGTTGTTTTATGTTTGCAAACATTTAAGCTCATATGATATGAAAATTTGCATGAATATTGTGTCTTTGGCATGGGAATGCTTTTATCATCGTTTTAGGGTTTTGGTTGTCAATTGTTTAGTAAAATTCTCGATAATGTTTCGAGTCTATATGATTTTATTTCTCTTTGAATTTTGGATATGACATGTATTTATATGTTATGAGATATGACATGTATTTATATGTTATGAATGTCTAGAAATTTTTTAAAATTTTTGTTAAATATATTTTAAATGTTATGAGCCTTCAAATGAGCATTGCTTATGGATTTCTTTGTGCTGATAGATTTGTATGTGTGTCTTATACGGTCTATTTTAATAGCCAAATGAAATCTAATGATTCTATAACAAATTTGTGAGTCATTATTGACATGTTAACTAACTGTATATAAATTTAGATTCATACCATGTCTATGCAGATAAAAAAAAAATTTGTCGATCACCAAGTATTCTGTGTTTGATTATGCCTATCTTATATGTTCTACAAACTTTGTAAGATAGGAAATCATATTTTTAAATGCATTTTCATGATTTCTTATTTTTGTGGTATTTGTTTTATATTAACATAACACATAAACATTTCAAAATCATATCAAGTTATTTGATTTTATAAAAAGTTTGATTGAAATGTGTTGTTTAGCAAGTCTGAAGTTAAAATTTCCTCTGAGATCAAACATGTGTTTTTAATTGTTCCATTTTTATTTGATGCCAAATTTTTGATATGTTATGCTATTATGTGTCTTTTATACATGGTAATTTTTATAAATTATTTTATGGCATATTTTATTTTATGTGATGACTACTCACTGCCCAATGTTTGTATGCAGGTTTTGTGGTACTGTTTATCAAATTTATTTAAATTATTGAATGGCATTTTATGGTTAAATAAAATTTTAAGGATCATATTTATGTGTTAACTTTATTCCTGTAAATTTTCATCCTTTAATTGTACATGAATTGTACGATGCAATGTGGAGAATCCTCGAAGGTTGGTCCATTTTTTGTAATAGAAGATTCGTTTGGTTGATTTAGAAAATTTAAAAATATATTTTAGATTAATATTTTCAAGAGAAGAAAATTTGTGTAATGTCATTATGCGTTAGCTATTTTATGAAAGAAGTTTTATACTTTTATCATGCTTATAAGTTAGAGATTAAATTCCCTAAGTACTTAAAGGTTAAGTTTTTGCTTGTATGTTTGTTGACTCTAAAGCATGTTTATGACTTAAAGATGCTTTATTTCATTAAGAATGAAGTTGAATGATGTGATAATGTATTGAATGACATTGTAAACATGACAATGATTTCATGTATTGGATGAAAATTTGACATGTACACTACAAAAGATGAGAACACTGAGGACCGCAGCTACGTTACCCAACATAAGGTTTAGTAAGTTAGCTAATCAAGTAAGTACATTCTCACCTACAACATGATAAAAGTTTATGAAAATGATAAAGAATGTTTTCTGATTAAAGGTTTGTGAACAAATGTTCTTCTTTCAAGACTTTTTATAACAAATTTTATCAAGGATGTTTTTATCTTTATACCTTTACGGTGTATGGCAAGTTGTTAAAGAAAGCTTATATGTATAAAATGTATCACTTAATTTAGCAATGTATACCCAATGCTTATGTTTATGATTAGCCGAAGGTCGACGTGTCATGTTTGATTTCGGATTAGCTACTTATCTCCTCTCATGACAGCGCGCCAATGATATTAATGGCATGCTTGGGCCCTTAAAAATAAAATAAATACTATTTTAAGATGGAAGTCTAAATGAAAGTTATGATAGGGATGGACGTATGTGCAAGGAGTTTCAGAATCATGCCATGAAAAGAAATTAATAACTCAAACAAAGATTTTTATTTTAACGTTATTTTCTGCACTAATGTTGATTTGAGACAAAGTTTATTTTTATTTTCCCTTGGACTTATAATTGTTTGGGCACTGTTTTAAGTGTCTAGTATTTTGTTTCATGGACACTGTATTATGCTTCTCTTATTATTATGTGTTTAAACTATTTGGATATTCAAGTATTTTTCTTGAGAGTTTTTAAACAATATTTGAAGTTTTGTGTGTTTCTATAATTTAAAAAATGTTGTCCTTGTTACTAACTATTTCTGCAGGTCGTCAATTAGCTGAACATTTTAGATGTTCCGTCGAACTAATCAAGGATAGAGAAATAAATCTAGTAAGCAGTTTAAAAAATGCATGTTTTTTTCTAGGATGTTTTTTAAAGTGTAAATGTTTTAATTGAATTGCTTGTCGAAAAATAACGATTTAAACGGAAAAGAAAGGATTCTTGTAACGATCATAAGGGAGCATTACAGAAAAAGGCATAATTAGGCTTATCAAGGTGACTATGTATAAATCTATATCAAGGTAGTCTCGAAAGGCTCAAATGGTCCAAAAATTGGCCTAAATCATCTCCTTAATGTCATGTAGTTTAGGATTTTACCTCAAATGAAAATCAGGAAAGTTTTGGAGCTCAATGATATCATAGCAAATTGCTTAATTTAATAAACTTTCTCTAAGCAAGCAAACAACTAAGAGATCATGGTTATATGTTCAAAATGTTCAAAGAATCATAAACAAGATAAAACTAGTACAAAAATCAAGCGCGCGCGCACACACACACACAAAACGTATTGTGTATCATATCCAAGAACTATATTCAATATCAATCAAAGTCTTAGCATTGGCTTCTGGTCATCAAACTTAATCATCAATCAAAAAAAACAAAAAAAGGTTTTTTTTGGAATTTTTATTTTTCTAAATACTAAGAAAAAGAAATCCTAAGGAAAACAAAATCCCAAGATAAATAAAACAAAAGTAAGCTCCTACCCCCAAACTTAAAATTAACATTGTCCTTAATGTTAAGAAAAAGAAAAAACGGAGAAGGTAAAAAAGAACTTCCTTGAATTATTGACGGTGCCAGGCAACAAATTTTTTTTTTTTCAGTGGGGCTTGGCTTCCATTCCAAGATTGTCGAAAAATATGTGAAAATTTCATGCATCGACTTTCAAACTTGCTTAAAAACCTAATCAAGGATCAAAAGCAAAGCAAAAGACTGAATAACTAAAATAACAAAAAATATATAATAATGAAAACAAACTAAAAATAGAGTTTAGAACACTTAGGTTGCTCAGTTTGATATTAAAGAAGCGCTTGTCAAAGAGCGGCTTTTGCTCATAGTAAATGTCAAATAACACCAGATATGGTTCTTGATCGTAAATGCCCCCAAGCTTTACAAGATTTGAAAGTGATTTGCACGTTGCACCAATAACATATGGCTTTGAATGATGAGTTTGGGAAGAGAATTTGTTCTTGGCTTTCACTCGTAGATGACATAATATGGTGAAAGTGAGTAAGGATCCATTGGTGGTGTTTGTGTTAGTACCAATAAGCTCAAATAAATGGCCTCATCTGCTTCTTCATTAGCCCATGAATTTTTGGCTTGACTCTCATCGAATAATAAGCCTTCAAGATGATGTGGCCCATCTTTAAGGCGCTAATGGTGCACAAGTTATGGGTGTGGAAGCCACTCGCATTATAATGAAGCTTTAGAGCTAAACCGACAGTTCTGATGGCGAGTGGATTGGCCTCCCTTTTCTCGCACATGGTTCTAGGTTTAGAGTAATTTTTAATCCGAATTTCTCTCAATTGGAGATTCTTTTGACACTTTTACCCCCAAACTTATTCTAGAATGCCATAGTTACCCATTTTAGCCATTTGCCTACAAAAATAAAGAAAATAAAATTTAATAAGGAAAAATAAAATTCAATTAAACGATAATAAAAATAACTAAAAAGCAATCAAACGACCCAAAAACTCACAAAATACTAAGTTAAAATATTCAATTGAGCCGGTATAAAACTAGCTTATTAATTAGTCATCTTCTTAACTTCTATTTTCCACCATCATTTGATTCGATCTACTCATCCAATGATAAGCTCGATCAGCAATCTTCATCACTTTTTACCATCATTAGATTAGTTCTCTACTCACCCAATGATCTTTTAAGTCATGAACCCATTTGCATTACTATGTGATCATCAAGTTTGAACTATTCCCTAACAGTTGATCGATTAGAAATTCTCGAGGGTTGGCTTCGATTAACTCACTCAATTTATTAATTTTCCATTTTATAACCTGGATTTTTAACATTGATGGGTTTGCTCTCTAACCTAACAGTGTTCAATTTGCAAGTCCGATGGTATCACAAACAAAGTTCTTATTTTTAGAATAAAATGGAAGAACTTTGGGTTGTGTAGGTAGGTGGGTGGGTGGGGCTTGACGGAAATATGTGATACAGTCATGTAAATTCAAACTTAAGAAAGGAAAATTGAATTCATACG
The DNA here is from genome assembly GCA_025403435.1 of Artocarpus heterophyllus. Taxonomy (NCBI): domain Eukaryota; kingdom Viridiplantae; phylum Streptophyta; class Magnoliopsida; order Rosales; family Moraceae; genus Artocarpus; species Artocarpus heterophyllus. Next base: position 14,639,445 of record CM046328.1, read on the forward strand.
TTATGCCTATAACTCGAAGCATAAATGTCCAAAACATACAAGTCAGCAAGAACAAGAAAAGCTGTTCAAATATCACAAAAGAGCACTCAAATTTTGAGTATAACACGAGTACAAATAAATGGAGCAAAATATGGCGACTGCAAAGATCATTGTGTTAGAGTGAGTGGCTAAGAAGAACTTACTTCTGCTGGGAGTTGTTGGTCAGGGGTAGTCAAAGGCTCCTTTTCTAAAGTAGCCGCTGCAGTCTGGACTATACTTTTGACGGCAATTGTCTCTGCAGGATTCGTCTTGTCATTGTTATTAGGAGTGTACAGCTTCTCTATATTGGCGATCCAGCGTCAATATCAAATTCCCTTAAAGCCATTATACTTGAACTTTTTGAACAGTTCCAGACGAGCCTTGACGTTTGAGCCCCCGGGTGCATTGATCACTTGCTTTCTCAACTCAGTAATTTCCTTTTCTTTTTCCTTGATCATCTGCTTAGCCTCCTCCAAATCTTTGACCTCCTGATGAAAGCTTCTTCCTAGCTCTAAGACCCTTTTGCTGGAAGCATTGAGCGATTCGGTTAGTTTTCAATCCTTCTTTGCTTTTGCTTGTGTTTTAGCCTCCACCTTCTTGGCCTCCTCTATCCGAGTCAGCTTGATATCCTATTTGGCTAGCAAATTCCATAGTCATTGTACCTTGTCTCTGACCTTATTGGCGAAAGAGTTCTCTACCTGTAAGGCCTACAAGTACAACTCATTAGGCCAAACTTAAAAAGAATGTGGTTGCAAACTTGGGATTTTTAACTAAGTTTACTTGTGTCAGTAGCCTAGTCGCTTCATTATGAAGTGAGCGCAGAGGGTGACTGGCTAGTTTGGTTACATCCAAGGGAAAATTGAAACCTTTAGCTGTTTGGACAGTCGTCTGATAGTCGATCATAATGCTCACATCAGCTTAAGCATTAAGCGTGATTAGGCCATCGAGATTTTTTTTCCCTTCAACTTAAGGACCTTTAGAGGTCGACTCCTCCACTCGCTTTTTCTTTAGAGCGGGGGGCTGGATTTTGAACTCGTATGTTGGAGGCATAGGCTTGGAGATATTGATATCTGACTGCTTCATCGAGTTCAAGGAGGGTGCTTGGCTGGTTGATTCCTTTTTTCTTTTTCTTCTTGTTCTTTGTAGCAAGCTTTCTTGTAGCAAACTCTTTAATAGATAGAAGTGGGACCTTTACACCGTCGAAGGCGAGCTCTACGAACAATACGTCTTCAGAAGATAATGGAAGATGGACTTCGACAGACTGTACAACCAGTAAAATGCACCATGACAAATAAATACCCAATTTACTTGACTCGGGAAGCATTTAGGAATATACATATTGGGACTTCTCTAAACTTTTTCCAAATCGGCAATGCATCCAGTCATTGTTGTCGTGAAATTTCAGGCCACGTCCTCTTCTTAAGAGTAGTGATCTTTTCATAATGCTTGGTGAATTTTAAGCCAGCAGGTGGTGCAAGCTTTCTTGAGGATCCGCAAAATAAGAAGAATATGCAAGGCATTAGTAGCAAAAGATCCACCAAATATTAAGCGAGTATTCGACTCACCAATATAAGCCCATGAAAAGGGAAAGGGGAAATGGTTAGAAAGTTCTGTTGACTCTCTAGAAATCGATGTAAAAAGGTATTTCTCTTGCCACCCTTTGATTGCGTTTAAAAATTTAAATATTAATTGTTCATTCTCGATCGCTGTTATGGCCGTCCCCCTACATCCAGTAGCAATCGAGGAAGTCTATGATTGTAAACTTTGTTTCAGTTTCCTCAATGAGCACAATGAGCACAATGAGCCCTAAAATTAACCGCATACTATATGGACATCTGATGGTGAGCCATCACTTTCGGTTCGAACTCTAGGATTGGGAATCTTAACCTCAGCTCAAAGTATTTCTGGTACATACATAACCATCTGTCGTTCTGCATGTCTGCTTGCTCACCAAGGTATGGAAGTTGGCTCTTAACCTTGTTTAGGATGCCATATATCGTGCAGCTCCTAGTCAAGTCTTCATTCATCAATACTAACATTAGATTTTTAGCAAGAAAAGACTCACCCTTTGTGGTCAACTTGAACAATGAATAACAATGGGGGCTTCATCATGGTCACCTTGACCAAATGTGTCCGTGGTTGGTTTCTTTCCCTTTCTTTATTTGATGTACCCGCGTGTTGGTCGATCCCTTCTACAGATTTATTGCTACTCACTCCACTAATCCTAGAGTTCCACTCTATTATGGATTGGGCGATCATCTGGTTGACCTCCTTGTCATTGTTAGAGTTCCCCAACTCTGCCCTTTCAATAGAATTTTCTTCCAAATCGACTACAATTGGTTCCTTTGACATGACTAGTCTAGAAACAACTAAATAAAGGGAAAACAAGGGCCTGAAGGATCAAAGGGCAATAAAATTAAGAATTCTTATAAACTTTTAAGTTCTAATGCTAGAAGTTACCAAACAGTCTTAAACTAGCGATTTCCATGGTGAAACTCTGAAAAAGTTGTACCATGTTGTTCAAAATTGAAAAACAAAGTTTCTATAGAATCAAAATGAAGGAATGAGAAGAAATCTTACCAAAGAGAGAACTTGGAAGACCGATGTTGCTTTGCTTATTACTTTGTTAAAGAAACTCGACGTAAGGTGAATGAGAGATAAAGGGGGTTTTATATGCCTAAATTTTTGAATTAGAGGTTGACATTATGAGTCTGTTTGATAAATAGATTCGAATCAGTGATTTGATTGAAGTTAGTGTGATTTGAATTAAGATTTGAGTTAGTGATTTGAATTGTTATCCGAATTAGCGTTTGGATGTGCATGTAAGTTTTAATCTGAGTAGGGAATAAAATTAGAATTTGTGTCTGGAAAGATTGTGAAAATAATTTTCTATTTATTAACAAATCTAATAAAATCTTAATGTTAATAATCCAAAAAAAATGCAATATGGATCTTAATTTATTCCTCTCTTCACTAGGAATATAATGAAAAAAGAATCATCTCAATTAGATATCAAATGAAGAAGTTATGATTTTTTTCCTCAAATATAAGAGAGAGAATTTTAGTTTTTACTGTACCAAAGATATCCGAGTATCAAAAATTTAAGAGGAGTAAGAACTCTGAAAACTTGGGATTCTTGATACTCAAAAGATTCAGATTTTGAATGAAACAAACACGTATCTAAAGGATTTTCAATACTCAAATTCACGTTTGAGTTCATTGATTATAAAAAATACTCAAACTAAATAGGGTCTATATTTTTAAGGATGACGGAATGATTGGGATTGAACATCTGTTCATTTCCCCACATTAACCATGACAAAATCTTTCCAAATTTAGGTGATGTCATAGTTTTGGCGCCATTACAAATCCATCTAGTAATATTATGCCACGTGTTATCATTTTTGACACTTGCATGTTCTCGAGGAGAGGCCATGATGGCTCTTTAGATGGCTTTCGTGCAAGGGAAAGAAAAACAAAGTTGATAGGTGATACCAACTTTTCACTTGTTATGTTTGATCTCACTCCTGTAATTGATTTAGAGCGTGTCTGTTTCGAATATTTGAATAGAGTATTTGAATAAAGATTTAAATTTTTGTGGGAGAAAATACTGTAGCAAAATAATTCAAACTGTGATTCGAACTACGAAACAAACACACCCTTAATCAACTAAAGAGTGGGGGGTTAAGTGTTGAGATTTGATTTGGAGAAGCTCAATTCGATGGCCCAACTACTTAATATACCAAGTCTGGCTTTTATAAATAGGTCCAAAAACCTCTATTTTAGGCGTTACATTTTCACAAACGTACATATTTACTCTCAGGAATACATCCATAAGCGCTTTTACATTTCTTTCCGGATATAGAAAACATTACAATCTGTACCAAATTTCATATTTAGTAAAGACATCTCCTCATCAATAGCGAACAAAAATCAATTAAGTGAACCTTTATAAATCTCTGTATGGTATTTTTATTTAGCATTTTCATTTATCTGACTTATGTTTATAATTCTTGTTATCATTCATAACTAGCATTTATCTATTTTGATTCTTAAGTTTTGAAGTTTGTTTGGGACCTAATCATGGTGATCAAGGGTCCAATTAATTCAAATATAACTAGAAAGTAAATACTAATACGACAGTTTAATTATAGATACAACGTGTATGATATTCAAACATCTTATATATATATATATATATATATATATAGATGTTTAATTGTCTTTGTATTTTATTTGATTAAAACTATTTAATCATGTATTTCTAATTGTGCCTCATCAAAATAAGTTTTTCATTGATAAGTTCTATTAAAAAACAATTTCTCAAACCGTGCTTTACTTAAATGATTTTTCTTTTAGTCCTTTTTTTTTTTTTTGCTAAATGTATCCCTTATAAGTACTTATTCATTTATGTTTTTTTATCACACCTTCAAATACTGTTTTATATATATTTTAAAGCAATTTTCTCTCAATTTGTCTCCATTAATTTTTTACCAAGTAATGTAAAAGAAAATTCCTTTTTTTATTGTTCATTCCTTTACTTTTTTGATTTTATCGTTCTCTTTTTTTGGTGCTCAAGTCTTTCATTTTTATCCTTTATTTGTTTTCCCGTCTGAATATTCTTATTTTAAAACGGGTTTTATTGAAATTCTTCTTTCTCTCACTTTCTGTGTTGAGGTAATTTTTTTTGCCAAATGTGTCCCCACTAAAGTCTCTTTTTCCTTTGTAATCTTTTAAAATATTATTTTGTCAAATGAGTCCTTCATAGATAATTTTATTTTCTAATTACGCCACTGAAATTGATTTTCCTTCCAAATAGGATCTTGCTTAAACATATTTTTTGTTCTCATATATAGTACCAATTAGTTTCTTTTTTTGATTTATTCTAACCGGAATCCTTTTTTTTCCTAAGTATACTCATACATGATTTGACTAAGGCGTACAATTTGGTACATGTATGCTTTTTTAATCTTACATCTTTTTAAGTGTGTCCTATTGGTATAATATATTTTTCTCTAATAATATCCATTGAAATAAGTTTTCTCAAATGCGTATTTTTACTTTATTTTTCTTGCAATTCTCAAACTATTATTTTGCAAATGTTGCCCATATAGATATTTGTCCAACTTAAACATTTTATTAACAACGCCCACAATTATGATTTTGACATGTCTACTCGTAAGTAATTTTGTCTATATTTTTCCTCCAATGTAATCTTTTATTTTTTAAATGTGTTTTACTAGTTAAAAAAAAAAAAAAAAAAGAGACTCTGAATTCTATTTGTCCCTTTTTACTATAAAATATAACAGGTATGTCCCCTTTAAAACACTAGTTTCTCTAGTTGGTTTTGGTTTTGAAAATGTTTTGGTCTTTTTCAAAAACATAAGAAAATAAAAACATTTTGAAAACAATGTTTGATTAAATTTTTGTGGGAAGTGAAAATGATAATTTTTTTCCAAAATACTTAAAATTTGCCTAGGTTTTGAAAACGAAAAAAATTGTTTTTAACTTTTTTCCATTTCTTTTTCATCTTTTTTTCCCCTTCAGTTTCCTCCTCTCACCGACGCCCTCCTCCCACCTCATCCTTGGTCCAACAACCTCCAACAATTGCCCTTGCTGTCCAACCCTAACGACCCATCCTCATTGGTGAAACCTTGAAACCCCAGCGACATCCCATTGGCCCTTGACCCCAGCAAATCCCATGGCACACAGCCTTGCCACCCATCGCAAGAGAGCTCTCATGTGGTCGATCTCCGAGAGAGGACCTTTGAGGGAAGTCGTTGGGCGTGGGTTTAGCTCCGGCCATCGTCATCGCGTAGGCTATCGAGCTCCACAAGAGGCAGTCGAGGGAAGCCATTGGGGGTGGGCATGGGCATGGGTCTAGCTCCGACTGTCGCTGTTGTCATGTGGACCGTCGATCTCTATGTGTAGCCGTCGAGGGAAGCCATTAGGCCCGTGGGTCCAGCTCTGGCTGTCGTCGCCGTCGCATAGGGCTGTCTCTATCATTGTCATCATCGCATGGGACGTCGCTGGTGTCCTGCCCTCATCGGAACAGAGGAAGAGGGCTATCGAGGGGGATTTCTAGCATATACAATTTGGGGAAGCAATAATTAATAATTTGTTTTCTTAAAATTAAATTTGCTTCTTATTTATAATAAATAATTTTTATCAAAAAATATTTGTGTTTAAAAACATACCATCATATAATACCAAACACAATTTTTAAAACAATCCTAACACATTTTTTTTAAAAAATTTATTTTTAGATTTTTTCAAAAACAAAAACCAAAATAAAGGCACTACCATAATGGGCATTTTATTTCTATTTTTCTTGAAGTGTACCACCATCTATTAATTGAATTTGTCACTTTTATAAACAACATTAGGTGTTATTTAGACAACAAATTGCAATCTTTTTACAATTTTAATTTTTTTGAGGAAATTTACAATTTTAATTTTAATCGAAGAAAAAAATTGCTTTTAAATAAAATCTAAAAAATAAAGACTAAGTGGTTGTTTGGTTGAGTGGTGGGAACCACGGTTCTTACCACAAACTCAGTAATAAACAGTGTAAAGCTCTCACATGCTACAGTAATAAAAAAAATTGCTACAGTGTAAAATTCTCACATACTATAATAAAAATAATTTTAACCAAAGATTTTCACCATTTTTTCAAACACTCTATAAATCTTGAATGTTTTTAAACAAAAAAAAGTGTAGTGTTTCCATGATATTCTCGCAACGTGGTTTCACAAGACATTTTAAAATGTTAGATTCTTATAATACACATCTCATGTGACGGCTTCAAAAGTTATTTGCCACTTTTTGCCAAGTAATTAGTTAAGGTGAATTTCCATTTCAGATACAAGATTGTAAAAGGTTCTGCATTATAACGACGTCACCCGATTGGTCAAAATCTAATATGGGAATCGGGTTCACAGAAACGAGCGACTGAGCGACGTTCATGATGGAATAAGATTCTTTTTGTCTAATCAAGACTAACTGTTGCTTTTTATGCAGACCCCTGATTTTCCTTGGGAAGTCGTCCTGGTTTAAAAATTAAAAATATATCGACGATTTTTAGAATTTTGCGGTACCATGATAACCTTTGGTCTTACCATGCACATATATTTACAATATACATGCTATCCTATACAATTTATCTAATTTATGTACTCTTTATAATTTTAGAGTCTGTTTGATAAATAGATTCAAATTAGTAATTTAATTTGAGTTAGTATGATTTAAATTAAGATTTGAATTAATGATTTAAAATGTTATCTGAATTGGTGTTTGGATATGCATTTAAATTTTAATCTGAGTATGAAATAAAATTAGAATTTGTATTTGAAGAGATAGTGAAAATAGTTTTTAATTTATTAACAAATCTAATAAAATCTTAATGTTAATGGTTTTAAAAAATATGCAATGTGAATTTTAATTTATTCCTCTCTTCACTAGGAACATAATAAAAAAAGAAAAATCTCAATTGGATATCAAATGAAGAAGTTACAATTTTTTTCCTCAAATATAAGAGATAGAATTTCAGTTTTTACTGTAACAGAGATATCCGAGTATCAAAAGTTTAGGGGGGAATAGAACTCTAAAAACTTATATTGTTGATGCTCAAAGAATTTAGATTTTGAGAGAAATAAACACGTATCCAAAGGATTCTTGATACTTGAATTCAAATTTAAGTCCATTGCATACCAAAAGTACTCAAAACAAACAACCCCTTATAGTTCAATAGTTTTTTTAAATAAGTTCTTTTAAGATAAATTTTTGTACTTTACCAGATAAATTTTTGTACTTTACCTCAATTCCTACCAATATTGATAATTCTATAAAACATTGTTTTTATTTTTAGAAAACATTGATATTTTCATGTATAATTAATCTAATTTATGTACTATTAATAGTTTTAGAATTTAACATTTTTATTTAAAACAAATTCTTTTAAGATAAATTTTTGTATTTTATGTTAGTTTCTACCCATATTGATAATTTTATAAAACCTTGATATTTTTTTTATTGAGGAAAACATTGATATATTCATAGACATAAATATTTGCATCCTTGTTGCATAATTTTTGGAAGGTATAAAAATTGTGAACAACTTACTTCAGAAGAACACGGTAAATATTACATTTTAGGAGGGAATGAAACTTACAAATTAGTAGCACAAATTTAGGCATAGAAATGAGTACCATAGCTAAATATAAATATCTATATATATATTTCAAAATTTCTCAAAATGTCTTCAAAATGTCTTCTTCTCCTCCTCGAATCTATAGTCATCAGTGGCAGATGTACATAGGGTCTAATGGGGCTGCCGCCCCTACTTTTTTTTGAAAATTAGAATTTGAAGCCTAAAAAAGTTATGACTTTTTTTTGGTCCCATTAAGATTAAAAATTTCATATATACTCTTATTGACCTTTCTTGTTTTCATTTTATTCCTATAATTCTTTTGTAATCAACTTTACTCATTTTACTTATGAGTTCTTGTAATATGTTTTATAACATCTTATAATTTGAACTGCATTACATTTACACCTTCACATTTAATATTCATATTAAATCATTATCTGTTTATCTTATTAATGGATTTAAATATGTTTTTTGGTTAAATTGACAGTTGATTCGAAGAAAGATAAGAATGAGGTGTAATTTTGAAATTTATTATACAATCCACAATATAAGGTATGACTTTTTATGGGGATCTTTTATAATCGGAAATTCCCTTTATACCACTTGTAGGAGCTGAGATTAATTTTCGATGGTCTTATGCAAGTAGGAACGGTTCTTTGTCATGTATTGCAATATTTTAACATGAACACTTGCATATTAGAATGTTAAGGACTAAAACAATAGTTACTACTTGAAAAAGACGATTCCTATCATAAAATTTTGTTTTTATATTCTCAAAATGCCTGAAAAAACTATGGTTGGGTCCTTGTCGACATTGCATATTTTTTATATTTTAGCTCTAATTAAAATTACATAAAAAAGTATACAAAACAAACATTTTTTAAAAAATATATCTAAGGTTTCATGACAAAGCCTCACTAGTAAAATATGTTTTCGTTTCTTAAAATTCTCAATTTATATCTTATAGTTTTTGAAAAATATTATAACATTTATATATATATATATTTTTATGTTATTCATTAAAAAAAGTATTAGTACACATTCGCCTCCACTGAATTAAGGTTAGCTCCGTTACTGGTTATCATTGCTATTCTCAACAGTATACAATATAAAATTTTTTAAATTTTTTTTCAATGAAGTACAAAGGTTGTTATATACTATAATTAATTTCCAAACTTGTTATTTGTCACTAATATCTTCCTAGATCTCTTGTTTACTATAATTTCCGTTTTCCTCTTTGCTACCTCGTGACATCCTGAAAGAAAATTTGCAGTTAAGGTTTCTGGTGGTGTGTTTTTATTTCCTGCCGGTGGCCTTTAATCCAATAGTCACGTGTGGTTGGGTTTAACGCGGGCCCCATTCATATAGTAAAAAAAGTGGCGAGGCATTGCCACTTGCGAGGAATCTGTTCCCTTCAACCGGTTAAAGTTTGTCTCTTTTTTTGTTTTCTTTTTCTAATTCAGTTGCTGACAGCTGTCGTTCAATAAATGGTTAATCTGGTTGTCGGCTTAGAGTTCCCCATGTTCATCGAAAAGGAGGATTATTAATAAGTGAGTTAAGATTGAATGTTAGAATTGAAACGGGTAAAACCTGTAAAAAGTTTTATGTTATAGTATATTTTTATTTTATATTATAATATATGAAGATTTTATATTATTAAATTTAAAATTGATAAATTAAAACATCAAACACTATTAAGTAAATAAAATGAAATGTTTGAAAATCTAGATCAAAAACATATATTAGATATCCATAGCATTGAATTCAGAAAGAAAAAAAATAAAAAAGAAAAATACTAAGTCTGCTAAAACATTGCCTAAATTATTTTTGTCTTTTTATTATCCAAATAGCATTGAATTCAAAAAAAAAAAAATAATACAAATAGTCCGTCAAAACGTTGCCTACATATTATTTTTCCCCTTTATGTTATCTAAATACTTAAAACATCTCTTATGATTTAATAATTGGGACTCAAAATGTGGCCTAAAGTAATTAAATTTTTTAAGAAAAAATATCCTTCTCAATTTAGATTAAATGTTATTTATATTGACGACAAGAACCCACACTCCCGACGGCCGGCCGTCTCCTCGGCCGACGGCTGTGCGAACCCATCTTTTCCTTTCCATCCCCTTCGCCCAACGACTATACGATCTCCTCAGTCACTAGTTGAGTGGTTTGCCCACAAGCCAGGCAGCATAAACCCAACCCCTCTCCACGATGGCGAGACTCCCTCTGCCCTGCACCGGCGGGAGCTCCGCCACCCTCTGAAACTCTTCTTCTGATTCGCCATTGGCATTGTTTGAAAGGAAGGAAAGAATTTTATTCCCTTGAAACCGTAGACCAAAGTCTGGAAGAAATGAAAATTTTCGGTGTAATACGTGCACAATGGTCTTGGTGCACATCTTTAATCTAAACCTTTAACTAACTTGCAACCTCACCATAGAATTTCTAAAAAAATTGCCCAAAAAGTCTCATTCCTCTTACCTACCTCTTGGGACAAACTCGCGTATGAAGTGAATGCATGAAGTTAAAGCCACAATATGTTGCGGGAGGTAAGTTGGTAGAAACCTACATTAATGTTCCTTTCCATTTAATTTACTCAAAACACCAAAGTACGCCTCTTCACCTTGTCGACTTTGTTGGAATTAAAACATGAAACGCAGCGGAAAGAACGGATCGTTGACAAACAAAAATTTTCTGAAAACTTTGTTCATCGGGAATAGATATATAATTTTAATTACAGAAAGCTTTAGGAATTTTTACTAACCTTTTGAAGACTATCAAGATATCCTATCTTTCCTCTTTGACACCACGATCTTCCAAACCAGGCCTCCATACCAATGGAAAGACGAGTGGGCGTCAAACTGCAAGAATGAATTTTCCTCACACTTTTCTGAATCTGCTATGTACTCAACACATGAGATAGTAGACCATTTTCTTTTAGAGAAGAACTCTCAGTTTTTCTCTCTAAAAATTATGTGAATAAAAATTACTGAGATAACTGTTATCTCTCCCTTTTTATAACTGAGCCATTAGTAATTTTACTTTCCCTTTTCTTTTCCTTTCCTTTTTCTTCTTTTTCTTTTCCGAATGTTTCCCGAATCCTTATCCGGTCTTCACACACATATGCACATGTATATTAGTTGCCATGAAAGAAAACTTGCCCCTTTTTTTTTTACTTTTGACCGAATCACAAGTGATTCGGTTTATATATACATATATATATGTATATGTTAAACGTGAATCGTAACATCATGTTACGTTTCCCCTTTTTTTTATAATATTATATTAATATATATATATTAATATATTATAAAATCTTATATATATATATATAAAAAGATTTGGTTCAAAACCATATATATATATAAATCTCAATTCAAAAATAAATCACATTTATTTAAGAATAGATTTTAACAATAATCAATTAATTAACTAATGCTCAGTTAAATGTGACAACATTTATCACATTACATTATGTGTCACAGAGAACATTTTTCTGTGTTACATTAATAATTCAAGTGTGAAAAAATTAATTCAGAATTCAAAAATTCTAAATTAAACATGTATAATTCATTCTATGCAAAAATCCAATATAGTGTTACAGAGGTGGTATTGGGGACCTATGGACCTATAACCCAAGCTCCAATAAATTTGACATTTAATCAAACTCTTTAATTAATGTGTCAAATTTATTAGTTTCAGTGTTACTCCACTAAAAACCTGAAACTGAACTCTTGAGATTATAGTGAAATTACTCAAAGAAAATTAGCGAGTAGTCCATTGATATAATCATTACATATAAGTCAGTCCTCCATAAATAATTCATAATAAGAGCTAGGTTCAATTTTCGTTCACCTCTCTTATTACATCTTTATCCTTGAGTTCCAATAATTCTCTAATGAACAATTAATTCATAATCTTATTATGAACGAGCGCTCTACTGTTCAAACCTTGAATTATCACTCAAGAGAACTATTTTTCTAACTTCCATAAGGAAGGAATGGATTCCATATCTGTATAATATTATTCCCGGTCATTTATTACTTTATGTTTCCAAGATGCTAAGTTATAATCTGTGCTTAGACAAATCTTACCATGCAAGTCAAAAAACATAATGTAATAAATAGGAGTCTAATAAATACTCAGGATTAAGACTGTCAAATATATGATCATCATAGTGATAAATTTGAATACTCTATTTGTAACGGATGATTATTAGAGATTCATAATTTATCTAGTTCAGTCCTATATAATCTCATTATATAAAGTACCTCCAACCCAATGTCTCTACATTAATAGTCTGGATAATGACTATTTCATTTTAGATGAGATTGGACCGTACTTATAATTTTTAATTAAAGATTCCAAACTTTAATTAATTATTACAGACTATTTAGATTATTATCTATAAATTTTATCCATAAGCAAATAACACTTATATGCTAAATTTATAGTCACATAAATAATCATGGAATTTTCTTGATGTTTATAAATATATTCATAATACATATAATCAACCAAAATAATAATAAATGTCATTTTATTTATTTATTAACAATATGTACAATGTCACAGCTTTTAGGGCACCAAACCCAACAATCTCCCACTTGCCCTAAAGCAGGTGAGACATGTCTCTAAGACCTAAGCCTTCCAAGTGTCCCTCAAAGCTCTTTGCAGGTAACGTCTTGGTGAAAGGGTCGGCAAAGTTGTTTTCCGACGCTATCTTCACAACTTCCACATCGCCTCGATGCACTATCTCTCTAATCAAATGATATTTTCTTTCTATATGCTTTCCTCTTTTGTGGCTTCTAGGTTCTCTTGAATTTGCCACTGCACCACTGTTGTCGCAATACAGTGTGAGTGGTTTATCTATGTCTGGAACTACTTCCAAATCATTTAAGAACTTACGGAGCCAAACAGCTTCTTTAGCTGCTTCACAAGCAACCACATATTCTGCTTCCATAGTTGAATCAGCAATACAAGATTGTTTGATGCTTCTCTAAACTATGGCTCCACCACCAAAAGTAAACACTGATCCAGACGTAGATTTACGTGTGTCTTTATCTGATTGAAAATCAGAATCAGTGTATCCAATGGGAATCAAATTCTCACCAGAATAAACTAGCATATAGTTTCTCGTTCTCCTAAGATACTTGAGAATATGTTTAACCGCTACCCAATGATCTAATCCTGGGTTGGATTGATACCGACTGACTATACCCACCGCATAACAAATGTCAGGTTTTGTACACAACATGGCATACATTAGACTTCCTACTGCTGATGCATAGGGTACCCGTCTCATATTTTCTTCCTCTTGAGGTGTTAGGACACTGCTCTTTTGAAAAATAAACTCCATGATGAGTAGGCAAATTACCTTTCCTGGAGTTTTGCATCGAAAATTTGATAAGCACCTTATCAATATACGATGCCTGAGACAGCGCCAACAATTTGTTCTTGCGATCTCTTATGAGTTGGATTCCAAGAACATAACTTGCTTCTCCTAAATCTTTCATTTGGAAATTGTTGGCGAGCCATTTCTTTACATCAGATAATATGCCTACATCATTCCCAATGAGTAGGATATCATCTACATAAAGAACCAAGAAGACCACCTTCTTATCTTTGATGTACTTATAAACACAAGGTTCATCAATATTTTGATCGAAACCATAAGATTTGATCGCTTCATCAAATCTCAAGTTCCAAGATCTTGAAGCTTGCTTGAGTCCATAGATGGAACTTTGCAACTTGCAAACTTTTTTCTCTTGACCTTTGACTACAAACCCTTCTGGTTGCACCATATAGATGTTTTCCTCAATATAGCCATTCAAAAAGGCAGTCTTGACATCCATTTGCCATATCTCATAATCAAGACAAGCAGCAATGGATAAAAGAATCCGAATGGATTTAAGCATAGCTACAGGCGAGAAAGTTTCTTCATAGTCAACTCCCTCCTTTTGGGTATAACCCTTTGCCACAAGCCTAGCTTTGAAAGTCTCAACTTTCCCATCCACTCCTCTTTTCTTCTTGTAAATCCATTTGCACCCTATGGGTTTTATCCCTTCAGGTAGGTCTACAAGATCCCAGACTGAATTGGAGTACATGGACTCCATTTCAAGGTTCATAGCCTCCAGCCATTTTTCCTTCTCAGAAACTTCCATTGCATCATGATATGTCAATGGATCATCTTCACCATTATCAGAGATAGCAACATTTGCTTCTCCAAGTTCCTTGTAGCGAGCAGGTGGTCTCACAACCCTCCCACTACGTCGAGGTGGTATGACATTCTGATAGGAAGATGTGGCCTCCTCATCTTGTCCTTCAACAACGGTTGTCGATTACGGTCTGATCTGATCAAAAGGTAACTCTTCAAGTACAACCTTTCTATGAGGTTTATAGTTTGTCACATAATCATTCTCAAGAAAAGTGGCATTTGTCGATACAAATACTTTCTTATCCTGTGGACTATAAAACAAACCTTCCCTCGTTCCCTTTGGGTATCCCACAAATAAGCATACTTCAAAACGTGGTTCCAACTTCCCAGTCTTACCTTTCAGCACATGTGCTGGACACCCCTATATACGGATGTGTCGCATACTAGGTTTGCGACCATTCCATAACTCTAGAGGTGTTTTTGAAATAGACTTAGATGAAACTATGTTTAGAAGATATACTGCAGTTTGTAGTGCATATCCCCAAAATGAAGTGGGTAATGATGAGTAGCTAAGCATGGATCTCACCATATCAAGCAACGTTCTATTTCTTCTCTCTGCAACATCATTTTGTTGTGATGTTCTAGGTGCGGTGAGTTGTGATAGAATACCATGTTCTATCATATAATCCTTGAATTCAATATCAAGGTATTCTCCTCCTCGATCAGATCGAAGACTCTTCACCGTCTTTCCTAATTGCTTTTCAGCTTCTGCTTGAAATTCTTTAAACTTTCCAAAAGTTTCAGATTTCCTTTGCATTAGGTATATGTAACCATACCTTGAATAATCATCAATAAATGTGATGAAATATTCGTAACCACCACGGGCTTGTACATTCATTGGACCACAGACGTCTGAATGTATTAGCTCAAGTGGTTCCTTGGCCCTTTCGCCTTTTGCAGAGAAAGGCCTCTTAGTCATTTTACCTTCAAGACAAGATTCATAAACTGGTAGAAAACTAACTTTTAGCTCTTTTAAAGGACCTTCCTTTACCATTCTGTTAATTCTGTCAAGGTTGACGTGACCTAATCTAAGGTGCCATAGGTATGTTTCATTATTAGAAGAAATCTTTTGCTTCTTGGGTTTAGGTTGTTCAATTTTGAACATTTCGGTATTGAGCAGTGCTTTTTCGTTGGGCCTTAAGGTGTAAAGCCCATTTTCCAGATGCGCAGAACAAATATCCAAACCATTTCTAGAAATATTAACATCATTATTATTAAAAGAAACATTAAACATTTGTTCAAACAACCTGGAAACAGAAATCAAATTTCTACGAAAACAAGGAATGTAATAAACATTGTCTAAAATTAAAAACTTATTTCTAAAATAAAGTTTAACAACTCCCAGTGCTCTTGCCGAAACAACCTCTCCCATTCCCACTCTCATCGTTTGTTCCTCGTCGGCAAGCTCTCTTGAAGAACTAGGCATCTGCAAAGAAGAACAAACATGGTTAGTTGCCCCTGAATCAATTATCCAAGGTAAAGTATCATTGTGACACCCGTTATTCTCCTAACGGGTATTGAGGTAATTAAATTAATTTTTAATGTATAAAAAAAAAATTGCTTCATTTAAATTTATTTTATAATATTTATTTTTATCTATTTTTAAGTTTTCTAAAATTCTCCTATATTTATTTAGTATGATTACTAAAAAGCCTTAGAACTTCTAATAAATCTCAAAAATGTCATATTGGCATTATGTGTGTTAAAGTCTTTAGATGAGACATAAGGATATCTTTTCCAACTACTCTTGACCCTCATTTTCTTTATTTCCTCCGTGACATGCTTCAACATGTCTCCTCTATAATTGTTTCTATCACTTCTTTTCAAAGACTTCATCTTTTCTTCCTTTCTCTTCCACGGTTCCCACACTCTTCTTCTTATTTCTTTGCTGAAGCAAAATACTTAGAGAACTTCTTCAAGGCAGCCATAAAAATCAGCCACCATCACCTCCATTTGAGCAAGAATTTCAGTCATACCGAAGTAAAGGAACCTGTTTTGAAGCCATTTCAAGCTTCCAACTAACCATAATCCGAGGTTAGAATCTTATGAACAAATTTAGTCTTTCATTTATAAATTTTCTTTTATACTAAAGGATTATTCAAATTTGCGTTCTTAAACCTAAGTATATGTTTGTTGCTATTTTGGAGCATATGTATGAAGTCTAAGTGTATATGCCCTAGACAGAAAATTTATATTGTTAAACTTTGTAATACCTCTATGGGCAGTGGTTATTTCTTGAAATTCTAAGATTAAATTAAAATGAATTTTATGAATTGGTTTGCATATTTGAAAAGTAGCATCCTAGGCTTTCTAACGAGCTATCATAAACCTAAATCGGAGTTGTATTTTATTTTCTAAGAATTATTCAATTTTTGTATTGGAAACTAGTAAATCTGCCAGTTTGTTATGGTATACCAGCTGCTAACCTGAACCAAGAACCCATCTTTGCTCACCACCTAATTCTTTAATGTCTTGCAACCTTTCCAATATTATCCTAAGTGATTGATGAATCTTATTAGGGACTAAAACATATAGATTACTTGTTCACATTTTATATTGTGTTAAGACAAAAATTGTTTACTGTGGTATTCAAAAGAGATTTATATAAAAGCTTTAATGGCATACTAGTAAGATAGGTTTACACATGATTTATTTATGGATGTAGTTGTATGTTGTGCTTTAGTTTTAATTGTCCTTATGCACGCCTTAGGATCAAGGGAGTATGGAGCTAACGTTAATTGATTCCAGGATTAAGAGACTGTTGATAAGCTTAAAAGGTAGGGATTCTATTACTCATCTTTTATGAGGTTTTTATAGAATTAAAATTGATTGTTTTGTCGCAATATATATATATCTATGTTGAACTGATATTATATGAGTATCACATATGAAACTATGACATGGACTCGTCTTGTATTGTACGGCGAGGAACATAATGAATTGACACATGTTATAAATTGAGAAGCATGGTTAGGAAAACTAACTCTATTGATAATGATTCAATATAGAGAAATTGTGAGACATGAAGAGGGCGACGGTTACGTCCTTGGGCATGAATACCCTAAAAGGTAAAATAGGGGGAAGGCGATGACGCTTCCTTGGGTTGAAAGTCCCAGAACACACTGTACAGGAATCGACTTGGTGAGGACTCGGGGCTTGATGTCCCCTCACCGGAACACCCTTGGAATGTTTATAGGGTGATCAAGTGCGCCCATTTGGGTTTCGATGAGTTGAGTGATACTCAATTTAACATGGATACCTAGGAACAATGATGATTGGTAATATTTGTATAAATGTGTAATTATGACACTTGGTAATGATTAACTACGGTATCCATAAGATGTGATCATAATAAACCTCATAATCTGGAATATGATGTAACTTACTAACCATGCAGATTTTAATGTGGTAATGATAAAGGTGAGTAATGGTTTTCTCTACTGAGCATAGTGTTGCTCATACCCTTATGTTTATATCTTTTCAGGACTCACTAAATGTGAGGTGGCTACGAGAAATATAGTTGAGGAAGTGATGTAACTATATTACATTGGGACTGCTTCAATCGTTGAGAATGTTCTTCATGATAATGTAAGCATCAATTGTTACTTTCTGTGACTGTATTATAATGTGTTGAGGGTTAAAATGATGATGACAACAGTTTATATTATTAAATTTAAGGTGCTACATTAAAACTGTGGTTTATTTATCGTTTATATTTTTATTTTTGAGTTGAGAGTTTTCATTTAAGTCCCGGGCAAATTTTAATTTTTAAGGTTTTACTTTTATTATTTATTTTTATTTTATCTCATTAAAAACTGTTAACCCCCATATAGGGGCGTTACAGAATTTTTGGTATCAGAGCCTAGGTTCGGTTAACCTAGGGAGTGTAGCACCACTTTAAAAAAATATATTTTTGAGATGGTTTTGAAGCTGAATTTTTATTGTCATCATCAAAATGAACCTTCACATTGATTTATACAGTCTAGAAGGATGTAACATGGAAAGGCCATAGAATGAAAATATCAATAGTTATATGAGTACAATAATTATATAGAAGGAAAGTATTAATAGTTATAAGGGAATGATAATTATATGGAATGAGTTTATAAGTAGAATGCTTATGAGAGATTCGTATAATATTTGGATCTATAAGCATATCTAATTCGTATAAACGATGAGAAATTCGTATAGATACGAGGATTTAAAAGTATTTTGTCTCGTGAAAAACAATAAGAAATATAAGGCTTGATTTATTGATTTTAAAGTTTGACGTAGATATGCCAAATTTTTCGTAATTGATTCAAACCTAAGTAATGATTATGTGTGGATTCGATGGAGCACATAAGTGTCAATATCTTTTCTTAAAAGTTCTATTTATTTGAGGAATATGATATAAGTTGGAAATCATGGTATTGAATCATGAGAGAGATAAATGTTAGACTTTTGGTCTGTTGAGACTGTGTAAAGTCTAGAATGCATGAATCTCAAAATTGGAATATTTTGTTACGTACATTGTATTTAAGTGTATCAGTGAATCTTTTGGTTACCTAAGGTTTTGTTATATGAGGAAATTATATATTGTATGAGTAGAATTGTGGGGATTGTAGATGTTCTTAAGTAGTAACATCTAGTGTCTTTGTTCATTGATATGGTCTACGTTGAAAGACGTAAATCGTATTGATTTCAAGGTTAGTCGCATTCTAAACCCTTGGTAGTAATGATGATGAATCCATTGATAGATGTTGAGTATTATCAATAACATATGGGTGTATGCATTGTTCAATAAGGTTTTGATTAAAACAAAATTATTTGAGTTGCTGGAAGATTATGTTGTTATGAAATGATTTTAAATATTATTCAGGAAGATCCTTATTGTCGTTAAATTAGATTTGTTGTTTATAGTCAACTTTATCTATAGTGGGCTTTGAATTGGGTTTAAGATTCATACGAATTGGTTTTTAATTTTATGTTTGTTATTTAACTCGTTCTAAATGTGTTAAGGCCCGAAACAACCTGACCATTTTCAACTAAGAACATTTGGGCCTAGTTCAAATCTTAAATCAGTTTGATTCACACTGTCTCTCCCACGTGGTTTCTATACGTGTCATATACAGTGGTTTAATTATTGTTTACATATACGTTTACTGTGCATAAGAGTTTATTTCTCCGAGTTCACTTTTTCTCTCTTAATTTGTTATTTTCTCTCTAAATCGCAAATCCTCTTCTTTTTCATTAGAAATTCTTCTTTTTCTCTAAAAGAAGAAGGAATTCTAGGATTCTGCAATTTACTATCTTAATTTTTCCTTTCTATTTACTCTTCTTTCATCTCATCATGGACTCAAAGTACCAACACATGAGAAAGTATCTCCCATCACTCTCCCAAAAGATTCTCAGAAAGAAATATAAGGCTAGAATTACTCGTTTGTGGATTCTTATGCGTTTTGGCATCCCTTGTGATGTGAGAATGTTGATAGAGGGGAAGATCCGTCCGAGTGACTTTAGTCAAGATGTCGGTTTACCAGGAACAGGTACCAGTCGAAGTGCAATGAAAAGAAGAGCTCGTGCCATCGTGGTCGCTTGTAACAAATGTGGAAGACAAAATTGTAACGGTAAATGTACTTCACCTGGTTATATGTCTACGAATAGAGAGGATAAAATAAGGTTTTGTAGGGATGGACTTTCAAAGGAGAACTTGGATAGCATCCATCCTCCTCTCCACGGTCACCCTAGTGGATATGTTCAGAGAGCTATTTTTAAACTCTGGCCTAAATTTTATACAGAAAGACAACGCCTCAGGAATATGGTATTTCTAGATCCTGTTTGCCAAGCCATAAGAAAACTGGATGGGGAATAAGTCATCGCTCTATAAAGGTTATTTAGTCTTTACTTATTTGAAGCAGTTTTAGCTGATGTTCAACAGTTTGTGTTTTTCTTTTACTCAAAATATTTGCTTTTGTGTTTGAAATAATTGTGATTATTAGATTGATACAGTAAGTGTTAATATCTTATTTAATTTATGATTTTCTTAAATATATATATAATAAAATATATTATCTTATCAGACACGTCACATACGGTACAGTAATATGTTTGAATTTTGAAAAGCTTATCCAGATATTTCAAGATTTGTGTCTCAAATTTCAAAAGTTCTACAGTATTTGTCGTTTATATTAAATTTCTAGACTTGGTGTATATTTGTCAAAAAGTCTACAGTTGTGTCATGAGGGTCTTCTGTCGAATTGTTCTCAATTGTCAAAAGTTATACAATTAGAGTCTAATCTTTTTCAAAAAGTGAATCAAATTTTCTGTAAACTATCAATCACCTTATCTTACTTTCTTATCCGCACAAGATTTTGTTTAAATCTTTGGATTACCTTTTCATTACCTACTTGTCTATCTCTTTAGCCCTTTTTGTATATTTTTCATCTTTAAAATCTCATGTAGAACCCGAAGTCTAAGTGGAGCAGACATTAAGCAACCACTTCTATAAACCAAATATGTCTACCTCCCAGTCCACGAAGAAAATAAAGAATGTCTGTGTCTTTTGTGGTTCCAGCCTTGGAAAAGATAAAGCTTATTTAGAAGCTACAAATCACTTAGGGCAAGTCCTAGCACGCAAGAAGATTAACATAATCTATGGGGGTGGTAGTATAAAAATGATGGTAAATATGGCACTAGCAGCTAGGTCTAGCGACGCTACTGATGTAAGAATTTGGCCTCATATTCCAGTTGAAGGAAACCTTTGTAAGGAAGCCATAGGTAAGGGAGAAGGAGTCAGGAGTATCCCTAAAAATTTTAAAGACATAATCTATAATTCTGATGCTTTTATAGCATTACCTGGTGGTCTAGGTACTCTTGAGGAAATATTTATAGTTGCTTGTGGGCAATTGTTGGGCTTTTATTCCAAACCTTTGGGACTGCTGAACGTAAAGGGTTTTTATGACGGTCTTTTGAAATTTCTAGATTACGCTGTGGAAGAAAACATCACTACAGAATCGGAGAGACAAATCTTTGTCACTGCTTCAACAGCTGAGGAATTGATAGATAAAATGCAAATCATACATCCAGAATCCGACACTGCAACATCCAAGCTTGAATGGGAAAGGGAAAGCCGGGAGCGGCCAATTGATTTGAATCTCCATCTGTAATCTTTTTGTTTTATCTTTGGCATGTAGGCATGTGTGTCCGTATTTCGTGTGTTACGAATAACCGTTTGCCTTGTATTCTGTGTTTCTTGTGGTACGTTGTTGTTCAATCTTTTAGATTCATTGAGCCTAATGCCGGGATGGCTGGATACGGAGTACTTGATGCTCTCGAAACGCATCCTTCTTAAGGTCCGATCTTTTGTTTATCGATGTTTTTGTATCCTCTAAGCATGCATGATATGGATAGCTGGTATACGGAGTGCCTTGTACTCTCGAAACGTATCCGTATCATGTTTGTAATGTGTAATATTCTGTTAATATTATGTGGAAGTACCAAAGTCAGTTATGGGGATATTCCATATGAAATATGAGTATATTATTTGGATTGAATGTTTGTGTCATGAGGATAGCTGTTTAATGAAAAATATGTCGGGTATGTTTGCAACCAGAGATTCCGTTTAATATCTCTATGAATAAGTTTAATGTATGGTTTTGAATATAAGTGTTTGTGATATATGTTTTATGATTATGTTTTAGTTTATTAGTTGAGGTATAAAATCAAATATATTTGACTTTTCCTTACTCAAAAAGGAAAAGGAACCTAAAGATGAAGTATATAAAATTTCTCTGGCAATCTCCTTAAATGTGATTGTAAATCACGGTCTATGGACAATGAAGGACTGGAATCATGATATGGTCAATATGTATGCCTGATCAGATTCTTAGACTATTATACGGTGTTATAAGTTGAAACTTGTCAGAAATACTCTTATTGAGGGATTTAGGAGTAAGATTTATTATGCAAGTAAATAAGTGGAAATACGATGACTTAAATTTGTAGGACAAACAACATTAACGGTTTAGACTCAGAATTGGAATCATAGTGGAATCATAATTTTTACTAGTATTGCTAGAATTGAAATTTCGAGGACGAAATTTCTTTAAGGGGGGTAGAGCTGTGACACCCGTTATTCTCCTAACGGGTATTGAGGTAATTAAATTAATTTTTAATGTATAAAAAAAAAATTGCTTCATTTAAATTTATTTTATAATATTTATTTTTATCTATTTTTAAGTTTTCTAAAATTCTCCTATATTTATTTAGTATGATTACTAAAAAGCCTTAGAACTTCTAATAAATCTCAAAAATGTCATATTGGCATTATGTGTGTTAAAGTCTTTAGATGAGACATAAGGATATCTTTTCCAACTACTCTTGACCCTCATTTTCTTTATTTCCTCCGTGACATGCTTCAACATGTCTCCTCTATAATTGTTTCTATCACTTCTTTTCAAAGACTTCATCTTTTCTTCCTTTCTCTTCCACGGTTCCCACACTCTTCTTCTTATTTCTTTGCTGAAGCAAAATACTTAGAGAACTTCTTCAAGGCAGCCATAAAAATCAGCCACCATCACCTCCATTTGAGCAAGAATTTCAGTCATACCGAAGTAAAGGAACCTGTTTTGAAGCCATTTCAAGCTTCCAACTAACCATAATCCGAGGTTAGAATCTTATGAACAAATTTAGTCTTTCATTTATAAATTTTCTTTTATACTAAAGGATTATTCAAATTTGCGTTCTTAAACCTAAGTATATGTTTGTTGCTATTTTGGAGCATATGTATGAAGTCTAAGTGTATATGCCCTAGACAGAAAATTTATATTGTTAAACTTTGTAATACCTCTATGGGCAGTGGTTATTTCTTGAAATTCTAAGATTAAATTAAAATGAATTTTATGAATTGGTTTGCATATTTGAAAAGTAGCATCCTAGGCTTTCTAACGAGCTATCATAAACCTAAATCGGAGTTGTATTTTATTTTCTAAGAATTATTCAATTTTTGTATTGGAAACTAGTAAATCTGCCAGTTTGTTATGGTATACCAGCTGCTAACCTGAACCAAGAACCCATCTTTGCTCACCACCTAATTCTTTAATGTCTTGCAACCTTTCCAATATTATCCTAAGTGATTGATGAATCTTATTAGGGACTAAAACATATAGATTACTTGTTCACATTTTATATTGTGTTAAGACAAAAATTGTTTACTGTGGTATTCAAAAGAGATTTATATAAAAGCTTTAATGGCATACTAGTAAGATAGGTTTACACATGATTTATTTATGGATGTAGTTGTATGTTGTGCTTTAGTTTTAATTGTCCTTATGCACGCCTTAGGATCAAGGGAGTATGGAGCTAACGTTAATTGATTCCAGGATTAAGAGACTGTTGATAAGCTTAAAAGGTAGGGATTCTATTACTCATCTTTTATGAGGTTTTTATAGAATTAAAATTGATTGTTTTGTCGCAATATATATATATCTATGTTGAACTGATATTATATGAGTATCACATATGAAACTATGACATGGACTCGTCTTGTATTGTACGGCGAGGAACATAATGAATTGACACATGTTATAAATTGAGAAGCATGGTTAGGAAAACTAACTCTATTGATAATGATTCAATATAGAGAAATTGTGAGACATGAAGAGGGCGACGGTTACGTCCTTGGGCATGAATACCCTAAAAGGTAAAATAGGGGGAAGGCGATGACGCTTCCTTGGGTTGAAAGTCCCAGAACACACTGTACAGGAATCGACTTGGTGAGGACTCGGGGCTTGATGTCCCCTCACCGGAACACCCTTGGAATGTTTATAGGGTGATCAAGTGCGCCCATTTGGGTTTCGATGAGTTGAGTGATACTCAATTTAACATGGATACCTAGGAACAATGATGATTGGTAATATTTGTATAAATGTGTAATTATGACACTTGGTAATGATTAACTACGGTATCCATAAGATGTGATCATAATAAACCTCATAATCTGGAATATGATGTAACTTACTAACCATGCAGATTTTAATGTGGTAATGATAAAGGTGAGTAATGGTTTTCTCTACTGAGCATAGTGTTGCTCATACCCTTATGTTTATATCTTTTCAGGACTCACTAAATGTGAGGTGGCTACGAGAAATATAGTTGAGGAAGTGATGTAACTATATTACATTGGGACTGCTTCAATCGTTGAGAATGTTCTTCATGATAATGTAAGCATCAATTGTTACTTTCTGTGACTGTATTATAATGTGTTGAGGGTTAAAATGATGATGACAACAGTTTATATTATTAAATTTAAGGTGCTACATTAAAACTGTGGTTTATTTATCGTTTATATTTTTATTTTTGAGTTGAGAGTTTTCATTTAAGTCCCGGGCAAATTTTAATTTTTAAGGTTTTACTTTTATTATTTATTTTTATTTTATCTCATTAAAAACTGTTAACCCCCATATAGGGGCGTTACAATCATCTTCAACTAAACAAGCTTCTAAAACGAGTAAATATGATTTACCGTTGTTCTTCTTTTCTTTGAGCTCCTGAAGATACTTCTTGCAGTTTCTCTTCCAGTACCCAACTACGCCGCAGTGGAAACATTTTCCTTTAGGCTTCTTTTGGTTGGAGCTCTTTTTGTTGTTGTTGCTTTTGTTCTTCTTAGGTTGCCCTTCATTCTTAGACTTACCACTTCCTTCAGTCCCCTTCCTCTTCTTATTCTTTTGGGCAGAAGAGGAGGGTTGAGCTTCTGCAACATTTGCCTCAGCTTCTTTAGTCTTTTCTTTGAAAATAGACTCGAAGGTTTGAAGCTCATTAAGCAACTCAGTCATGTTATATTTCAGCTTGTTCATGAAATAGTTGCTTTTGAACTGAAGGAACGCAGGGGAGAAGGTTTCCAAAATCATCCCCACCTGTGTGGCTTCATCTATCATAGCCCCATTGACCTCGGCCTCATAGAGATAGTTAACCATGTTGAGAACATGTTCTCTGACCGAAATTCCTGCCTTCATTTTTGCATTCATTACAGCCTTAACGGCTTCGTGGCGTGCCTTTTCAGAAGGTTTACCAAACATGTCTTGCAGAGACTGCATTATCTCATAAGCGGTCTCCATGCTTTCGTGCTTCATCCTAAGCACGTCAGACATCCCAGCCAAAGGAAAACAGTGGGCCTTATTGTTTGCCTGAATCCAACGATCATATGCTTCCCGTACATTACGAGGAGCATTGGCAGCAGGCTCTGGAGGACATTCCTCCGTCATGACAAACTTGTAACTTTCGCAAATTAGTACAATGTTCATATTACTCTTCTACTTGACTAAATTATCTCCGGTTAATTTTTCATTTGAGAGAATTGCGATAATTGGATTAGACATTGTTGCTGTAATAAATAAATAAAATAGCATAAATTAAAATGGTTGCATAAATATCATAAATATATGTTTTGGAATAGTAAACGTGATGCATGATGCATATGAAAAACACAGAAAATATTTTACTAATTCCACGATTATTCAATTTTAATAAATAAAGTGTCGCCGTAGGGTAGGTCAAATTATTTATGAATTGAATTGAGACATTCTCAATTAATAAATATATTCAAAATATCTCATATTTTCTATATTTATTAATAACCGTTTATTTTGGTCAAGATATAATTAACAATTTAATTATGTCTTTATGAGTGTAACCCACTATTTTGGATTTTAACAACTTAACTCAAAATTGCCACCGTAGGGTAGGTCAATTTTGAAATACATTATAAAATCCTATCTCAAGGAAGCCAACCTTGATATTGATTTAAATAGACACCCTCCGTAGGGAGGACGAAATCAAAGCATCGCGAGGCGCCACCTAAATCTCACGGTGTTGTACTAATAGTGGAGACCGCAGGTTATATTGTCATATTACCTTCTCCCACTCATTATTTTAAAAGATGTGTTTTATTTTATAAAACATCATATGTTTCATAATTCTAGTAGATAAAAACAATTTTTTAATTGCTAGATTATATTATGTGTTAATAGAATCTCATTCTATTTACACTTAAAATAAATTACCAGATTTTCTAAAAATCTAAATTTATTATGAATTGTCTAAGTTACCAAATATTAAACAATTTAAAATTAGATAACTTAGAATTAATGTGAATTTTACCAAGTGTTAACTGTTAAAACTAAATTCACATTATTTGGTTGATTAATAAATTAAGATTCTATAAAACCAACCCAATTAATTTAATCTCATTAAATTAAAGCTAACACATATTAAATTATTTTATAAACTCCTTTATAAAAATAATATGCTAAGCGTATGCATGTCATGTTACAATAACTATAAGTGGGTACTTTCCTAGATGACATGTTATCATGCATGAACATGTTATCACAATCATCACATGAAAATAAAAATGAAAATAAACAATGAATTTTTGACCTGGTCCTTTTGGATAATTAAAATTACAACCCAAAAATAAAAAATAAAAAATAAAATTACAGGGGTCTTCTTGTAATTTATACATAATTCCCTGCTCCAATTTTGCAGTTTTTCATCAAGAGGCTTATTGTGCAACAATTTGCTGGATTACCTTTGAAATCTGATAGGCCCACAGTTCTCAACTGGGCCAAAAAAATCCAATGGACATCTTTTTCTTCATCGCTCCACGTGTAGCAAGTGAAAAAGACGAGAGAAGAAAAAATAATAATAATAAATTACAAAAAGCCTATACCCCTTTATGGGTTTACACAGATTGATCTAATCAAACTGAAAATAAAATTATTAATCCAAAAGGACCATATAATTAACGACCAAAAATCCTTTCATTAAACAACCATTCATCTCATGAATAAAAATTAACAAAGATGCAAAGTGCCCGCAAACATGCATCAAAAACATGATATCATCAAAATAAAATCATGTTTAATTAAAATTATATATGCTATAACCCGCTCTGATGCCATTTGTTGGAATTAAAACATGAAACGCAGCGGAAGGAACGGATCGTTGACAAACAAAAATTTTCTGAAAACTTTGTTCATCGGGAATAGATATATAATTTTAATTACAGAAAGCTTTAGGAATTTTTACTAACCTTTTGAAGACTATCAGGGTATCCTAGCTTTCCTCTTTGACACCACGATCTTTCAAACCAGGCCTCCACACCAATGGAAAGACGAGTGGGCGTCAAACTGCAAGAATGAATTTTCCTCACACTTTTCTGAATCTGCTATGTACTCAACACATGAGATAGCAGACCTTTTTCTTTTAGAGAAGAACTCTCAGTTTTTCTCTCTAAAAATTATGTGAATAAAAATTACTGAGATAACTGTTATCTCTCCCTTTTTATAACTGAGCCATTAGTAATTTTACTTTCTCTTTTCTTTTCCTTTCCTTTTTCTTCTTTTTCTTTTCCGAATGTTTCCCGAATCCTTATCCGGTCTTCACACACATATGCACATGTATATTAGTTGCCGTGAAAGAAAACTTGCCCTTTTTTTCTTTTGACTTTTGACCGAATCACAAGTGATTCGGTTTATATATACATATATATATGTATATGTTAAACGTGAATCGTAACATCATGTTACGTTTCCCTTTTTTTTATAATATTATATTAATATATTATAAAATCTTATATATATATATAAAAAGATTTGGTTCAAAACCATATATATATATAAATCTCAATTCAAAAATAAATCACATTTATTTAAGAATAGATTTTAACAATAATCAATTAATTAACTAATGCTCAGTTAAATGTGACAACATTTATCACATTACATTATGTGTCATAGAGAACATTTTTCTGTGTTACATTAATAATTCAAGTGTGAAAAAATTAATTCAGAATTCAAAAATTCTGAATTAAACATGTATAATTCATTCTATGCAAAAATCCAATATAGTGTTACAGAGGTGGTATTGGAGACTTATGGACCTATAACCAAGCTCCAACAAATTTGACATTTAATCAAACTCTTTAATTAATGTGCCAAATTTATTAGTTTCAGTGTTACTCCACTAAAAACCTGAAACTGAACTCTTGAGATTATAGTGAAATTACTCAAAGAAAATTAGCGAGTAGTCCATTGATATAATCATTACATATAAGTCAGTCCTCCATAAATAGTTCATAATAAGAGCTAGGTTCAATTTTCGTTCACCTCTCTTATTACATCTTTATCCTTGAGTTCCAATAATTCTCTAATGAACAATTAATTCATAATCTTATTATGAACGAGCGCTCTACTGTTCAAACCCTGAATTATCACTCAAGAGAACTATTTTTCTAACTTTCATAGGGAAGGAATGGATTCCATATATGTATAATATTATTCCCGGCCATTTATTACTTTATGTTTCCAAGATGCTAAGTTATAATCTGTGCTTAGACAAATCTTACCATGCAAGTCAAAAAACATAATGTAATAAATAGGAGTCTAATAAATACTCAGGATTAAGACTGTCAAATATATGATCATCATAGTGATAAATTTGAATACTCTATTTGTAACGGATGATTATTAGAGATTCATAATTTATCTGGTCCAGTCCTATATAATCTCATTATATAAAGTACCTCCAACCCAATGTCTCTACATTAATAGTCTGGATAATGACTATTTCATTTTAGATGAGATTGGACCGTACTTATAATTTTTAATTAAAGATTCCAAACTTTAATTAATTATTACAGACTATTTAGATTATTATCTATAAATTTTATCCCTAAGCAAATAACACTTATATGTTAAATTTATAGTCACATAAATAATCATGGAATTTTCTTGATGTTTATAAATATATTCATAATACATATAATCAACCAAAATAATAATAAATGTCATTTTATTTATTTATTAACAATATGTACAATGTCACAGCTTTTAAGGCATCAAACCCAATAGACTTTTAGGGCCATCTTCCTACTGTAATTAGTCCGAAGAACAGCAAAGTCACCTTTTCTTTTCTTTTCTTCACCCTTTTCAAGTTACCCAACTAAATCCCACGTGAAAACTTTCTGCTACTCCTTTTCATTCTTTTACACTCTAGAAACATTGTTCTTTTCTTCCCTCTTATTTAAATGAGTTTTGTTTTGTCCTGACTGTGTGACAAGGTTCCTAAAAAAAGCATATTAATTAATTCTTTGCAGAACAAAGGTATATCTATTAATGTTATACGAAAAGGCAATCCCGAAAGATCTCTGTGGTAGTTTACAAAGTTGAATTTGGTATTAATTGAGTGATAAGAGAGGAATTACGTAGACTCCCTCAGGTATATTTTTCTAAGAGGCCTTGAATAGGATCGTTGCTCTTTCTTTATTAGGCTTTGGATTTCAACATCTATGATATATTTTGGCCTTGTTGGTGATTCAGAGTGATGCATTTCTCATGGAACTGGCTTTTAGCAAATGGGCATACTCATTTTTGCTCTGTTGTTGTCTCATCTTCTATAGATCGTTCTCACGTAAAGCCCTCACATTTTGCTTCACTGGAGTTTTTTGCTTGTTTTGTTTTGTTTTTGGTATTATCATGATCTTTGATTGGTGGATCCTGGTGGAGAGATTACATGGGGATTCCAAAGTCAGAGGAGTGAACTTGGGAGGTTGGCTTGTAATTGAGGGTTGGATTAAGCCTTCATTATTTGATGGCATTCCCAATGGTGACATGCTTGTAAGTTTTTTTTTTTTTTCCTTCAATGTTTAGTTTCTTTTTCAGAATGCTTTTGGAGCTTTCCTCTGTGTGTGTGAGTCTGTTATTATTATTATTATTATTATTATTATTATTATTTTTTTTTTTGGGGACTGATCCATTTAAGGATGTTGATTTTTAGGATGGAACTGAAGTCCAGTTCAAGTCGGTGACATTGCTGAAGCATGTGAGTGCAGAGAATTAGGGAGGCATGAATATCACAGTGGACAGAGATCTTGCTTCTTAGTGGGAAACCTTCAAGGTCTGATCCTCACCAAATTGTTGTGCTTGTAATTTTCTTTTCACTTTCTGTGTTAATCCGGATTTTAACTAGTATGGTATTAATGCAATGCAATAAAGTCTTTTTTGATCTGAAAATGAAGTAAAGTTTGTCTGAAGTTTCAGACTTTTTGGAGCGCGCAATGCTTCAAGATGAAGTTGATATGAAAAGGCACTTTCTGATTAAGATTTTAGGGAATTTTGTGAACGTATGACAGGCTTTGGCGAGAATGTGATTCCAAGGGACCAAAATAATTCCTATTGAAGTCATAGTTGGGTGAATATTATAACTTACCGTAACCTGTTTTAGTTGAAATAATCGTGAAAGGAAG
The DNA here is from genome assembly GCA_025403435.1 of Artocarpus heterophyllus. Taxonomy (NCBI): domain Eukaryota; kingdom Viridiplantae; phylum Streptophyta; class Magnoliopsida; order Rosales; family Moraceae; genus Artocarpus; species Artocarpus heterophyllus. The sequence goes on from CM046328.1 coordinate 14,670,117, forward strand.
ATGATCTAAACTGAAGCAAAAGAGTTTGAAGCACTTACAACAACATACTTTGAGCTCTATTTTATTATCTTGGCTTCAAGGAATTATATCAAATTCAAATCAGAGATAGGATTTGAGGTTTTCGTTGGAAAGTGCGAAAAGTCAAAGTGGTAAGGAGAGTCATGATCCTGTTTGATATCTGTGTGCAGCGTGCTAAATCAGAACCGCACACTTGATGATTAGTTAGAAACAGACTTGGTTAGTATTCTTTACTCCTTTTTTTCTCTTTTGTAATGATTTTTGTAAGGTTATCGCCAGCATAGGGATAATCTCGAGGTTTAAAGCTGGTTAATCTAGCTCGTACTAGTGGCAAGTTGGGTTTCTTCTCTTGCATCAACATTTCAATATTCTATTTGACAAAGTTTTATTTCTGTCTTTCCTGTAGCTATGGAGAGTTTCTGCATCACAATTTCAGTTTAGAACCTCCAAAGGCCAATTTTTGACATGTAGCAGACTGGGATGCTCTGTTTCTGCAAGTGCTGGATCGCCTGCAACATCAGAAACATTTGAGATTGATTGGAATAATGAAAGAGTTCACTTAAAAACAAACACTGGAGCCTATTTACAGGTAATATTGTGAAATTTCTGCGTTTTGCCAGAAAGAATGCATAAGTAGTTATGTCACTGCATCAATAGCTAGGAGCGTGGGCACGTTTGTGGTTTCGCCATGCCTGCAGCATATTACCATGCACCAAAATATACCAACAGTTATGACTATAATTTTTTGGCCTTTCAAGAAGTGAATGATTAATATCTTCTTTCTACTATAAATTATTTTGCTGTGGACTTTTCATGGGATTTGTCACCAAATTAAAGTGTTGTGGAAAGACCAGATATCAGGAAAAAATTCTATAGAACTTACAGTGAAAGTCCAAACAAACTGAAATCACCTATGGTGAGATTCATGCATAAAATTTCTTTCTGGTTAAGTGGTTCCTTTGCATATTATTTTCAGTTGAAATGACTCAGTTCTTCCAATAATTTTCTGGTGCTCTAAAATAAATTAGAGCTAAGCTGTGAAGAGCATCAAATAATGAATGACTCAAGCAATTAAAAGAAATTTGAATAAGTCTTGCAGTAGCCAAATAATGGATAATGCTCTACCAAAAGGGAACTTGAGAGATTTTCTTCTTGAATTGATTGTCCAAATCTGATCATCGAAGAATTCAATAAGAAAAATGATAGAACTGCACTTATATAGGCTACAATACGAGGTCAGCTTACAACAGATTTTCCAGGGAAGCCAGCGTGGGATCATAATGCAGCCGCATTTCAAATGATAATCGTTTCAAATAATTTGCATGGAGATTATCAACTTGCAAATGGTCATGGACACAATGAAGCCAAACGGATCCTTAAGGTAATTATGTGTTTTTATGATACCTCATTGTTTACTTTAGGAAATCGCCATATTGTGTTGTGCTGCAAAACGTCATCTTTATTGTTTCTTGATATGCTGGCTCTTTTGGAAACTGCAGAGACATCGAAACAGTTTTGTCAGGATAGATGATTTCAATTTTCTGTATAGACTTGGAATTAATACTGTGAGGATTCTAGTTGGCTGGTGGATTGCTTATGATCCTGATCCTCCTGCTCCATTCATTGGCGGAAGTTTGGAAGTCCTAGATAATGCATTTTCATGGGCACAATTGGGTTTACTTGTACCTTATTCCGTTAAAGGTTATTGATGTTTTGAATATTTGTTTTTGTTCTCATACATGTAAGATCGGTGCCGCAGAGCCTACAACATGAGGTGCGTAATTGATCTTCATGCTGCTCCTGGCTCCCAAAACGGCATGGAACAAAGTGCCAGCAAAGATGGTTTGACGAACTGGCCCAATCCAGACTACATCTCTCAAACTTTGCATGTTATAGATTTTCTAGCCTTCAGGTATGTTCAGACAAGTTTCTTTTGTGAACAAAAGCGCTTTTTAAATGTTATATGTGCCTTAAAATATAGAATTAAAAGAGTCAAAGATTATGGCCAGTGTGTGTGAAACGTCGAGGACACCGTACCATCTTTTCTAAAAATACGAACTTGTAGTTGGAAATAGGTGGTATTGTGGATAGGAAAAATATTATTTTCAGGGACATGGGTGGGGTTTTGAATTATTTAAGTCACGATGCTTTAGGTTGATTGAAGATGTGGGCAAGTGTAAAACTCTATTGGACGTCAAATTGAGTTGTTACCAAATAGTTAAATTAAAAAAAAACATACTGGTCATGTATGACAGGAAGTTTTCATGTGAATCAACTTCCAGAAAATGGACAAAGAAAAGAATTTGGGAAAAGACATTATAACTCATTAGGCTTGTTCAGTTAACATATCATAAGCAAAAAGGATGTAGAGCTCTTTTGGTTTATAGCCTTTTTATCCAAAACTAGAGAATTCATGCTGGTTTTGCTGAACCCAGAAGAGCAGCAAATTTGGCTACCATATTCTTGTCAAATTGATTATTGAAAGCCATCTTCTTAGGAGAATCTTTCACGTTTGAGTTCTTCTTTTTAACTTATAAAACCTATAATAAGGTCTAGCATGTGTCTTGGGCTATGTTTGGTAAGAGGGATAGAAAATTGGAAGGAGAAAAATTCATATAACCAAGGTGAAGAAGTAGGGGGTAAACAAAGGATCTTTCCCTTTTGTTTGGTATGGATTCCCTCTTTTCATCTCTCTATATTTGGAGAGATAAAAATTGGAGTTCTTTGAAAGATCTGAAATCTCTCGCTCAATCGTTTCCCTGATCTTTTCTCTTGCACCAAACAGCCGGGAGTACCAATAATTTTCCATTATTCCCCTCACCCTTTCCATCCTTCATCTTTTCCCTCGTACCGAACAAGCTCTTAAGGTAATTTTACAATTAATTTATCATCCTGCTGCTGGTACATGTGGATAGAGTTGTTTGTTAACTGTCTGTTGTATGCTATGTCTAATATTGCTAAGCAACGCGCAGAAGAAACCCTCGTTCTCAACATGACCTTTTGGCTTTCAGGTATGGAAGACACCCTGCCTTGTTGGGAATTGAGCTATTAAATGAACCATCAGCAGCAGCAGTCCCATTGGACATTTTAGTTTCATATTACAAACAAGGTTATCAAATTGTTTGGAAATATTCTCCATCAGCTTATGTAATAATTTGCCAAAGAACTAGCAATGCAGATCCAATGGAGCTTTATCAGGCTGACATTGGATCACATAATTTAGTTGTAGATTTGCACTATTACAATCTCTTTGGCAGATTCTTTTTTAATATGAGTTCTGAGGGTAATATGCAATTCATATACAACAGCAGGCAAGCTCAACTTCAGGCCCTGAACAGTGCACATGGCCCACTAGTTTTTATTGCGATGTTAGTATCCATTTCTTTTGCTCTTCATAAACAAATATTTTACTTGAAAAGGGAATTATGTCCTAGTTTCAAAATTTTCACCTAATCTAATCCAGGATTAAAAATGAAACATTTATCTCTATTTGGGAACCTTGTTTTCTTTAATTCCAGGTGTTATGAGTTATAGTAATACTTGACATGTTGATCTATTTTCAGGGGAATGGGTGAAATAGTGGAATGTGACAAGTAGTTCTCAGACAGATTATCAAGACTTTGGGAAGGCCCAATTAGAGGTTTATGATGCAGCTTCATTTGGATGGGCTTATTGGACACTAAAAGATGATAGAAGGCACTGGGATTTTGAATGGAACATCGGGAACAATTATCTCCAATTGGGTAATAATCCAGGCTTATCTTTTGTTTTTGATTTATACGCAGTTTCTTATGGATAAATGGTGCTGAATTCTCACTGTCATTTAGTTTATCTTCATACTCCAAGTGTTTACTTTCTCCTTAACTGAATGTGATTTAACTTTTATGCAGGGAAGTCGGCCAACAGTCCGAATTTTAGAAGTCTGATATTGTAAGGACTAGCGTGTTCTTTTTCCTATCTCCACCAAATATTGTGACAAATTAAACCTGAGAGGCTTTAAGACTCATAATTGGAGAGGATTTATTCAAGGGTGGCTTTTCTGTCTCCTTTTTTGCCTAATATATTCTTCTTATTGGTTTGTAAAATCTTTTTAATCTAATAGTGCTGTCTAATCTGACAGGATATTATCTACAAATATTGTCAATCATTCAGTAACATGTAGAAATTTTTTTGTTCCTCGTTTCCTAACACCATCTAAGCTTAACAGGCTGTCTTATCCAAGTTCATCCTATCTTTGCTGAAGCCATTTTTTGTAAACAAAAATGTAAATCCTCTTTACCACCTGCCCAACGAAGAAATACCCTACAAAAAGAACGACCAAAAAACCGAAGTATGATAGCGGCAAGGAAACAAATCCCATCACCTTACCGATTGGTGGGAATGGAATCGTGATTCCAGCTGCAGAAATCACGATGGTGGAACAAATCACAGGCCATGAGGCAAACTCTTGAACGAATGGAATCTTCTCTTTTCGGATCAAGTGGGTGATCAGAGTCTGCATCAGAAGCCCTTCGATGAACCAAGCAGAATGGAAGAAGTCTATAGCTTCTGGGGTGGAAGCCTTGAGGTAGAACCAGAGGAACACGAGGGTAATCACATCACAGGGAGTGCATTCAGGACCATTCCACAGAATGAACATTGTTAAACCTTTCTCAGGACATTGTTGTGGGACCTTCACATAATCTTCTTCCATTTTGTCCCATGGGATTGCAATCTGGCCGACACTGTACAAGACGTTCTGAATAACTGCTTAGGAGTCAATGGTTCATTCCTGAGGACCAAGCTTGCTATCAAGAGTGACATAATACTCCCCAAATTGGCAATGACAGACGCCTTTAGGTACTTCATGGTGTTCCCGAAAGTAACCTGGCCATGCTCAACTCCAGCAACTAGTACGTTGAGGTCTTTCTCAAGCAAGATAATGTCGGAAAGTCTTTTGCAACTGATGCTCCCGAGTCAAGTGATATGCCTACATTGGCCGCATCAGGAGCTAGTGAGTTGTTTACTCCATCTCCCAGAAAGCCGACAATGTGGCCACCAACCATTTGTAATGACCGAACAACTCGAAGTTTCTGCGTTGGGGTGCTCTTTTGACAGTGTCATGGAAGGCATCCTGGTCAAGCAGCTCGAGCACTGGTCCAGTGACAACATGAGTGGTTCTTATGCCAACGTCCTTGCAAATCTTTATGGCAAGAGACAGAGTTGCCTGTGAGTACTTTTGCTGTTACTCCCTTAGCCAACCGCCGTAGAGCTTGCTTTGCCGAGTCTTTAGGAGGGTCATAGAATGTTGTCAGGCCCAGGAAAACCATGCCTGATTCTGAAGTCGCATAGTCAATTCTACTATGGTTTATTGTTTCCTTCTGCATGAAATAAAAAAAATAAATGAATATATAAAAACTTATCAATATATTCCATACATTGTGCGAATAAACAATAAAATTAAATGGTGATCAATCAAGTATAAATTCTAAAAAAGGAAAGGTTTGGGGACCTGATTGAGAATCACCTCAAAATTCAGGGACCGTAAATGCATATAATCCTGAAATAAAAGGGAAAAAAAAAGATCAAACACACCATCTTCGGCATCTTTGTTGCTACTCCAATAACTCTTAATCCCTCGTTGCTTATTTTTTCACTCATGCTTAAAATTCTCTGACATTCCTCTGGAGAGAAAGTGGCAACCACACCGTTATCAACATGTTCAACAAAAGTGCAAATTCTGATTACTTCTTCAAGTGCTCCTTTAGTTACCATGAACTGCTCTCGTAAATGTTGGTTTCTTTCTTCTGCTTCCACTTCTAAGATAACAGATACTCTTCTTCTCATGAAGTCAAAGGAATCTCATCTATTTTCCTACACTTTGAGGGCTGGAACCTGTATCCATTTGGATATACATGTGCTGAAATTGCATCATCTAAGGGGTACTTCTGATCTGTTTTGAAATATGAGTTCAGAAGGCAAAACGTTGGACCTCTTCTTTCAGTAAATGCCGGATGTCAAGACGGTGAACCATTATTGCTCGGTCATGGTGAGTGTGCCTGTCTTGTCTATGCAAAGGATGTCCCTGTAGCAGAAAGAAATGGATAGGGTGACCAACTGTTAGATGTTCTAAATCAACTTGTGATTTTGAAACTTTTGAAGAAAGCCAGTGTGATTTATTTATTTGGTCGATTAATGGTTTTTTAGCATGAGTAAAAATAATGTGAAGAAGGTTGAGAACAAATTATCCTAAAGATGTAGAGTCTAACTGTCAAAGGATTTTTTTTAGGGCAACTGTTTTTGAGAGGACTAAGAAGGAGAAGAAAGGCGATTGTGAGATGATTGTAAGAAATTTTTTAGAGCAACCTTTTTTTAAAAGAGACCGAGAAAGAAAAAAAAAAAGGCAGATAGGAACAACGACAAAGTGGACGGAGTTTTCACACTAAAAATGCACCTGTTAGGAACTCATGAGGTAGACTTCACTCTTGCAAAACCAGTTTGTGCAAAGGGGAGGGGACCCAAGGGCTTATAAGCAGACTACTTATCTTATAATCATAACATACGTGACTTTATGGTATCTAATAGAACCACTATAAATATATATATATATATATATATTATCATGGTTGTGATTATTTTTCTTCGGTTATTATCACTCTCGATTTTAGGGACTAGAGTTTAATTCCTAAAAACATTCAAAGATGAAGGTCTTTGTCTTTAAAATCCAGAAATTTATTCAACATCTTTCACTGGCTAAGTGTAGTACCATGGAGAAAAAGGTTTATTGTATCGGCAAAAACTCTTGACTAAACTCAACCCAAACAAAGAAAAGTAAAATGCCAGTATGCTAGCAGCTTCTGTATATTTATGGACCCCATGTGTCGTATGGCAATGGCGCCCTTGACTATGCATCTATCTCTAGCCATTGAAAGTGCTCCTTTTGCTAGACTTAAGTTCACAATGAGAGGAAGCATTTGAGGAGTGAGGGCACTGGCCACCGAAATTCCGAAAAGAACACTTTCACTCAGATTGTGAGACTAACAGAAGCAGTCACAATTATGATTATGACAACAAGAAGCATAACGGCAACCAGAAGATAAGATATGCGGTTGACACCTTTCTCAAAGTTGTCCGGCGATTTCCTCCTCCCTACGGTTGAGAATATGGTGCTCATGTATGTCCTGGATCCAGTTGAAACTACTAGACCAGTACCACTACCTGATATTACATTTGTTCCCTGTAAATATTTTTTTATTAGTAGTAATCAAAATAAAATAAAATAAAATACAGCGACTAAATACCAGGGGTCCTCTCTTTCACACTTAACTTTCTATGAACTTTACGTAGAAGTAGTTTTCTGCTTATTAGGTGGATTCCTCTTGTGCTAAACAAAAGAGTAAGAAGAATTGTGGATACCATGAAGCAAATATTCTTTTAAGTCTAACAAAGGTGTGTTGTTATCTTCTTTGGGATCAGCTGTTTTTTCTGTTGTCCAAGACTCTCCAGTTAATGAGGCCTGACTGTTCAGATGCAGGATTTGATAACGAGATCAAGAATTGTTGGAGAGAGAGAGAGAGAGAGCAACAAAATGACATGCTAGGAGTTGTCAACACAATACTCGTCAATGGAAAAAGGAAAGTTTTTAGTTACTACTACACCTTACAACAAGGTGTTTAAAAGATAACAGTCTCACGTCTCCAGGGAAAAGATCTCCGGGTTCAAAATGACAATATCACCAGGAACAATGTCTCTTTGATCAACTTGAACTACTAGCTCTGTTTGGACAACCCGTCCTGCACACCTTTGAACTTTGACCGGATATCGAAGAAATTCCGAAAGTTTCATGGCTGCTTTTGAACTGCTGTATTCCTGAAGTGAGCAATTGAAACTTAGTAATGATAATGCTCGTTAGAAAAAGATACATTGTGTTTCTGTATGGCATAAACATCTCAAGAGAAAGATACATTATGTGAGATTTATACACTTGAACCAATGTACTCTTAAAGTATTTTATTTTTATTTTTATTTTTTGGTGTTAACGTAAGTTATCTTATTCTCAAACCTCAATTATAACAATAAGGAAAAAAAAAATAAAAAATAAAAACGTCATAGCACTTTCTTACTCGGAGGCAAAAAAAAACCTTCACACTTTTATTTATTTATTTATTTCTTTATTTTGCAAATCTATTTTATGATAAGAAATGGAAGTATTAAATTCTACTGGAACAAAGAATTATGTAAAAAATAAAATGTGGATGACTCAACCCTTAAAAATGAAGTCAATATTCTTTGAAGATTCAGATTGCTTATATGGTTATCTTGGCATATTTGATTTCTTAAATGACATAGTTGCATAAATGAAATCCACATAGGTCGAATTTCAAAAACAAGAAAAAAAAATCACATAGGTCCAGTACAATATATATCTCCATAACATATGTTGATGTCACTGCTTAAATAACCCTACTCCAATAGTCAAAATAAATCATCTCTAGGTGGAAAATAAACACACATTTCAATGTTATGAAAGCAAAGCGGCCAACTATGTTGAGACCATCACCAAAATGGTGGGTATCCCCGTAAATGTAGAATCCAACGCGTGGATAATAAATCTTCTTTTATTACATCGAATTTATTAACACTGACGCCTAAACTTTAAGGTCTCTCTCATTTTCTCCCATCAACTTTAAAAATCACAACTTTTTGTCCTGAACTTTTAAAACTCCTCACTTCATTCTTTGAATTTTAAAAATCACCATTTGTCTTTGAACTTTTAAAGCTCCTCATTTTGTCTCTCAAATTTTTGATTTTCTGTCTGAATAGACAGAATTAAGCACACATGATTAGTACATGGGTCACTCATGAGGGCAAATATGAGATTTTATTACTTCTAAGCTTTGTTTCACATTTGCACTTTCACTAGGCACTTTTGTTTTTTTTTTATCTGACTCTCATTTAGGAAGGATTTGTCTGCATATTTTTTCACATTTTTAGTGTGTTACTCATTTAATAAGTCGATATTGTTTGTCAATATCTCAATTTGAATACTAAAGAAGATCTATTGCGCATTAAAGATGAGGATATATCAACGAACAATATCGAGAAGAAATGTGCATGCATACTATTCTTAACGAGAGCATATAAAAAAAATGTTAAATAAGAATGTAAACTTGAAATAGAATATGAGAGTAATAAGATCTCATTTTTGTCTTTACAGGTGACCCATGTGTAAATCACATAGGTTGAATTCTATTTATTTGAACTGAAAATCAAAAATTTAAGAGACAAAGTAAGGAGCTTTAAAAGTTCAAGGGCAAAATTTTGATTTTTAAAATTCAAAAGACAAAGTGAGGAATTTTGAAAGTTCAGGAGGTAAAGTAGTGATTTTTAAAGTTCAAATAGCAAAGTGAGGAAGACTCAGAAGTTTAAGGGCCATTGGTATTAATAACCCTATTACATCAAAAGCACTTTATACATCAATACCGAAATAACACACATACTGTAAAATACCAAATATCATTAATTTTGCTACCATTTGACACTAATAACACTCTCTCAATATACTTGCTTTCAAAACCTTACACTTTTTTTTTAACTTGCTCACTTTGTCATGGAACACAATGAGCTAAGAAGCTCTATTTATAGATGAGGTTGGCCTCCTAAATTTTGATGTTTCCAAAGTGTCAAATATAACACTTATTACTCAATTGGTTTGGTAGAAGGACATACATGCCACTTTTCACTCATTAGGTAGGTAGGAGGATATATGTATTGTGTAACACTTTTTGCTTATCCGGTAGGTAGCATATGGTGTGTATGAGGACATATGTATTGTGTAACACTTTTTACTCATATGGTAGGTAGTATACGGTATTGATCTCAACACTCGCCCTCAACACCGACTTCCGATCTTCTCCAACTCAACATTTTGAATTAGTTCAGAAGCCTTTCAAATTTGCCAGTGTTTAATCCTTTAGTGAATAAGTCTGCAATTTGACTGTTGGTCTTAACATGGTGTATTTCTATACTGTGAAACTACTTCGGAGCCAAATATGAACATGTATCTAGTTGTTGACTGATGTGGGCCATGATTGCTTGTATAATCATCATCACAATAGCCAACCAACTTACAATCTTTATCTTCTTTATGCAACAGACTGTAGTGAATTGTACCTTTGATATCTCTCAAAATATGCAGTATTGCTTCCAAGTGTCACCTCTTTGAATTCTACATGAATTGACTCACTACATGGACTGCAAGATAAATGTTAGGTCAAGTCAAAGATAGGTAAATGTGGCTACCAATAAGTTGTTCATACATTGTCTCATCCTCTAAATATTTGCCTTCATGTGCACACATCTTGGTTGGCTTTCATTGGTGTAGAGATGGGTTTGCACTCATGCATTCCAAATCTTTGCAATAAGTCTTTTGTATGATTTTGCTAACAAAGATATAATCCTTATTTTGTATGATCAACCTCTAGGCCAAATAAATGCTTGAGCACTTCAAGCTCCTTTATTTGAAAGCAAACTTAAAAATTCTCTCTTGTTTGATGAATTTATATTTTATTATCTCCAGTGATAATCATATCATCTATGTACACTAGCATTATTGTCAACTTTCCTTTTTCTGGCTTTAACAAATAAGCTAGAATTTGCTTATGCCATAGAGTAACTACTTTATGTTAGAATTTCAACAATCTTACCATACCATACCCTTGATGCTTGCTTTAAAACATAAAGTGCCTTCTTCAACTTACACACTTAGTTAAGATAATCTCCATCCTCAAACCATCATTCGTTGAATCATATAAATCCCTTAATCCAACTTTCTATGCAGAAAAGTATTCTTCCATCCGTCTGCCATAGTTTCCAGCCTTTACTTGCTGCAAGTGCTAAAAGAACCTATGCGTTAGTGATTTTTGCCACCGAACTAAATGTCTCATCATAGTCTAGTCCATACTAACAAAAGAACCCTCAAGCTTTTAATTGAGCTTTATTTCTCTTAATCAATCCATCAAGGCGAGTTTTGATCTTGTATACCCATTTGCAAGAGATAGGTTTCACAACTTTTAGCTTTGGCACTAGATCCCAAGTTTTATTTTGCTCCAACAAAGTAATTTCTTCTTTCATAGCTTTTACCATTAGGAGATTTAAGATGATTTATTATATGTCTTTGGCTCTATTAGGCTTTCTTCCTCTACTATAGCTGCATTGGCATACTTAGAATTTGGCTTTCAAACTCTTGTTGATCATCTAAGCTGTGTTTACGAACTCTTATACCCTCTTGATCTTTGGTATACATTAGTTTTCCAAGGGACTGGTTATCGCTATCTGATCACCATTGTTTTGATCATCCAGTTCCTCTGTTGCTTTATGACTTGATAGTACTTCAATATCTGTTCCCCCAGTTTCTCTTGAAGCTGAATTTCAATTTCTTTGGAATATGATGATTCCTCTTTTTGGGGAGACCACTATAAAGATGCTTCATCAAAGACCATATCTCGTGATGTATAACACCAACCACTAGTAGGTTCATAATACTTCTATTCTTTTCTTTAGTTGCCATATGCACAAAATATATCAAATTGTTTTTTTTTTGTCAAATTTACTACGTAAGTGGCTCTACACAAACGATAGCACACATAACCAAAAACTTAAAAGTGACTGACTGTGGGTTTAATACCCTACAATTTTCTCAAAGGATGAATTAAACTAGGCTTTTTGGTTGGGGAAGCCTGTTGATAACATGAGTTGTTATCTTCATACACTCAGCTTAAAATCTATCAAGTACATGTTTTGCGTGAAGCATACTTTGACACATCTTTGCAAGGTGTCATTTTTTTCACTCTGTTACTCCATTTTGTTGCAGCGTATTTGCATACGTGAGTTGATGGCTTACCCTGCAACTTCATAAATATAAAAAAAAAAACTCATCTGAAGTATACTCTCTACCGTTGTCTGTATACAAGCACTAGATTTTTCTATTAACTTATCTTTCTATTTTTTTTAAACTCTTTAAATTTCAAAATGTCTCAAATTTTTCCTTCATGAAGAAAACCCACTCATACCTTGAGAAGTTGGCAATGAATATGACCATATACACCATTCCTCTAACTCTAATGGCTTGCTTTACACTTTGATTCTTCATGTGGTAACAGATGGCCTAAGCCTTACCATATTGACACACTGTACAAACTGTATTTTCTCAAACTTCATTTTGGGAAGATCCTTAAGTATCAACTTATTCATCATCACTTTTAGTTTGTGATAGCTGACACGTCCTACCTTGCATGCCACAAATTTACTATCTCATTCTTTCGAGTCTTATCCACATAAGCAGACTTTGTTGATATTTCATAAACAGACCCTAGTCTTTATCCTTTCCTTGTTGGTTATCAAAAATCTTGATGTCTTGATATACTTTGACATCACGAGAACCAAATAAAAAATAGTGGCTTGATGGTGTTATTTGTGCTACTGATGGCAAACTTTTCTTCATGCCTATTATGTGATAGACATAGTCAAGTGGCATTTTATTAGGACTATAACAGGCTACAATAGTTGCCTTAGTAATACGACCAATTGACTATCTCGATTTATTGCCATCACCACCATATGGCTTCCTTTATACTCTGTCATGTTTCTAGCTTTTTTTTTTTTTTTTTTATCACCAGTCATGTGATGCGAACATTCAGAGTTGAAAATTCATTCATTCTCAAAGTTAATCTATCGAGTAATTGTCATTGCAAATGCCACTTCTTCTTCTCTCATAGCAAATGATGCTTCAACATCCCACTCATTATCACTTTGGTTCTTTGTCTTGGAGGTTGCAACATTATTCTTTGCAAACTTTTTCTTAGACCAACAATGTTTTGCCATGTGGCCCTTCTTACCAGAGTTGTAACAATTGCTATCAAATTTCTTCCTTTGTTTAGACTGATTATTTTTGCACCATTCTTTTAAGCTCAATCTGATTGTGAGCTCTCTTCATGACCACTCAATTTGTCATTATTTCTTCATGATCCTTTGAGTTTATCACTGATCTTACCATGAAAGAGCGCTTCTTCCTCACTTTTTAGTGAGACTCCCCCCATCTACTTCGTCGATGCTTCTTCATCTACAAGTAAATTTTCAAAATCTACAAGCGATGGCTGAGTTGGCCAACTTTGTATTGCAGCAACAAAGCCTCTATACTTCAATATCAATTTTAGGAGAAAAGAACAAAGACAAACAAGGTCTATTTAGGAAGGCTTTTTAGAAGTTTCTTTTGACTTTTTAAATCCAAAAACTCTTTCTAGAAGTGTTTGGATAGTCTATCAATAATGTTTGACTCTATATAAGAGCTTCCAATAATATGGCTTCTCAAAAAAAGTACTTCTGAAATATACTTTAAAATTTGTTATAATATTTTTATCACTTATTAAAAAATTTTGAAACTATTTAAACTATTCCTTTAAAAATATAGTTTTAAACACTCATTAAAAAGTCACTTCTTTTGTTGCTCTTTTTCTACTAATAAAAAAGAACAAGCAAAAGCTCTAAAACAGACTTGTCAGATTGTTAGATTAGATGTTACCGTTAAATGGCAAACAAAAAAATGTTGAAACCATTTTAAACACTCTTTTAAATTTAATATAAATTCAAACACTTATCAAAAAGTCATACGATCTTTTGTGTCTCTTCTTTTACTAATTAAAAAGAACAAGCAAAAACTCTATATGGACCCATCAAATTGTTAGATTAGATATGTTACCACCAAATAGCAAATAAAAAAAATTTTGAAACCATTTTAAGCACTTTTCTAGAATTAATATGGTTTCAAACATTTATTAAAAAGTCTCATGAGCTTTGCTTCTCTTCTTTTACTAAGTAAAAAGGACAAAAAAACTCTAAATGGACCCATTGGATTAAAAGAAAGAGAAGCCTACATGGAATGCCCTCCAAATGATGCCATTTATTAAAACTGCCCGCCTTTTTTTGACTTTTCAAAACTACTCTTTTTAGGATTATTTTCTTTTTAATTAGACATATGATTGAACTTGTTTACCTTGATACATTTAAATGAACCCTAACACATTTTTTTTTCTTTCCCCCCTTTCTCTCAGATCTTTCTCTCTCCTTTTTCTCTTTATCTTTGTCTCTCTCTCTCTCTCCCCTATTTCTCCTATTTGCCTCCATTATTTCTCTTCTCTTTCCCTCTACCTTTTTCTCTCATCTGATTGCATTAGAGATTGAACTCTGACTCCCTTAACAACCCCTCTGGTGGCTACTTGCACAATGGTAAGCCTCCCTATCTGCTTCATCTGCACCACCAGATCGTATGACATCGATATCTTTTTCAAGGACATGAACACCTTTGTCCTTTTCTCTCCTTTCTCTCTTCTAAAAAAAAAACGGGATTAGCTTCGGTGGGTTTGCTTTAGTGGATTAGCTTTAGATCAAGCTAGTCGTTTGCACGACTAGATCTGGTCTGGCGTTTCAAACTCCATCCACCACTCTAGTGTTCATAACTCCTTCAGCACCTTATTTTCCCACTATCAGCCTTAAATTTGCCCGATGGCCCTCTCCATTCTGTCATTGTCTATGACATCACCACCTTCTTCCTTTGACCTCATCTGTTGCGTCCTCCAAAATGACAAAATGAAGCCAAAGTACTCCGATGATGATCTAAAGCCAAGCGATCTATCAAATATGGTGATGCTAGAGATCCAAGATGAGTAGATGAAGCACTAAATAAGACCTACCTTTAGCTTTGTTAAGCTTTGATTGGGAGTTAAGCAAAGTCCAGTATGGAATTTTGGTTTTTCAATAAAAAATTATAACATTTTCCCTTAGTTTTCTTGTTTATTAATTGTTTTATGAATTGAAAAATAAATTTTGATCATGATGTTTGAGATTGCAATGAAATTGACAAGGGTTTTGAAAATTGGAGGCGATGAGGCCAAGTTCATGGGCGTTGATTAGACCACAATCATTTTTTTTTGCTTGATGTTGTTGTTAATTTGTTTAAATTGGATTTTTAGATTTTTTGGATTGTTTTGTATTAATCTAGGGGTTTCTATAAATTTTTTAGATAGAATCTGGTAAGTTCTGTGTTGGAATCTAACCAGTTCTATGTTGGAAGTTGGCAGGTTCTAGCAAGTTTTTGGACTAAATCTGGCAGTTTTGTGTTGGAAGTTATTGGGTTTCGGTAAGTTCCAAACAGAATCTAGCAGTTTCGATGATTTCTTACACGAAATCTAGCGGGTTCTGTGTTAGAATCTAGAGGGTTCCATGTTAGAACCTAGCAGGTTACAACCCAGCACTCACACTGGTGACCGAAGGCGGTTGGCGTTTCTTTGTTTCAAAAAAATACGTTGAAATTTGGTAGGTTCCAAATTTGAACCTAACAAGCTACAACCTAGCACCTATGCTAGCAACTGGAGGTGGTTAGTGTTTCTTTGTTTAAAAACAATGATGGAATCTGAAAGGTTCAAGTTAGAAACTAGCAGGTTACAATCTGACACCCTGCTTCGGTGACCGGAGGCGAGTTTCGGTAGGTTCCATGATAGAACTTGGCAATTCCATGACATAACCTGATGGCCCTTCCACATCGCTTTTAAAGCGATGTGGAAATCCATTCATGTAGTCAGTAAAGTGACGCGTATGTAAGGGACGTGGTAAGTCCACACCATTCCACGTCACGTAAAAGTGACGTGGAAAGCTATTGATGTCGCTTTGTAAGCAACGTGAAATATTTTTCACAGTTAGTCGTTTTTTAAATGAGAAGAAAAATGCTCACCTAAATCCTCCTCTAGCATCATTTGCTCGTCAGTCTTTTGTTGATCGACGTAAAAAGCCTTACCAGAAGAAATAAAAAAAACCTTGCGCATTTTATATTTTTCCCTATAAAAAAAAAAAATCATTTCACCTGACAAATCACAAATTTTACAGCCAAATCATAGAAGTTGGAACTTTTAATTCTCAAAAGTAATTTAAAAAAATATTGTAAAATATATGAAACTAAAACAATTAAAGACAATAAACTAACAAAACTTACAAAGTTTTCCCTTAAAAAAAAAAAAAGAATACTATCTTAATCTAGCTTAAAGTTCAAAAGTTCCCCAACCTACTCATCATGAACGTTGTCTAATTCTTGCATTGTGAATTGCTTTCTCCCAAAAACCTGTATATACATGAAGAAAGACAATATGGATTAATAATATGAAAAATTTATACGATGAATATACAAGTTACAAATTGTTTTTATACCCTTGATTCCAATATATCCATATAGTTTCTCACTCGAACAAGCTCCTTCATATATTTGAGGACATAAAATCAGCACTCGTAACTATTAGGTTGTATGGGAGACTTCACCAAAATAACTTTAAGCTCAGTATTTTTGAAAACTAAAACATTTAAAGTGCCAGTTAATATATATGTTTAAATAAAAAGCAAAACACTTAAAAATTTAACGTTATCTTAAACTTTTTGAAAAATTTATTTTTATCCTTCAATCCAAGAGAATTTTGTGAACTTTGTACAACCTAGATAGACAGGTTTTTCTGCGTTCTCTAATAAAGATTGTAACTCATTTGGTCTATCAATGAATTCTTTTTCTACATCTTTAATTATTTAAAAAAGATCATCATTATTATCTCCTATTGTCCTTTTTTTGTCTAAATTCTTTATTTGGTATTTGTTCACAGCGAAATATCCATTCTCGATAGCTCTGATCTATTCCATTAAAATACAGGTGCTTTTTAATCATCTTAGTGTTGATTCTCGAATTTCCACATTTCAAACCTAGACAACATATAGCATCTTTGTTAGACGCATTGTAACACCCCAAAATTAATTTAATGATGTTATAGTGTAAAATGATGGATTAGTGTGCCATAATGAATATTTTAAACCTAATTTGATCATTTAATGAAATTTTGGGTTTAAAGTTGTTTTGGTTATCTTAATGACTTCTAGTTGTTTTTAATTATTTTAAATGTTATTTTGAACCTTTGGGACACAAAAAAATTTATAAAATGTCAAATATATTCCGTTTTACAAAAACCGTGGGCGGCACATAGTTTTCACATAGTAAAACCCTCTATTATTTTTCTCTATTTATTCTCTCTCCTCTCTCTCTCTCTTTGGTTCACTCTCTCTCTCTCTCCTTTCTCTCTCTCCCCATGAGTCTCTCTCTCTCTCTCGCTCTCCCTCTCGGTCTCTCTCTTCCTCTCTCAATTTCCTCAAAATTTTGAATCAAATCAAGCTCAAGCTTCGTGTTTTGGTCGATTGGAAGCTTGGGAGCTCGATTGAACAACCAAAAACGTGAATTGAAGCTTGGATTTGAGGTTAGTTTTGAGATTTCTAAATTTTTTTCAAACTTTCAATTTTTCATACATTTTTAAAATCTAAGTTTGTTTGAGCTTAGAAAACCCTTGATTTGAGTTAAAAGAACTTAGAACAACTAGAATCTAAGCCTTGTTTGAAGAAAAACGGATTCGATTCAAGATTTTTAATTTTTTTCTCATTCTCTTTTATTTTCAGATTTTTGGGATTTTGTGTTTAAATCTTCCTTAAATGAGTTCAAAAGTGTTCTATTATATTTTTCTATCATCTATGATTGTTTTCTATGCCTGGGATTTGAGAAAAACATGTTAAAATGAAGATTTGAGTTTTGGGAGACCCAAAACTTGTGCTTGAGATTTCTAAAAATTTTCCAGTTTGGCAAGCCGGATTCAAGGGATCGACAGGCCGGATTCATCCGTTCGGCAGGCAGAACCTGGGAATGTTCGGCCGACCGGGTATGGTCCTCTGGCAGGCCGAACCAGGGGACCGGCAGGCCGAACCAGGGGACCGGCAGGCCGACCGAACTTGGGCAAGTTTTGTGACTTTCATCTGTTTTCACTATTTTGAACTCTGATTGAAATCCCAACTTTATAAAATGGTTTTAAAGATACAAACGGCATAGTAGGACATCATGAAATAGTTTAGTAATGTAGGGTATCTTAAACTAGATATTGATCGACCTAGTTTGTATTTAGGATCGTTCGTGGCTCCGCGGAGCTAACGTATAGCGGACTGGGATTACGGTGTGGTGCATCGACACAAGTATCGAGGTAGGATTTCTGTCCCCTTCTTTGGTAGCCTAAATTTTAAATGATTTGGCTGTGAAAAGGGTTTCCATAAGAATGTTTTCAACGGTTGATTGGAAATAAAATTTATCGGTTATGTTTTTTTTTATAAACCGTGATCTGAGATGAACTTCATAATGAACTTCATAACAAATGATAATGAAAACATCTGGTAAATGGATTTGAATAATATTAGAAGTGGATATAAGGGCATGATGCCATAACAGAGATCGGATCGTGCAGCGATCGACCTTGGGGGTAGGTCCCGAAACCTAGCTGGGCCACCACGGTGGTGATATTTATATGGTTTGCCTAGAAAAAGGAAATGATGATGTTTTTGGTCGACCAAATAAACTGTTTTGGGTAAGAACGGTTTTAATTAAATTTATTTACCTAAGCCTTCTCTTAAATAATCTCTTGAGTAACGATATTTCATTTAAATTAAATGTTTTCTTAAAATCATAATCGTACTGAGCATTTCGCTCACATTTTACTTGTTTTCAAACTTCCCCCTCTAGGTGGATTTCCTCTTAGGTTCAGAGAGGACTCAACAGATAGAACTCAGGAACTGTAGGATAATCCATAGACTGTTTAAGTTATTAAACAAAGGCATGTAACATAGTTATTTTCCTTTATTTGGACTGTGTATGTAATGGAAAATTGTCAGTACTATGCGTGTGCACAAGATGTGGGTCCGTGCGATCCATCCTTGTTCATCCTATTTAATTGTTGTTTCTTATTACTTGTTTAATGAACATATTTGTTTAAATAATCAAAAATTCTTGTTTAAAAAGGTTCTAGATTTTCCACCTTTTATATTTAATTTAGCCCCTAAACTCATGCTTTTAACTAAATTCTTATTTAATTAATTTAAATAAACTGCCACGTCACCTCCCGTACTCCGGGGTGTGATAGAATGGTATCAAAGCTCAAGATTATGACCTTCAAAATTGTGCACATATATGTATGACAATGAAATACCTTTGACAGTCCAAATTTTGTTTTCAGAAGTGAGAGAATGGCACCTAGACATCGTTCGACAGCTGACGTCGAGTTCAGAAACGATGAGGGTATTATGAGATCGATGTTTGCGACATTCTGGTAGATGGCAGCTTGGACCAGACTGGAGGATTCTGATATTAGTCATCGGCATTTATATTTTAAGAAATTTTGACGTGCGTCTATTCTGAATTTTGATGGTAATGGGGATCCGTAGTTGGCATAATATTGGCCAGATTCGATTGTGAAGCATTTGGATACCCTTGGTGTGCCTGATGAGTACCGTGTGGAATTTGCTGTATATAAGCTCGAGGGTGGTGCTAATACTTGGTGGAAGCAAGCTAAGCATCTGGAACACGGTGGCAAATCAGTTGGGACAGGTTCGAGGAGCAGTTCTATGATCGGTATTTTCCACAGGGGTATAGAGATTAGAAGGCAGCTGAGTTCTACAGGTTGTAGTAGGGTGATTTGTCAGTTCGGGAATATGAGGCAAGATTCAATGAATTGGTCAGGTTTGCTCCATCAGTAGTGGCTTCGGAACGTGAGCGATGCATTAAGTTTCAGGAAGGGCTTAGGCTCCTATAAGGTGATAGGTGGTTGCTCTGTGACTTAGGAATTTTGGAGAGCTTGTGTCATCAGCAATATTAGTGGAAAATGATTATGCGCAGTATTGTGAGGATCGAGCAAAAGCATCAGGAGGGTCTCAGAGGAGCGGTAGGAAGAGCACCAGTAGCCGTCCAACTCTAAGGAAAGAGTAAACAGGGTGACGCGAACAGTGGTAGTAGCAGTTCATCTGGTAGCGGGCGCAGCAATCCCTACAGCTTCCATTGTCGTTTTTGTCAACAGCTAGGACACATCAAGAGGAACTGCCCGATCAGGAGTGCCCGTCTTGGATCTCAGACCAGAGAAGGTGCCAGTCGTCAGCCTCAGCCTCAGACCCGACCTTCGCCTCAGCAGTTTTTGCAGTTGCAGTTTCCTCAGTTCTCTCCTTAGCAATTGGCATATCCAGCACAAGGGTAGCAGCCGCAGCATTTCCAGTGCAGCGTCCCTCAATATCGAGCGTCGAGTGCAGCTAGTGTGTAGTCGTCTTCGTCTCAGCAGTAACGACAGAATAATCCAGGACCTAGCAATGTAGGTAGAGGGAAAGGAAAGGCACCAGTGCAGGTTCATACGATGGCATTAGGAGGTTTAGATGTTCAAACCAGTAATGCGGTAGTCGATGGTACGATCTTAGTTTCCCAATCCTTAGCGCACATTTTATTTGATACAGGTGCTACTCATTCTCTCATTTCGAGTTCTTTTGTACATGCCTTGGGATTAGAGACAGAAGAGTTTAATGAATCCCTAGGCATAGCTTCTCCCTTGGGGCGGGTGTGTGAATTGTGTATGTAAAGCTTGTAAAATAAAGGTTGGGGATGAGATTTTGAAAAGTGATTTGATTGTACTCCCCATGAGTTCATATGGTGTAATTTTAGGAATGGATTGGTTGTCCAGGTATAATGCAGTTGTAGACTGCCAACTTAGAAAGGTGACCCTAGTGTCTGATAGGGGGACAAGGATCACTTACCAGAGTGCTGGTGATTGGCTAATGAGTGAGCGTCTCATGAAGTCATGTCTTGGGGGGTGAAGGAATCTGGTTTGTCATGTTTTTCTTGCAAATCTAGAGTGCGAGCACAATGCCTTGAGAGGGAATGCGGCGATTCCGGTGATTGAGGAGCACAAGGATGTCTTCCCCGATGAGTTGCCAGGATTACCACCGCATCGTGAAATCGAGTTTGGTATTGAGTTGTTTCTAAGGACAGCATCGATTTCAATAGCACCTTATTGGATGGCGCCAACAGAAATGAAAGAATGGAGAAAGCAACTTCAGGAGCTTGCTGATAAAGGGTATATTTAGAATAGAACATCTCTGTGGGGAGCACCGGTTTTGTTTGCTAAGAAACATGATGGGACTCTCAGATTATGTATAGACTACCGGTAGTTGAATCGTGTTACAGTGAAGAATAAGTATCCCTTGCCCAGGATCGATGAGTTGTTTGATCAGTTGGGAGGTTCGTGGTACTTCTCAAAGATTGATTTGCACTCAAGGTACCATCAGCTCAGGATTAAGGAGGAAGATATCCCTAAGACAGCTTTCAGGACCCGGTATGGACATTTTGAGTTTCTAGTGATGCCATTTGGATTGACGAATGCTCTAGCAGCTTTCATGGATTTGATGAACAGAATATTCAGGCCGTATCTGGATCAGTTCATGATTGTGTTCATCGATGATATTTTAGTGTATTCTAAGACTTGGGAGGAGCATGAGCAGCATCTCTAGATCGTGCTTCAGACTCTGCGAGAGCATCAGTTGTATGCCAAGAGAGAAAAATGCGAGTTTTGGTTGACTGAGGTCAAATTTCTGGGTCATGTCATCTCCGAGAATGGTATTTCTATGGATCCGTCCAAGATTGAAGCCATAGTGGATTGGGAACGGCTAAGGAATGTAGCAGAAATTCACAGCTTCTTGGGTCTTGCTGGTTATTATAGGAAATTTGTAAAAGATTTCTCGAAGATTGCAGCTCCATTAACAAGGTTGGTCAGGAAAAATGTTAGGTTTGAGTGGGATGAAGATTGTGAGCTTGCTTTCTAGGAATTGAAGAACCGGTTGACTTGAGCCCCAGTGTTGGTTATTCCTAGCAGTGACGAGCTGTATGAGGTTTACGCAGATGCTTCAGGGCGTGGACTTGGATGTGTGTTGATGCAGTAGGGATGCGTGGTTGCATACGGATCGAGACAGCTACGATCTCACGAGCAGAATTATCCTACTCATGACTTAGAGCTCGCGGTAGTGATTCACGCGCTGAAGATTTGGAGATGTTATTTGTATGGGGCGACATTTCAGGTCTTCTCCTGATCATAAGAGTTTGAGGTATCTGTTCACTCAGAGGGATCTTAATTTGAGGCAGTGGAGATGGATGGAGTATATGGAGGATTATGATTTCGCGTTGCAGTATCATCCTGGGAAAGCTAATGTAGTCGCGGATGCACTTAGCAGGAAGTTTTCAGGGATTCTCGCTTGTTTGGCTCTTGAGGACTGGAGCAGGGATGTGACAGTGAGCGAATATGGACTACGGTATCATGAAGACTATGATCGAGTTTTGGTATATCATATGGAGGCGACCCCAGCTCTTGTTCAGATGGTGAAGCAGAATCAGTGGTAGGACCAACATTTGCATGGGATTTGGACGCGGATTCAGATCAGAGAGTGGTTTAAAGAATGGAGAGCTCGTGCAGACGGATCGTTATATTTTCAGGAGCGTCTTGCAGTTCCAGCTATCCTAGAGGTGACGAAAGCCGTTATGGATGAAGCCCATAGGTCTCAGTTCGCTATCCATCCGGGGAGCATGAAGATGTATCGTGATTTGAAGAGACAATATTGATGGAGTGGCATGAAGAAAGATGTTCGTGAGTACGTGGTCAAGTGTACGATGTGTCTTCAGGTGAAAGCAAAGTATAGGAAGCCTACAGGTCAGCTTCAGTCGCTTCCTATTCTAGGGTGGAAATGGGAGCATGTGACGATGGATTTTCTCATAGGTTTGCCGAGGACGGAGCAGCGGCATGATGCAGTTTGGGTCATGGTCGACAGGTTGACAAAATTGGCGTATTTCATTCCATTTAGGTCAATATGTTCGAGGAGGATTCTCGAGGATTGTATCTATAGAACATAGTGAGATTTCGTGGAGTTCCTTTGTCCATCACTTCTGATCGAGATACCAGGTTTAATGCTAAGTACTGGAGGAGTTTTTAGGAGGCTTTGGGTACAGATTTGAACTTCAGTACGGCGTTTCATCCTCAGACTGATGGACAGTCTTAGCGGGTTATTCAGATTCTCGAGGATGTTTTGCGTGCCTGTGCGTTAGATTTTGGTAATAATTGGAAGAGATTTTTGCATCTGGCAGAATTCGCGTACAACAACAGCTATCAAGCAAGTATTGGTATGGCACCGTTTGAGGCATTGTATGGGCGACCGTGTCGGTCACCGGTGTGTTGGGCAGAGCCAGAGGACAGGGTTATTCTTGGGCCATATGAGATCCGTGATAGCAATGAAAAGGTCGCTGTAATTCGAGATAGATTGAGGGCAGCTCAGAGTCGACAGAAGAGTTACGCAGATAGGAGACGTCGACCCTTGGAATTTACGGCAGGAGATTTTGTTCTTCTGAGGGTATCGCCTCGTAAAGGTGTTATGCGGTTTGGAGTGAGTGGAGAGCTTACACCGAGATATATTAGACCATTCGTGATCACTCAGCATGTCGGTATGGTCGCTTATTGGCTCGACCTTTCACCCAAACTTTCTCATGTTCATGATGTGTTCCATGTGTCGATGCTCAAGAAGTGTCCGCCTAAGTAGGTAAGATAGTTTCATTTTGCGATGTGCAGGTTTGAGAAGATACGACGTACGAGGAAGTGCCGATTTAGATCATCGATTGAAAAGTGATCAGTTTGCGTCGTCGTGAGATATTGTTGGTAAAGGTCGTGTGGTAGTATCACGGGGTTGATGAAGCCACTTAGGAACTAGAGTCGAGTATGCGGGAGTCGTATCCGCATCTGTTTTGTTTCTAGATTGATTTGTAAATTTCGAGGGTGAAATTTCTTTTAGGGGTAGAGAGTTGTAACGCCCCAAAATTAATTTAATAATGTTATAGTGTAAAATAATGGATTAGTGTGGCATAATGAATATTTTAAACCTAATTTGATCATTTAATGAAATTTTGGGTTTAAAGTTGTTTTGGTTATCTTAATGACTTCTAGCTGTTTTTAATTATTTTAAATGTTATTTTGAACCTTTGGGACACAAAAAAATTTGTAAAATGTCAAATATATTCTGTTATACAAAAACCGTGGGTGGCACATAGTTTTCACACAGTAAAACCGTCTATTATTTTTCTCTATTTATTCTCTCTCCTCTCTCTCTCTCTTTGGTTCACTCTCTCTCTCTCTCCTTTCTCTCTCTCCCCATGAGTCTCTCTCTCTCTCTCGGTCTCTCTCTTCCTTTCTCATTTTCCTCAAAATTTTGAATCAAATCAAGCTCAAGCTTCGGGTTTTGGTGGATTGGAAGCTCGGGAGCTCGATTGAACAACCAAAAACGTGAATTGAAGCTTGGATTTGAGGTTAGTTTTGAGATTTCTAAATTTTTCTCAAACTTTCAATTTTTCATACATTTTTGAAATCTAAATTTGTTTGAGCTTAGAAAACCCTTGATTTGAGTTATAGGAACTTAGAACAACTAGAATCTAAGCCTTGTTTGAAGAAAAACGGATTCGATTCAAGATTTTTCATTTTTTTCTCATTCTCTTTTATTTTTGGATTTTTGGGATTTTGTGTTTAAATCTTGCTTAAATGAGTTCAAAAGTGTTCTATTATGTTTTTCTATCATCTATGATTGTTTTCTATGCTTGGGATTTGAGAAAAACAGGTTAAAATGAAGATTTGAGTTTTGGGAGACCCAAAACCTATGCCTGAGATTTCTGGAAATTTTCCAGTTCGACAGGCTGGATTCAAGGGATCAGTAGGTCGGATTCATCCGCTCGGCAGGCCAAACCTAGGAATGTTCGGCCGACCGGGCATGGTCCTCTGGTAGGCCGAACTGTGCAGTACGGCAGGCCGAACCAAGGGACCGGCAGGCCGAACGAACTAGAGCAATTTTGTGACTTTCATCCGTTTTCACTGTTTTGAACTCTGATTAAAATCCCAACTTTATAAAATGATTTTAAAGATACAAACGGCACAGTAGGACATCATGAAATGGTTTAGTAATGTAGGGTATCTTAAACTAGATATTGATCGACCTAGTTTGTATTTAGGATCGTTCGTGGCTCCGCGGAGCTAACGTATAGCAGACTGGGATTACGATGTGGTGCATCGACACGAGTATCGAGGTAGGATTTCTACCCCCTTCTTTGGTAGCCTAAATTTTAAATGATTTGGCCGTGAAAAGGGTTTCCATAAAAATGTTTTCAACGGTTGATTGAAAATGAAATTTATCGGTTATGTTTTTTTTATAAACCGTGATCTGAGATGAACTTCATAATGAACTTCATAATAAATGATAATGAAAACATCTGGTAAATGGATTTGAATAATGTTAGAAGTGGATATAAGGGCATGATGCCATAACAGAGATCGGGTCGTGTAGCGATCGACCTTAGGGGCAGGTCCCAAAACCCAGCTCGGCGACTACGGTGGTGATATTTATATGGTTTGCCTAGAAAAAGGAAATGATGATGTTTCTGGTCGACCAAATAAACTGTTTTGGGTAAGAACGGTTTTAATTAAATTTATTTACCTAAGTCTTCTCTTAAATAATCTCTTGAGTAACGATATTTCTTTTAAATTAAATGTTTTCTTAAAATTATAATCCTACTGAGCCTTTCGCTCACATTTTACTTGTTTTCAAACTTCCCCCTCTAGGTGGATTTCCTCTTAGGTTCAGAGAGGACTTCAACGGATATAACTCAGGAGCTGTAGGAGAATCCATAGACTATTTAAGTTATTAAACAAAGGCATGTAACATATTTATTTTCCCTTATTTGGACTGTGTATGTAATGAAATATTGTCAGTACTATCCGTGTACACAAGATGTGGGTCCGTGGGATCCATCCTCGTTCATCCTATTTAATTGTTGTTTATTATTACTTGTTTAATGAACATATTTGTTTAAATTATAAAAAATGCTTGTTTAAAAAGGTTCTAGATTTTCCACCTTTTATATTTAATTTAGCCCTTAAACTCATGTTTTTAACTAAATTCTTATTTAATTAATTCAAATAAACCGTCACGTCACCTCCCGTACTCTGGGGCGTGACACGCATTTTTCAAACAAAACTGCAAGAATTTTTCTACTCTTTTTCTAAAGTTAATTGACATTCTATGTTGCTGATTCTTCAAAAAAAAAAAAAAAGCGTTGCTGATTATCTTATTAAAAAAAAAACTGATATTAGTCAACAAGGAACGGTGTCGTTTTGTATTCTCAAAACACGCTATTGACACCAGTTTCTTAGTAACCGACATCGAAAGGTATATTCAATAACTTTTAATGTCAGTTAAAAAACAAGCAATGTTAAAAGCCTTTCACGTCACCCAACCCCACCAACCGACATGGAGAGGTAACGTAAAAGCCCCAATTTGTTGTATTGTGGGTTCTGGGAGAGAACCTGACAGGTTTCATTTCGACATTCTATATGAGTGGGTGGGATGAAGACTAACCTGATTTTTTTAAGAAATCCTTAATCTTTAATAAAGGGACAATTTTATTAATAAATAGTTTGTAAGAGGGTATATTTTATAAAGTAATGTATTTGAGGACGTTCCTATAAGTTTTTCTTAAAAAAAAGAAGAAGCAAAACTCTAACTGGACCCGTTGGATTGTTAGATTAGATGTTACCGTCAAATAGCAAACAATTCATCCTACTAGTTAGCTGGTCAACACTACCATTCATCATTTCTATCCATCTTAAAACAGACAACATCATTGCACGAAAGCCTAATCAAAGGCTAATAATCAAACGTTTCTTGGGATCGCAACGTCCTTTTCCTGCCAGTATTATTCACAAACTTAACTTTGATTCCTTTTGAAAAAAAGTGTCCCTTGAGATACAGATATAGGAATGCTTCATTAAGTGGAAATCATATACAATGATGAGCGTAACAAAAGCTTTGTATATGAATCATAGATCCACTTTGGAAGAGTGTTTCAGAATAAGACACACGTCCTCACGTCCATTTCTTAAGGCAACGACAAAGTGAATCGACAACAGCTCATGCAACTGCATACCTATTTTGATGAAGCCCCACACCAAGCACCAATTTATGAATATATATTTTTGTTTTTGTTTTTTGTTTTATTTTTTTTTAAGAACCCAATGTTCTCATCAGGTGAAATTTGTTAAAAGTTTGATAAAAAGGAATCAGAGAAGAGAGAGAGAAAAAAAAAGGAACCAAATTTCGTAGGTTAAAATTGACTAAAAGATAAAACGTTGTGTTTGATAGCTACGTGAAGGAAAGGTGTATTATGTAGTCATAATACTTCCTTGATCAATGATAGGTATATTTCTACTTCCTTTTTATTACGCAAACGGCATGGCAAATTGCAATACTATCGATTAATGAAAAATATGCATGGGATCAGCGGTGACTTGTAAGTTAAATTCTCGTAAAAGTTGGGGATCCTTTGGCAGCTGCTTAGTTTAGTTTTATGCGTATATATACACAGACATATATAAATACATACATATATACATGTATATGTATACATATGTCTACAGTATGTGTATGTGTATGTATATAAATCATGCAATTAGCTCTGCGTTAAATTAAGGTTAGCCATAGTTGAATATAAATATTGGACAAAAATTAAATCCTGTGTCATTTGTTTAATTTTCAGATTTCCATTTTCCGTAATTCCGCGTCAGATTTTTTTTCGTTTTTCTCTTTTACTCATATACGAGTGAAAAAATATATTTTCTATTCAAATTTCATTAGAAGCACTCTACCAGGCAACAAAACATCATTAATGTTTCTTCATAAAAAAATCATAAATATAACATGAACTACGAATTTATCAAAGATTCTAATTAATTTACTTTATCAATATAATATTAATCTAGACGGCCACAGATGTGGTTAATTACAAATATTAACTCCCATTGGTACATGATCAATCTCCAAACAAAGCTTGTAAAAATGTTTTCCCCTAAATATAGAGCTTGCTTCCAAAGCACAGCTAAAAAAAAGGGGACATAGGTATAAACACAGTTTCCAAGCAAAGTAAAGAAAAAGCGCACACATGGTGTGTGTGTGTGTGTGTATATATATATATATATTTCCCTATCCGTCAAAACTCCATTAGCGAATTTTGGAGAAAGCCATCAGCTGATCTACGTCGACGGTGGACCGATCACCGCGATCGGTAAAAAAACACACTTAGCTCCTGGCCAATGCGCCGATCCGGATCAATCAAATGGAAAGATTCCGAATTCTCCGATCCACAAACCCTCTCAAACTTTGCTCGGAGATACATGAGCTTATCATCATCGTCCCTGCTAACTTCCTTCCCCCTAATAACACCGGCACCGGCAACAACCGAACCCATCAGTCTCAGAGCCTCCATGTCAGTCTCCGACAGCCGTTTCTTAACGGCGTATCCGACTTTCCGGCCGTTACAGTACATCGTCCAAACAGGCGTCGACAAGAGATCGTCACACCGAGCGCCCGAAGAGCTCGAAAATGGAACGTTGCTCTCGAGGGCTATTCGGAGAAACCCGCCACGCATTTCGCGGGCGAGAGTCTGAGTTGAGACGGCGAGTTCCAGGAGGAGAATAGGGTGGTTGGAAGATTTAGATGTTGTCTGTATACAGAAGCTTACTTTTCCTTTTCGGTATCCAAAAAAAGTTCCGGTGGTAACATTCGTAGGTTGGGGATAGAAAAAATAGGTTTGGAAGAAGTTTTGTTGTTGTTTGGTTTGGTGATGGTAGTGATGAGCAGCTAATTTGTCATGATGATCTTCTATGAAGGTTCCATTGCAACATGGGGTTAGGAGTTCTATGAGAGAGCGGAGAAGACGCCATGAGCGAACTTGTTTTTGGCAGTCAACTACGGTGACGCCACTAGATATGGTGGTGGCACCGATTGTTGGGTAAGCCATGGCTTTGTATTTTGGCGGGCGTTTGCATAAAAAAATGGACTATGAAGAGGGGTTCTAGGGGTTTATATAGTACGGAAGTGTTTGGTATCAGCACTTTTTTGTTCGGGAAACAGGTGTCGTGGTCTGAGATCCGCTTCACAAAAATCAATGAGCTGTTGGGCATTGTTGGTTTCATGAGGAGATTTGGAACGGTGTAGTTTAAAATTTAATAGTTTGATCGGTAGGTTTTAAATGGTATGATTTAAAAAATGTTTTGAATTTGAAATGTAAAAGTTTAAAATAAAAATAAAACATCACATCAAGTTTAAAATGAGAATTGATGTTTGAAAAATGATATATTTAAAAATGGTTCAAACTGTATGAACATGAGGGGGAGAGGGCAAAGTTTAGATTTTGAGAGGTTTGATTGGTTTTAAAACTACTTTTATGTTTTGAACTAGCCTTGGTTATTACTCCACCACCCACTAGTTTAAACTGCCTTAAACGATTTTAAACATACCCACCAAACTGCCTATGAAAAATACATATATACGCACACACGAACCTTCTTAAAACTTATAGTATGTTCATTAATTTGAAATAATGGTTTAAACTGAGAGGTAAAATGGAGGCAAAATTTTGCTATAGCATATTATAATTTTTAGTTCAAGCTAATATTTTTAAACACCTTAAAAGTTGTAGTGCGTGTGTCTTCGTAAATTAAAGTCAAAGCATGATCTTGTAATCAGGTTGTTTCAAATAATCACACCGCAATTAACAAAAATGATTTCGTCGTAGGAAACATTGGTAGAATGTAATACGAGACAAAAATATTGTGCGTTCTTCTCGTGGTGCATGCACTAAAAAAAAGAAAAAAAAGAAAGAAAAAATTGGGAATGATTCAGGTAGGGATTTAAACTTTGTTTGAGATCAATTGTGAAAATGCTCTTAGATCATATCAGCTATTCCAGGTTCATGTATAAATAAATAGGCCATCATTTAACGATAAACTACATCCGATAATTGGGATTCAACGACAAAAAAATTTTTATGGTTTAAAAGGTTTCAAGTAATTACCGGCTAGGACAGGTCGTTTGGGGCTTATGGCGCTTGTCAGGCTTAAAGAAGGCAAAAGGTGCAAAAGCTGGCAACAAGAGTAGTACCATGACACTTAGAACCGCTAAGTGTGAGGCTGCATTTTTTTTTTCCCCGAAAATATGAGGCTGCAATAAGTCTAATGTCCTTTTTATTTATTTTTTTCCCAATATAATATCTTATCTGACCGTTTACAATTCTTCTCTTAATAATGTTTTTTTTTTTTCTCCTTTGCTGCCGAAAAAGACGCTTTTTACAATTATTGGTCAAAAGTGCTATTAGTACTCTCCGTCAATCAATTCAATCTACTCAACAATCTGCCGAATTATATTAGATTAAAAAAACATAAATTAATTTTAAATTGAGATTTTTCTCAATTCGACATATACAAATAAATTAGAGACTGAGTATCTTTTAGTCTATATAATCGGTGAAATCGAATTATATATATTGGATAAATTATATATATATATAGGTATAGATATATATATATATATATATATATATATGCATGCAAAATTTTAAATAGTATATAAAACCTATACACTTATGATTCTGTGTCCAAACGTTATACGCTTAAAAGTAAAGAAAAGAAAAAAAAAAAAACTTATCCCAATTTCAAAGACCAACATTATTTACTTATCACTTTTACACATGTCTAAAGTTTCTTTAAATTTGTTAGTTGTAATGTTACAATTTAGTTTATTATCAAAAACTTACACTCTATTAGGTCTTAATATGTTGGATTTTATCAAATTATATTATGCTATACAATGTTAATTTTATTTCTAGTTTATTTTAATAAATTTAAAGGCTCAATCAGTGACTCTATGTAATTCAATTTGCAAAATTTGTAGTTTTCGGATTGGATTGGATTAAGCTGTTTATGGATTTGTGAATTTCCCTAGTTATTAGGGTACAAAAAGACCACTATCTTTCCACCATGTCTTGAGCACACATATAATAAGTTAGGAATATTTACTACCTTGTACCTTATGTCTTTATTCAAAATATATACCTTCAATTTTTGATCTCATCAAACATATAACTTCAAATTAGTTTTAGGAAATTTTTGCACCATACATTTTTGAACTTTGTAGCCTTTAGCACTTGTGTCCCATTTTAAGAATTTAGACACTTAGGTTTTCAAACTCTTAGTTTGTTAGCACTTTAGTCCCTATTTCAAGAATTTGGACTATTAGGTCCTAAACTTTCAAGTTATTGGCGCTGTATGTCCCCATTTTATGAATTTAGAAGTTCAAGTTCTTAAACTCTTGATTTGTTTGCCCCTTTAGTGTCTTGGGGACCTTTTTTTTTTTTTTTTCCATCAAATTACATAATAGACACAAATATTTTGTTAAATGATATAAGAGATAACAATATTTTAATAATTGATTATATTAAAAAAAAATTCATAAATATCATTAGGAAAATCTCACAACAACAAATTCAAGATTATACGACCTTCATTTAATGACCGTTTCTCAAAAATTGTCATGGGAGGGAAAAAAAAATGAGGCGAGTTACTCTCGCGAACACGAAAACCGTCGTGGTAAGTGCGGGAGCTACCATGACGGTTTTTTAAAAAACTGTCATGGTAGCTTATACTTACCACGATAGTTTTTTAAAAAACCATCGTGGTAGCTCACTACTAGAATCTTGAGATTATACAACCCTTATTTAACAACGTTTTTTCAAAACCCGTCGTGGTAAGAAGAGGTAAAAACACAGAGAGTACACCTGAAAATAAGAAAACCATCGTGTTAGTGTGCGGAACCTTTTATGACGGTTTTTAGTAAAAACCATCATGGTAGGTTAATTTGGATGGGGGATTAAAAATTTCGAATAAGGAACCTTTCACAACGGTTAGAGGTAAAAACATAGAGAGTACACTTGAAAATACAAAAACCATCGTGTTAGTGTGCGGAACCTTTCACGACAGTTTTTAGTAAAAACTGTCGTCGTAGGTTAATTTGGGCAGGGGATTAAAAATTTTAAATACGAAACCTTTCACGACTGTTTTTATAAAATCACAACAGTTTTTATAAAAACCGTCGTGAAAGGTTCTGCATACTAAAAATTCCAAATATCGAGACCTTTCACGACGGTTTTTATAAAAACCATCGTGAAAGGTTTCGCATCTTGGAGTGTGCTTAAATTTTAGTGGGGGACTAAAAATTTTGAATATGGGACCTTTCGCGACAGTTTTTATAAAAACCATCGTGAAATTTTTCGCATCTTGGCGTATGCTAAAATTTAGACAGGGGACTAAAAATTTCGAATATACAGACTTTTCACAATGATTTTTATAAAAACCATCATGAAAGGTACACATGCGGACCTTTCACGACGGTTTTTATAAAAACCGTTGTGAAAGGTTCTGCCTTACATTTCATGATGGTTTTTATAAAATCGTCATGAAAGGTTCTGTATATTTGAAATTTTTAGTCCCCCACCCAAATTTAAGCATGCACCAATGCCAATGTCACTCTCTCCACGACCCTACCATCATTCGACCCAACCCCCAACAAACTTGGCGCCGTTTGTTGCCGTTTGTCCTCGTCCCTGGACATTCCACTGACTCCACAGTCGTTTGACTCCTCCCTTGACATTCTTCCGACTCCACTGCTGTTGGTAAATTTTAAACCATTAGTTTTAGTTTTAGTGTTATAGTTAGTTCTAAACTTAGTATTATTTGGTTATTTTAGTGTTATTTAGCTTTAGTTTTATTTTTAATATTACTTACATTACTTTGTTATTTGCCATTTAGTATGTGTTACTTGTATTTGGCGTTTGAAAGAACTTTGAACAACAATCAGCATTTTGGCATGAGAATAGGTTACTTTTTATGTGTTTGTGATGCCTAAGTATTATTGTGATGCCCTCCACATGTTTGATGAAAAGCTTCTATGTCTGTGTGTTTGTATTTTAGTTAATTAGTTTTATTTTCAATATTTTGTTAATTCTATTTATTTTTGTTATCGTTTCTTTACCTCACACATAAAGACATGAACTTAGATGCCAAGAATCTATCAACTCTTGTGCAAGCATAAAAAGAGTACATGACTTTACAATGTAAGTATATATATATATATGATTTTGTAAAAATTTTATAGTTCAATGTAATTATGTGATTATAAAGTCAGGGTATTATATTAATGGTGAAAATATGAGACTATTCATATTATGGGAAACCAAAAATTTTGAATTTTTTTTAGCTTCAGACCAACTTTTTCATGACGGTTTTTATGAAAACCATAATGAAATAGAGCCTTACATGACGGTTTTTATGAAAACCGTCATGTACGGCATAGCATACACGATGGTTTTCATAAAAACTATCATGTAAGCTTAGCCTTTCATAACAGTTTTTGGTGAAAACTGTCGTGGCAGCCTCGTCCTAAGATCCTAGAACCTCGTCAAAATAAGGATTCCATGATAGTAAAAAACCGTCATGAAAAGTTTTGTTGGTACCACGATGGACGATTACACGACCGTCTTTTAACCGTCGTAAAAACATACCACGACGATTTTAAATCGTCGTGTAATCTATAGTTTCTACTAGTGTCTGCCATTTATTCCATTTTATTTTGGGTAGGTTAGTTCA
Organism: Artocarpus heterophyllus; assembly: GCA_025403435.1. Lineage (NCBI taxonomy): Eukaryota > Viridiplantae > Streptophyta > Magnoliopsida > Rosales > Moraceae > Artocarpus > Artocarpus heterophyllus. The sequence goes on from CM046328.1 coordinate 14,703,596, forward strand.
AATTACAATAATATAACTAAATACAAGTAGTAACTGTTAATTGTCCATTTTTGGGAAAGAAAAGTATGTAATTGAACAACTAATTATTGCGTTACAATTATTTAGTTACATACTTACTTACCAAAAATAAAATAAAATGGATAATCATGACTTTTTTTTTCCTTTTTGTTTACAATCAATTGCTTTCTTTTCAATAATTATAATAATTAACTTTATGTTAGGATATTTAAACATTATTTTTGGGAAAAAAAGGATTCATACTCAAGAAAAAAAACCTTATAAGGACCTTTCTGTTAAAAAAAATATGCCCTAAAAAAGAACAAAACACCACAAAATATTGATATCTATTATGTCATTTAATTGAAAAAAGATGAGGACTAATGGTGCTAAGAAATTACAAGTTTCAGGACCTGAGTGTCCAAATTCTTAAAATGAAGACTAGATGTCAAGAAATGAAGAGTTTAAGGACTTGAGTATCCAAATTCTTAAAATCGAGACCCAAGTTCTAAAACTTACAAAGTTGGGGTCCTACGGTGCAAAAATCTCTAGTTTTAATACACAAAATCTCTCCCTTTTTAGACAACTTTTAATTTTGATTTTTAAAATGACCAAACCATCCTTAAAAACAAGAGGGAAAAAAAACTTTTAAATATAAGGAAAAAATGCACAAAAACTCATTTTTTGGTGTTTTCAGCCTTTTTCAAGCCAAAATCATTATTTTAATTGTGTGTCTATTCCCTCCATTCTACATTTCATACACTTATTTAATAAAATTTATTTTATTGTTGAAGAGAGAACAAGAAGTTTCTTGATTGGAAAATAAGAAAATAGTTAAATATATTCAAGATAACTACTTATTTACAAAATACCATGTAATATGGTTATGAAAGATGAAGTGGATATGGACAGTTCTAATAAAATTTTATTCTTTAGAAAAAAAAAAATCTATTTTTGATGCCAGAGCAGGTTTTTTTAAAAAAGTAATTTATTTTACCAAAGTCCCGCTAATAAAATTATTTTAAAGGACAGAAGTATTTTAGAATAATACTCATTACAATCTCTATCTAAAAAAATATTTCTCATCTATAAATTATAGTGCACTGCTTTTTTTAAGGGAATATAGATGGATTCCAACACGAAAAGAGTATATGATTGTTCTTTTTATTCGTACTTTGTTTATTGAATTGTTTGAACACTTTGCAATTGTTATCATATCATTCTTCCTGAACTGTTCTAAAAAGAATATTCATTTATATTTGTAAGGGGTTTAGAAACTTAGTTAAAATAATAAAATATAGTTTCAACTAACTTTCATTATAATGTTTTCACTTATAAAATTTAAACTAAAAGTTAGTTGGAATAACATTCATTAGTTCCAATTATGTCCTTAAACGTCATATTTGTAGCTCAATTCATTGATTGAACAACAATTGAAAAACAAACGCAAAAATTAGTATTTTATATAAAAAAGAAAGCACTAAGTATTACAATAGGATAAATAATATAACATTTCGAAAATTGTGAAAAAAAAGACAGAACAGTTGATAAAAAAATGATAAAAATGAAGTTCATTTTCTAAAAAAAATTAAAGTTCATTTTAGGAGTATGAGCGAAATAACAATTTTGAGAGGGTTGAATAAAATTAATAGTAGATATTTTAAAAAACTTTACAAAATAGTTGATTACTATAAATAAGATGTTTTAATATAACTAAATGGCGAACCGCTTACCAAAATTCTAGCACTACAAAAAAGTAGATTTTTAGTCATAATAGCTTTTGACAAAGCTCTTAGTTACAACAAAATATTGTGACTAATATACATTCAATCAGCAATATTTAAATTCAGTTTTTGTTGTGAGTAAAACTTTAGTCATGGGGTTTTTAGTATAGATATTTTCATGATTAAAAACCTTGTGGCTAAAAGTTTGTCATAACAAAATTCAATGAAAAATTGTGACTGAATGCCTATTAATCATAACAAAATGTTGTGACTAAAAGTTTTGCTAAAACCTGCTATGACTAAAAGTCCAGTTTTTCGTAGTGTAATTACCCCTCTCTCCCCCATTGATGTCTCTCTCACACTAAAGTATGGGTTCCAAATGAGCTGAAAACAAGATGTTCTTACATTCAAGGAAACAAGTTTCACCGGAGTCGAATTTGATGAGATAAAAATCAGAGATTATTTTTAAATAAATAAAAACACGGTAGAAAAATGTAAATAACGTGTTATGCTCATCATGGAAGTGAATAAGTCCCTATTATTAAATTTATTTATATTTATTGGCAAATGGTGGAGTCCTTTTGTATGCCTATTAATCAAATTTTCGCGTAAATTTATCCTTATGTAAACATACATATATGTGGCGCCAATGTGATATCAACTTGAAAAAAGTATAAAATAATATATAGGAAAAAGGGCCTACTAACTATAAAAATACACATACGTCCAAAGAACATGTGCATTTTTATATATTGGTTCGGTTGGAAAAAAAATATAAAGAAATAGTGAAAAAGTAACCCTTGTGGGGACAAATTATATCTATATAATGGAATTGCCCTTTAATGTCTGATGACGAAGAACTGTTTTTTGGTTTCAAAAAAATGAATAAATTAATTAAACCAAAAATAAAATTGGTAAAATAACAAAGATGAGAATTCCGTACGGCATAAAACACAGATTCCGGGCCCCAATCAGCTAATGATTAGACCATGGGATACCGTGCTCCACAACCCTCCAAATTACAACTCTAGTTTATACAGAATCTTTGCGAACCTCGCTTTAATATTGGGCCCTACATCTACTAAAAGAGTTTATAAGGGTCATTATTAAATACCCACACAAACGAGCACTAGATTTTATTTGCCTGTCCTTTTAGAGAATTAAATCACATGAGAGGAAACTTTGAGGCAAAAAGGACAGTGTTTCGAAGCAAAGAAATGGGGTTGGTTTTTGCTTTCTAGCCTGGTTTTCTCCACTTATGTCGTTTGCCTTTTCCTTTCCACGTCTTTAGTTCCACAAAATGACATGAGTAGAAAATTGGGTTTCAACCTACTTGCTTAGCCAGAAGTGTCATAAATATATTTGTCGTCTTCTTACTATGATCAAGTACTTAATGGGTTTCAACCAACCAACAATGTGGTAATTTGCTCGATATTAGATGTCTTGTGCCCATAACCAAAAATTTAGCCTTTTTATTTATCAACGAATTGAAGATCTAAAAAGATTTGTGTGCTTACTTTTTCTTTTTTGTTTTTTTTTTGGTTAGTTACATTCCACATGAAACTGAGTAAATTGGGCTAATTATATATTCATTTTTTGAATGGTTATTTATACATTCATTTGAATAAGAAAGAATTGGATTAGCAGAGACAAGTTACAAACACGAACCATTCTTCTTTTGCACTTTTGCTTTTCTATGGCTTCTATTTCTCTCTAGACAAAATTGACTCTTTCTCTTTGTCAAGTTGAAAAATACTTTGCATAATTTTTTTTTTCACATTTTCTTTTTCTTTTGGGTTATTAGAGACATGGACAAAGCTGGAGAGGGACCCTAGACATAACAAGGTGTGCCATCTCACTGTCTGTACCGCCTAGCCCTCAAATTGCCATGATCTTGTTGTTGTATTAGAATTTTCAAAATAAAATGTTTCAAAATTGGAAAAAAAATAAAAATTTGAATACTAGTGACTCGCCAACTGTTGTGAAACGAATGCAAAATCTTATCTGCTGTGGTCGGGATCTCACAGGCTTATACGAGCTTTAATTTAGAAGACGTTGATGATAATGAAGCTAATTGTTACACAATGCTCTCTTCAAATCAAGTGAAAGTGCACATCTACTACTAATAAGTTGGAACAGCGATGAGGATGTTTTTTTCTTTTTCTTCTTTTAACATACACCCAAGATTTGATTTTCTACTTAGAATCCTTGCCCAACTATTGTGTTATGTGACGTTGAGTGTGCGCATAATTACAAGAGTGAAAATTGGGCCTATCTTTGAGTAGAATTAGTTCAGATATTTTTTGCTCCATTGGTGAAAATTGGCACCAATGGTCGTCTTTTCTTGTGCAGAAAAAAAAAAGTGAAAGTGCTTTGTGCTCTAAAATGGACTTTTAAACGTACATGATAACGCATCGACTTGAAAAAGGTATTCTAAATACGATGCATGTATATCTGGCACAAAAGCAGTAAATATCTTTTTCACAAGATGATATTTCAAGTTGCAGGTACTGTTTCTGTTTCTTGCACTCTCTTCCCCCTATATTTGTTTTTTCACTTTTCGTGTGTGTCGTCTAAAAAGGGTGTTGTTGCTATCCAGATTTGAATCTGAGAGAAATTGCAAAAAAGTAAACAATGGTATATGTGCATGGATGCACATCACTTGTACAGACGGTTTAACTATCGTTTAAAGATTAATTGATGGTCAGGTAAACCATCGTTGTCATCTAATCTATTGACATAATATGTTCTACTTTCGATGATTGTTTTTAAGCATCGTCTAATGTGTACCTGAACTACGAGTGAAAAAAGTGGGTGTACATTCGATGATGGCTTCTAAGAAAAACTATCGTCTAATATGTTTAACACATCAAATTTAGAGAAACCGTCGTCTATTGTCTTTTAACATTAAAAAAATAAATGTTGTTCTGCATGTACTTTCCAAGGTGGCCTTTAACATCCCGTGATTTATTCATTATTTGGTCTTACATTTCACTAATTTCGATTACTGAATCCCACAATTTCAAATTAATTTATAACTGCTAATATATTTAAAACAAATATAAATAAAACCAGAAATTTACAAATATACACAATGATAAGGGTAATTCAAATAACTTTGGCACTAATTATAATTATTCAAGAAATGAATTGGTTCAAATTAAAATACAACAAAGTAAAATACAACACATGATAAATGAGTATTTTACTCACAAATCAATTATTTTTTAAGCTTAAATATTGTAAAAATCCTCAAGCTTTTGTGTGTGTGTGTGTGTGTTTTTAGTGATTTTAGTGTTATTTATAGGATACTAATAAAATAGGGCTTAATGGAAAAAAACAACATAAAAAATGAAGTGAAAATGCAAATTTCAGGTGAAGTAGGTGAATGCCGTGTGTCTTAGGGGCCTAACAAGCCCCCTCACGTTGCTGCATAGGCCTGCAGCCGCGCTCGTGCATGCTGATGTGTGTAATAGGCAACCTATGCCAAGAGGACTGCATGCCCTTGGGGCCTCCTAGCATGCTGAAATGTTGATGAAGTGCTGATTTTGACCTAAACTTTGATCCTACGACCTTGAATGATCTAGAAATGTTACCCTAATGCATTTAAAACCCTAAGGAACCAAAAGAGAAAAGGTAAGAGTCTCCATTTTTGGAGGAGGATGAATAATTTTCCAACAGGATTTGGAGCTCACTCTAAGAAAAATTGGGGAAAAAGAAAAAGAAAATATATATTTATTTTGTTTCTAGTTTAGGATTTTTATTTCTTGTTTTAGATTTAGGTTTTATTTCCAGTAAATCATCATGGGAGAAGCATTTTGGAGATCAAGAAGGATGGGAGTAGAAGAAGATAAATATCTTGGAGACTGTGACAACTCCGAATTGGGTTTCTCATTCCTCCTCTCTTTTTGTTATTTTATGATTTGTAAATAATAAACTCTTAGTGTTAGCTTATTTAATTTTAATTATGAAATAGTTGTTTTTTCTAGAGCTTTGATTTTACCATATTATGAAGAGTTGATTTGGTTTAAGTTGTTCTTCATGGTTTATTTATGTTGTCTTAGACTTAATACTTCTAGTTTATTTGGCTAATGAATTAGATGTGGGGTTTGATGCTTGAGAGAGAGAAATTCTATGTGCAGATTGTGAGAAATGTAATCTAGGCGACTATGAGATCGAGAGATTTATAGTTCCTTCGTAGTCATTAATTAGAAGAACTTGAGCTTAATGAATATTTATTACTTGGTTTTACTTAGAGATATTGCAATTGGTTTTTTGAGCATATTATCCAATTTAATGACGAGAGATGTAATTGAGTTAATTAAGATGTTCTGGACTAATTAATCATGAGATTCGCATAATAATAAAATCAATGCGTATTAATAATGGTGAAGTCAAAGCTCTAGTATTTTTATTTATTTGTTCTTGTTACCTTATTTTATTTCTTTAGCCTTTCTTATTAACCTCTTCTATTAGTTTTTTTTCCATCCAGTCATCGAAATAATATTAGAGCCAATCAATTTCGTTAATTAATACAAAATTATTACAATCTTCATGGGATCGACGTCCAAGCTCCGAATCACTTTATTACTTGCGATCGTGTAGGCTTGAATGCATCCAACAATACAACATAGAATGAAATATTATATAATAAAATACAATACAACATAGGATTAAATAGTTTAATAAAATACACTGTAACATACAACATGATTATTTCTTTCTCTTACTATTATTTGTGTTTTTAAGGCACACCCAATCAACATCTAAATGGACTAAATGTGAATCATCATCATAAAACATCAACCTCCTCCACCGATGGCAATCCTTTGGTAAATGGGATATTGTTGCATTCATCGTCATTCTCATCACTATCATGAATTGCTCTTGGCATCATCGGTATGACTAATGAAAACTCTAGATCTTTAAGATTAGTTCTGTAGAAAAGTTGTTTTACTTGCAACGCCATGATGAACGGATCTTCCTTGTTGCCCAATCTTCTAAAGTTTAGCAATATAATGTAGTCATTATTATCCTTCACATAGTTATTGCCAGCTCACTTGCACTTAAAAAGTGTCATTTGCAGTCTGCAATAGTCAAGTTCTCACATGTCATCAACATAACTATATAGTAGGTTATTGTTTCATACATGAGATTCTTGTCTTTCGTGGAGAAAGCATGCATGGAATCAGCATGAAGAGACACACAGACATACAACATTATTTTGGACTTGGTGCTTCTAATCTATTTTACAAGTATAAATGGTATAACCATTAATTAATGCAAAGCATATCTTGTGACCGTCAACATGGGTCCTTTGGCCAACAACAAGTCTTGTGAGACACCTTCTCGTTGAGACTCATAAGCCATGGCATAAATGTGTACTCTTATGCATTCTCTGAAAGTACAGTTGTGTTAATTTTGTAACCACTTTTTATTTCTTCCTCTTTTGGGATTTGTATTTTTTATTTACTTTATGTGGACCATCATGTAGCTCAACCACGTGGGTATTATGCACAACGTGAAGACATCCTTGTTTCTATTCCTCATGAGAATAGATGATGGAGTACCAAAAGACTTAGTATCAGAGAAGTTGGAAAAAATGTATTTTTTGTATTTCACACACACTTTACAAATACAAACTAGCCTGACCTCTATAGGCTGAATACAGTAAAACAAAATCAACGTAAAATCAGAAAATGATCCTAGCCTAAAAATAGAGATAACCTAAGTCAACTCTCTATAAATATAGCACCCAATATGCCTAAAAATCAGTACAACTAATACTTCCCTAATATATTACATCAACGTAATTTGAGCACAATCTCCAACACTCCCCCTCAAACTGGAGAATAAATATTTTCCATCTCCAGCTTGCAAACAATTCTCTCAAACGTAGGGTTACATAACCCTTTAGTCAACACATCAGCCAATTGTTCCCCTGCTGAGACATATGGTATACAAATAAGTCCACCATCTAGCTTTTCTTTTATGAAGTGTCAATCAACTTCCACATGTTTGGTGCGGTCATGTTGTACTGGATTATATGCAATGTTGATGGTTGACTTGTTATCATGGTATAACTTCATTGGCTTCTCAACTGAAACTCCAAGATCCCTTAGGATTATTTCCAACCATAATAACTCACATATTCCCAGGGCCATGGCACGAAATTCAGCTTCTGCGCTTGACCTTGCAACTACTGGTTGTTTTTTGCTCCTGCATGTAACAAGATTCCCTCCTAGAAAGGCACAATAACCTGAGGTTGATCTTCTATCTAAGACTGAACTGGCATAGTCTGAATCTGTGTACACTTCTAAATTCATAACTGATCCTTTTTTAAACATCAAACCCTGGCCTAGACTATATTTCAGATATTGTAGAATCCTGTATACTGCTTGAAGGTGTACTTCCTTTGGATTGTGCATAAACTGGCTTACCACATTGACTGCATAGGCGATGTCAGGTCTTGTATGAGATAAATAGATGAGTCTTCCCACAGGTCTTTGATACATCCCTTTGTCAACTGGTTCACCATCCATTGCTTCTCCCAGCTTATGATTTGGCTCGATAGGGGTTACTGTAGATTTGCATCCTGTCTTTCCCCTTTCCTTCAGTAGGTCAGTCACATATTTTTGTTGTGAAATGAAAATTCCTTTCTTAGAGTCAGCAACTTCAATTCCCAAAAAAGACTTTAGTTTGCCCAAGTCCTTTATCTCAAATTCTTTGGCCAACTTATCTTTCAAGGTTCTCATTTCTATCTGATCATTACCAGTGACAATGATATCATCCACGTACACAATTAGAGCTGTAACTCCCCCTGAAGAAGAGTGTTTAATGAGCAGAGTATGATCTCCTTGGCTCTGTTTGTATCCCATTGTCAACATTGCTCTCGCAAATCTTCCAAACCAGGCTCTAGGAGACTGCTTCAACCCATACAATGCCTTTTGTAGTCTGCACACCACATTCTTCTTTGGGATTGCAAATCCAGAAGGAGGTTTCATATATATTTCTTCTTCAAGGTCTCCATGTAGAAATGCGTTCTTAACGTCAAACTGTTGTAAAGTCCAATTATTCATAGCAGCTAGGGATAATAGGATTTGCACGGTGTTCATTTTTGCTACTGGAGCAAAATTTTCTTGATAATCAACCCCAAAAGTTTGAGTATATCCCTTCGCAACCAGCCTCGCCTTATACATCTCAAGCGAACCATCTGAATTGTACTTTACCAAAAAAACCCATTTGCAACCCACAAGTTTCTTTCCTTTTGGCAATTCCACCATTTCCCAAGTCCTGTTCTTCATTAGTGCATCCATCTCAACTTTCATAGCTTGTTTCCACTCCCTGTTGTTTAATGCCTTAGATAAAGTTTTAGGAATAGCTACCGAGTTTATATGAGTAACGAAGGCTTTATGTGAAGTAGAAAATTTGTCAAATGAAACAAAGTGAGAGAGAGGGTGTTGTGTACACTTTCAGATACCTTTTCGAATAGCAATAGGTAAATTTAACTCATCTTGGCTAGGCATAAGAGTGGGAATTTTTACCTGGGAAGTGATTTCCTCTTGATTAGTTCCTTTCCCGACCACAGGATCAGACTTTTGGGCTTGTTTTGGATCAACTTTGGATTCCTTCCTTCTCGAATAGACTTGAAGTGGTTTAGTGAATACTGGATTGATTGGTGAAGTTGAATTTTCAAGAGATGACACTACTGGATTTTCATGTGGAGAGTCATCGGGTCCAGAATTGGAATTAAAATTGAGATCAGGATGTGGAGAATTATTAGATGGTGGACCTGAAGGATTAGGTGAACTTGAAGGAATAAGGACAGAACCTGGCTTGCTGTACGTGGAAGTGATAATTCAGGCATAAAGTCAAGGACATCAACACATCCATCATCCTTCTCATCACATGTTGTCTCCCCCTAAGGAGAAGGATAAAGGTAACTCTCATGCTCAACGAACGTGACATCAATGGAAACATAGGTTTTTCGAGTTGGTGGATGATAACATTTGTATCCCTTTTGTGTGGAAGAATACCCTATAAACATACACTTAAGTGCATGGGGATAAAATTTGCTTCGACTGTGTGCATGAATATGAGCAAAAACAACACACCCAAATACCCGAGGAGGCAATCTGTTTGGGGGAAGAAAATCTGGAAAATATTATGGCAGTGTTTCCCACAGATTTTTGAAGTTCAAGACTTTGGTGGGTAATTGGTTAATAAGATGGGTGGCTGTGAGAACTGCTTCTCCCCAAAAGATTTTTGGCACTTGCCTATGGAAAAGAAGAGCACGTGTGGTTTCAAGAAGATGTCCGTTCTTTCTTTCCGCAACACCATTTTGGTGAGCTGTGTCAATGCATGAGGATTCATGAACTATTCCCTCCTGGCTGAAATAGGAAGATAGGGTTTGGTTAAAAAACTCTTTTCCGTTATCAGTTCTCACCCTTTTAATCCTCACCCCAAATTGTGTTTTTATCATGTTATGAAATTTTGGAAAGATGTTGGCAACATCAGATTTTTGCCTCATGAGAAAAGTCCAGGTTACTCGTGTACAATCATCTATAAAAATGACAAACCAACATGTCCCTGAATGATTAGCAACCCGTGAAGGACCCCAAACATCACTATGTATCAAATGGAAAGGAACTGATGATTTATTATTGCTCAAAGGGAAAGAAACACATTTGTGTTTTGCAAGTTCACAAATATCACAATGAAACTGTTTCAAATCAACATTTTTAAATAATGAAGGAAACATAAGACTCAGAGTTTTAAAGGCAGGATGACCAAGCTGATAATGAAGAAGTAGAATTTTGTCTTTATTGGAAGAATTCGACAAAAAAACAGAAGAGTAACCAACTCCAGTCTCCATTTTTTCATTTCTAGCTTCGAGAAGGTAGAGACCATCTTTTTCCTTAGCATGCCCAATTGTCTTCCCTGTAGCACGGTCCTAAAACTCACAAGAATTATTTGAGAAAATGATATTGCAGTTCATTTCCTTAGTGATCTGTTTAACATATATAAGGCTGGTTGAAAGCTTAGGTACATGCAAAACATTTTTAAGAAACAAGGAAGATCCTAAATGTATATCCCCTTGGCCTGCAATGGTGACTAAATTCCCATCAGCTATGGTAGTTTTTCTATTGCTAGGACATGGTTTATATGAGGAAAAAAATTTTGATGAGTTGGTCATATGGTCGGTTGCTCCGGAATCAACTATCCAAATATCATGATGGGTTGAAACATTATCAGAGGCACTAAACAAATGAGACTCAGAACACATACCAGAAAGTGCCAATGAACAAGCACCTGATGGTTTCTCGAGAGAATCTAGAAGAGAACGAAGGTGATCAATGTCTTCCTTATTGAATTCTCTGCTGCCTGGGGTATGCTGATCACTGGTACTATTGTCATTAGCCTGAGCAATATGGGCCTATTCCTTTTGCTACCAATTCTTTTTTCCAGAATTCCTGTTTGACTGATTCATGTTCTGTGGTCTTCCATGTAGCTTGTAACAAGTATCCTTGGCGTGACTTGGTTTTTTGCAATAGTCGCATACCAAGTTCCCTTTAGCAGTCCTTTTTTGTTCTGATTTCTTGTCTCCTGCGGTGGTTGAAGAGTTCTTCTCAAAAGTTTGTCCACTGGTAGCTATTGTGAGCAGTGCTAATCCTTCTACCAGCTGAGGTTCCAACATGACCATCCTCCTACTTTCTTCAGCATGAACTATTGCAATTGTTTCATTCAAGGACGACAACCCTTTTCCCAGGATTTGGATTCTCACAGGATCAAATTCCGGATTAAGTCCTACCAAGAAATCATATATTTGGTCCTTTTCTATGAAAACCTTCAGTAGAGTAGCATCTTCATTACTCTTCATCTCGAAAACCCGATAATAGTTCAACTCGTGCCATAAATTTTTTAGAGTATTAGCATACTCTGTTACAGTCTTATTTCCTTGTTTCGTAGCACCTAGTTTCACCTTGATCTCGTACACTTGGGTTGCATCATCCTTCTTTGAATAAGTTTGCCTAATCACCTCCCATATGTCTTTAGCAGTTGTCAAAAACATGACGGTGTCACTTATTTGGGGTTCCATCGCATTCCAAAGCCAAGACATGACCATTGAATCTTCTTCATCCCATGCAGCAAATTTCGGATCTCCCTCCTTAGGCCCTGTTCCAAGAAGATGATTAACTTTTCCCTTTCCTTTCAAGAACGTTTTTACCAGTTGTGACCATTTCAAATAGTTTGTTTCATTCAGTCTATATGCTGCTTGAATATTTTGTAGATTGCCTGCAACATTATGTTGGACTGTGAACTCCTCCAGTTGGGGATTGGTTTGTGTGACCTCTGACATCTCAGTTTTCTACTAAGGACCTTTTTTTTTTTGGTGATGAAATATATTTCCCAGGAAGATTATTTAGATGGCTCGGATACCATATCAGAGACGTTGGAAAAATGTATTTTCTGTATTTCACACACTTTACAAATACAAACTAGCCTGACCTTTATAGGCTGAATACAGTAAAACAAAATCAACGTAAAATCAGGTAATAAAAATGATCCTAGCCTAAAAATAGAGATAACCTAAGCCAACTCTCTATAAATATAGCACCCAATCTGCCTAAAAATCAATACAGCTAATACTTTCCTAATATATTACATCAACGTAATTTGAGCACAATCTCCAACACTTAGCATTAGGCTCAATATTAATCTTGTTTGGCAAAATGATTGCTTCATTATTAGATAAATACTCTGAGCAAAATTTCATGGATTTTTTGGCTATGTAATTCACTCCACCATCACAAAAAAAGGCCTAACAGAAAAAAAAAAAAAGATTTGCCGTTTAAAAAACAAACGATAGGTAACGCTTCCATATGAAAAAATTTACTCATCGCGAACTTTGTCGAATTCTTGTTTTGTAAATTGCTTTATCCCAAAAAACTACATATATATATGAAGAAAGATAGCATGGATTAATAATATGAAAAAAAACTTATACAATGAATTTACAAGTTATGAATTGTTTTTATACCCTTGATTCCAACACATCCATATAGTTTCTCACTTCAACAAGCTCCTTCATATATTTGAGGACATAAAATCAACACTCGTAGCTATTAGGTTGTATGGAAGCCCCCAAAATAACTTCAAGCTTAGTATTTTTTAAAAATAAAACATTTAAACTGCCAGTTAATATATATGTTTAAATAAAAGCAAAACACTTAAAAATTTAACCTTACCTTAAACTTTGGCCATTAATTAATACAAAGTATATCTCATGACTTTTGGCCAACAACAAGTCTTGTAAGACATCTTCCCTTTGACACTCACAAGCCATGGCGTATATGTGTGCTCTTATACACTCTCTAAAAATACTCTTGTGTTCATCTTATAACTGCTTCTTATTTCTTCCTCTTTGTATTTTTTATTTCCTTTTTGTAGACCTTTATGAATGGTTCAACCACCTTGATATTATGCATAACGTAAAGACATGCCTAACAAAGGATGAAGTGCCAAAAGACTTAGCATTAGGCTCTATATTAATCTTATTTGGAAAACTGATTGCTTCGATATTAGACAAATACTGAGAGCAAAATTCCGTGCATGACTTTTTTGGCTCTATAGTTCACCCCAACAAACACAAAACTAAAAGAAAAAAAACAAAAAACAAAAAACAAAAAAAAAAATTGCCGTATAGAAAACAAACGATGTGTCATTTACTCCAAATGTCTTTACAAGATGTCTATTTCTTTTTTCTTTTTTTTTTTTTTGGTTTTGAGAGGAACAAAAAGATCTGTTATTAAAAAAGAAACAATCTATGGTGAAAAAAATCAACTATAAATATCCTTTTCTATCCATAAATCATGTTAAGTTAGATCTTATAAAACAACACAAAAAGATCAAATAACGTAGGAGAAGAAAACAGACATAAAGGAATAAATATAACGGTTTTATAAAATAGCCATCAGGGGACCTAGGAAAGAGAAAGAAATTGTCAGTCAGAATATTAAAGAAATCTATTTCATTTTGTTTTTTAAAAAAAGGAATTTGTGGACAAAATGTTTTATGTTATTTTTAAGTTATTGGTTTTTTATTTGTTGCTGTTAAAGATAAAGTATTCTTCTTTTCATTTCAAACAACGACGCCCAGTTTTTCTAACTAGCTGGTAATTGTTTCATCTCGAAGAACAAATGACCATGTCACTAACGTAACTCGTTCAAGACCATTGAATGATGACGTTTTGCAAGTTTTTAAGAGATTAATTATTTCCCATTCGTTAAACTGTGAAAGTTATTTAGCCTATTTGGGAATGTGGTTGCAACTATATTTTATAATTGTTGATGACTTTCTTCTGATCAACACTATGTGCGGTTATGCACGGTGGTCGGAATCACTCTTCTGCTCTTCCCAGCTTCCTAGGGTGCACCTGCAAGAAGGAAAAACACCACAGAGGTCAAGGGAGACACTAGTGTAGTGCCAGCCAAGGGTACTCTAACGCTTAAGTCAGGTACCTGTTCATCCAAGAGAGAAGCTAGGGTAGGAGTGAAAGAGTCCACTTACCTTGAGGATGGAGTAAATACTCCTATTTATGGTGTTTTGTAATGGACTGGGTAGAAGGCGAGTTCGTCTCGCGACCTGGGTATACCATAATATAGTGTCAGAGTGGTAGGTGACAGGTTTCATGATTTCTTTGAGAAGAGGATTTCCCATCTAATGCTCGTAGTGGCACCACGTGGTGGTCTTGTGGGCAACTTGCCTCTTATAGGTGTTGTGGTACTCAATCTAGGTATTTTTGGTGCTAGACAGAGCACCCACACCATCCCAAGGTGGCTAGTTTGGTGCAATGTGGTCGGTGGTGACCGGTCAAGACCTCGGGAGGTTTGTCCATCAACTAGGCATCTCTTGGATTTTGTGGGAGTGTTCATGCAGAGTAGGGTGGTTACCTAGTCCAAGAAACAGTCCTCAAACTATGTGTCAAACACACCCCTAACAGTAATTCTAGTGAACTTTTGGTTTAAATTTTATATGAGAAAACACTATACTAATTTTGGTTAGAATAAAAAAATTTAGTGTCAATAGTATTCCCAAATGGACTAATTATTTTATGAGAGATTTATAGTAAATGCCCTTAATAAACGCTCTGTATCAATATTGCCTCCTTCTTTCTGACTTTTTATTTTTTCCCCTTTTATATTTATTCTCTTTTTAATTTGATTTATTTCATCTTTTTACCTTGATCCAAACAAATATTTATCCTCATAAAAAACAAAGCCTAATACAATCTTACCGCCTTCTCTATCTTCTCTCTCTATCTCTCTCTCTTCTCTATTCTCCCTCTTTCTCTATGGTTCTATCTCTATTTTTTTGCCTCTCTCTCTCTCTTCTCCTCTTTGTCCTCCCCCTCCTTTCTCGTTTCCTCACTCTTCTCTCTGCCCACATCTCTTGACGAAGATGAAGATTGCCAGCGGCCAGATCTCTTTGGCGGCCTTACCATCTGCCGTGAGTGCAATGCCGTCAACGTTGCAGCCATTATCAACAACGAAGATCATGAGTTTGTCTAGGTTCACTGTCCTTCTCCGTGCCCTCTACCGTCAAAGCTAGCAATGCAAGCAAGCAAAATGTATGGCAAATCTGATGGCCGAAAAGGTCACGTTGCTGTCACAATCCCCGAGTGTGCGAAGTCTGTAGGTTCAAATCCGCCTTCCGCCTCACTTTTCGTGCTATTCTTCTTCATCGCGCTCATCGTCATTGCCGTTGCAATCTTGGTGTATTTTGCGTTTTAATAATATGTTTTTAATCTAATGATACGAATTTGTTAATTTTTGCATGTGTTTAGGTCTGATTTTGATTTTGATTTTTCTTTCTTTTAGAAGTTGATAATGGCTGTACATTTGGAAGAATAGTGCCGATATGTCACTAGCGAATATGCTACCTCAATATTCAACGAACAAGATTTTGTGATTTTATTTTCTATATTATTTTTTTTTTGTTGCTTCAATCCGTATATGTTTTTATTTTTTATTTTTTATTGCTTTGGATCTGCATTTGCATTTTTTAAAACTTTTTGGCATGAGCTTTTTGTTTTATGAGTTTTTCAGTTGCCTGGATCTGTACAGTATCGGTTGTAATCTGCCAAATTACCAACTAGTTCGACGCCTCACTTGTTTGATTGGAAAAAAAGCGGTAGATTATCTACCAGATTTGACTTCAACATTTAGTAGATTCCACTTTGATGTCACGAATTAATGAATAAATACCATTAGTAATTTTTTTTGCTGAATATAAAAAAAAATTTATTAAATTTTGCATCAGCATCTACCTAGATTTGACACGGGCGGTTCGTGTCAGAAGACGGTTGATATTTTTTTGTTGAAGATAAAATAATTATAAGATTCCATATTAGCATTGGTAGGTTGTCTTTTTGAGTGGGGGGAAATTTGGGTATCATATATATTATGACTTTTAATCAATCCATTTAAGGGGCAGTCTTCAAAAATGTGTTCCTTTGAAAGGACAATTTTGAAAATTTTCTTATATTATTTGTAGTTATATTGCATTTATTAGCAGTTTGAATTTATTTATATTAATTTTTTAGTTTGGGATATCTCTAAATTTTGGAAGGTTTGATCGCTAGATTTTATCTTAATTCTAGGATTGTAATTTGTAGACATTTGATTCCCAAATAGTTTATACTATTTGTTGCAGATGTGGAGCTAAATCAAGTCGACACCCCAGCACAAAGGAAAAAAAATGGAGAAAAGTAGTCCTCGGAGGCAGGGAGCAAGCGCCGCGGCTCTGGCAGAAGAGCACCATGGCGCTAGGACGAGGGCGCCTAGGCTCCAAGTGCAGAGCGCCTAGGCGCTAGCAACGTGAGGCCGAGGCGTCAAAAGGATGGCGCCTAGGCGCCAGGAGAAGAGCGCCTAGGCACTGAAGGGGGCACCGCAGCGCTCGTTTCAAGCGTTGCGGCACTGACGCGCTGTGATGCGCGATGTTTTTTGAGTCAGAGTCGAACTCAAAGGTCCCAAAAATGGAAACTAATAGGGTTTCCCATTAGTTGCTATTTTTCTCCTCCTTTGGCTATAAATAGACACAAGGTGGCTAGGGTTGGGTGTGTGTGAAAATTATGAGTGGCATAATTTTGTAAGAGGCATAATTCTTGAGAGCTCCATCTATGAGAGAGAAAAATTCCCATTGGGTGTTAGATAAAAGAGAGTTTTGGTAAGCACAATTTGTGAGTGTGTGAGAAACTGCTCTGTAATCTGTAATCTCCTTCATCATAGTGGAATCTGCAAGCGGCAGAAATAGGACGTAGTCACAATTTTGGATGAACCTGTATAAAAATTTGGTGTCTCTTTTTCTTCTTTTCTCCTATTTATTTTCTACAATTGTTCATTCTTGCGATCCTTGGAATTAGGAGTCGTCTAATTCCCCAACAACTGGTATCAGAGCGGAGATTTTGATCAAGAACGATGACTGGAGAAGAAGGTATGGCAGCCAGCATCACCAAATTTGATGGTTCAGATTTTTCTTATTGAAGGATGCAAGTAGAAGACTACCTATATAGCAAGAAACTGTACTTGCCCTTGGGTAATAAGCCCGAAGGCATGAAGAGTGAGGAGTGGAATCTCCTTGATAGACAGGTGCTCAGTGTGATCCATTTGACCTTGTCAAAGAACGTTGCCCACAACGTTGCGAAGGAGACTACTACAGCAGGGATGATGAAGGCTCTGTCAGAGATGTATGAGAAGCCCTCAGCCAACAACAAGGTACATCTCATGAAGAAGCTTTTTAATTTAAAGATGCCTGAAGGTGCCTCGGTGGCAGAGCACCTGAACAGTTTCAACACCATCCTAAACCAATTGGTCTCGGTAGAGATTAAATTCGATGATGAGATCAATGCCCTAATCCTCTTGGCCTCATTACCGAATAGTTGGGAACCCATGAGGGTGGCCATTACAAATTCGCTTAGGAATGCGAAATTGAAGTTTGTTGATGTCAGAAATTCTATTTTGGCAGAAGAAGTTCGCAGGAAGGACTCAGGAGAAGCCTCTTCGTCGAACTCGGCCCTTAATGTTGATAATAGGGGTAGGAAACTTGACAGGCAATCCAACAGGGATAATGGCAGGAGAGGCAAGTCTAGGAATGAGAGAAGCAAGTTAAGGAACGGGAGGACCATGGAGTGTTGGAACTGTGGGAAGACTGGCCACTTGAAAAAGAACTGCAGGGCTCCTAAGGAAGAACGAAGACAAGACTAATGACGCAGCCAACGGCACCACTGAAGAGCAACAAGATGCTTTAATCTTGTCAGTCGATAGTTCTTTTGATTCGTGGGAGATAGACTCAGGAGCATCATTCCACACCACTGCACACCGTCATGTCCTAGAAAATTATGTTGTTGGAAATCATGGTAAGGTTTATCTCGCTGATGGAGAACCTTAGGATATTGTTGGCATTGGAGATGTCAGTTTAAAAATGCCTAATGGGTCGGTGTGGAAGATTCATAAGGTGAGACATGTTCCCAAACTAATGCGTAACTTGATTTCGGTGGGGCAACTGGATGATGAAGGACATAAAGTGACCTTCAATTGTGGAGGTTGAAAAGTCACGAAAGGAGCGATGGTAGTTGCTCGGGGACGCAAGGCTGGAACTCTCTACATGAACTCTAGTTGCAGAGATACCATAGCAGTTGCTGATTCTGCTGCCAATACCGAGCTATGGCATTATAGGCTCGGTCACATGAGTGAGAAGGGTATGAAGGTACTGATTCTTGTTTTGATGAGCCATAAAACTTTTGTGTTTACAAAAATTTTGTTTTCTATATTTAGCACATCCTTTTTGGTGATTTTCGCAACCTTTACCGAAACTCTTTTCTAAAAGCTTTTGATTTTTTTATTATTCTGGTTAAAAGTCCAGTTTAGAGATAGATTCTTACAAAATTTTCTTCAAGATAGTTCTCCATTTTGTTGAAATCTAAAAATTTCATGTTTTGTAAAAGTTATAGTTCAGACATTTCAAAGGTCATTTTTGTTAAAAATTGAATCGCTTTTACTGATTAAAAACCGGTAGCCATATTTAACTACTTAAAACTATGTTATGGAGGTGGAATTTCAAATTTTTTTCTCCATAAAAGTTATTTTTTTCATTGAGATCTAAAACTTTCCTACTTTATGAAAATTATAATTATGCCTCGAATCGACCCGAATGCTCAAAAATATCGGTAGCTCTCTTTTGACAATTTTTCAATAGTTTTGGAAAACTGTCAAAATTTGAAAAAGTTTTCTTCATAAAAGTTGTTTATCTTCTTAAATTCTAAGATTTTCAGTGTTCAACAAAAATTATTATTTGGACCCGAGCCAGCCAAAAATAGTGGTTGCTCATGGTGGTTAGTGTTTGACAGCTTTCTTACTATTTTGGACAGTTTTGAAAACTGCTTGGAAACCTGACGTAGAGTCAAAACTTCATTTTTGTTTATCATAGAGTTTTGTTTAGAATTGCAAAATCTAAAAGTTTTGTGTTTGAGAAAAGTTTGAAATCAGACTCTAAGGGCATCTATTTTTTACTAAATTTGGCGAGGAAAATTTTCTACAAACACAAACCATACTAAACTAAACTAAAACATGCATAACTAAACTTTTACAACATAAATATTACAAAAACCATACCAACAACCACATAAAACTTATTACATGCTATTTCATCACAAATTCATAACTAACCTAAAAAAATATAAACTTTATTCAAACCAAAAATAGAGGAGAATAGGTTCTAGAAATACCCTTAAAGATCAAATCCTTGAAGACTCTAGCTACTCTTCCTTCTTAGAAATTTTGGTTAGTGATCAAGGGTAGGAGAAAAGAAAGAAAATTTTCGAGAGGGAGCTTATGCAGGAATCGGTTTTGAACTTAGAGAAAATGGAAGAAGAAGTGAAAAAATGCTAGCTTGAAAACAAGGGTTCTATTTATAGACAGAGTTTAATTTGTCTCAACACCTAATCTAGTTTTTAAACTAAACTTAGGGTTAAAAACCTACTAATATTGGTGCCACACTTAAGCCAAGATGCATAAGAATGGCATCTCTTGATGAGACTAAGTATATCATTAAATCAATACTTAAATCAAAGTCCAACTTGTACTTGAGCTTATCTTTAAAGATTTCCTCAAAATAGATATGATTTATACTAGCTGAAGATGACTAACTTAGCTGATAGAGAATTTTAATTTTCCAATAGGTACTTTTTCATCGCTTATATATAGTTTGATATTAATCTCTGTATAAATCAATATCAATATACATTTTTTATTACATGGCAATATTAATCTCTGTATAAATCGATATCAATATACATTTTTGATTGCAATATGTGCATACAAATTTTGGATTTTAAGGATAAGTTGATCTTTTTACAAAATAATTTTTGAAATATTTTTGCTCAATATGTGGTTTATATCCTAAACCAACCTTATTGAAGGCACAACGTTGATCACCAAATATTAAATCAAAATTTTTCTTTCTGTTCATCAATTTTAAAGCAATTTTTGTTAAATCATCAACTTTTTTCTTTTAGATAATTCTTTAATATCAATTGCATCACATTCATCATTGGAATAATTAGAGACATGTACCTCATCATTGTCAAATGCCATAAAGCACATGTTGGCTGTTTCTCTAGGTTCTTCGTCGCTCGAGTCTTCCAATTTAAGTTCAACCTATGTTGCTTCAAGAGCTTGTTTTAATTTTTTGTTTCTTGAATTTCCATGTTGCTCTTCACTTTTCTAGAGTCTTTCCTGTGATAAAATTTTCTATTAGAACTTTTTGTACTTTTTTGCTAGGAGAACCATTTCTTCAAAATCCTTTTGATTGATATATTCCTCTTCCTTGCCTTCATCATCTTCTTCTTCAAGGATAGGTGCCTTCAAAGAAATTCCAAATTTCTTTTTCTTGTCCTCTTCTTCTTTATTTTGTCTCCTTGTGATCTCATGAGTCATTAGAGAACCCGCCAATTCTTCAAGTGGAAAGGTTAATAAATCTTCAGCTTCTTCCAATGTTGTTCTCTTAACATGCCTTGATGGTGGTAATGATCGAACTGTCTTCCTTACTAGTTCACTGTCTTTAAAAGTCCTACCAAATGACTTTAATTTATCAACAATATTTGTGAATCTAATATACATTTTATTGATAGTTTCATACTTTTTCATTTCAAACATTTCATAATCATGCGAGAGACAGCTTATCTTAGTTTCTTTGACTTGGTTTTTCCCATCGTGGACAACTTCTAATATGTGCCATATTTCTTGTGCAGATGTACATGATATGATTTTATTAAATTCATTTCTATCTAAAGCACAATCCAAAATATTTACTACTGTAGCGTTTAATGATAATTTTATTTTATCATCGTTATTATAATCTTCAGGCCTTTTAGGAACTAAAATATTATTCATCTCTATCGTAGGCTTATATGGACCATTTTCAACAATGTCCCAAAGATTATAATCACTAGATTGTAAATAAATTATCATTCTAGTTTTCCAATAATTGTAATCATCCCCGTTGAAGAAAGGAGGTCTTGTAGTAGATTGACCTTCCATATGTTTGAAAAATTTTAATAGCTATGCTCAAGATTGTTAAATCTTTTTGAAGAAAAGATATGAGCTTCTAGCTCTAATACCAATTGTTAGCCTAAGAATAGCTACCCAAGTGGGATGAATTGGGTTTTATTTAAAAACTGTTTCACAATTATTGGATTTTATTAGATTAAACATACAAGTGAAACATGCAAATAACAATTATAATAAACTTCAACAAAAAATAAGTGCATCAATGTAAAGAGGAAGGGATAAAGAAAAGCAAACACGATTTGTAGTGGTTTGGCAATATGCCTACATCCACTGTCACCGAACAAAGTCTTTGACTCGGTCTCTTCCACTATCACAGCCATATTTTTGACATGATCACCCCTTGTATAATCTAGTGAGCTTTTTTGCCCGAGGCTCACCACACTTTCTTACAACCATCAATTTTCATGGAGATTGAGTAACCAAGATATCCCGCCAATTTTATACGGAGATTGGCAAGCCCAAAATAACCCTAAATTTTCTAAGGCTTTGACAGCCTATTTCTCTCGGTTTAGATGGTTGAAATGTTTAAGCTTTCATTCTAAACTCTTAGAAATTGATAGAATACAATTTAGAACAACCTAGGAGATGATCAAACACACAACAATAATATATAACAAGTTTGGCTTAAATATTGATCGAAGGCTTATAGGGCACTTAGAGATTAAAACAATATTGATTCAAGGTGTTATTGATACTTAATAAGGTCATAAATTGGTCTACTTTTAGGTAAAAACTCAAAACTAGCCATTTATGACTGTTTGAAGCACATTTATAATAGCTAGAAATATAGCTGTTGGACATCATGGTCAACCCCAGCATACTGGATACGGTTGACCATAGCACTGGAGAACTAGCCCCCCTCAGGTTGGTGCGGTCGACCACATATGCCTAGATGCAGTCGACCATGCCTGTCTAGATGCTCAGGCACATCAGCTTTTGGTTCTAAAACATGTTGAGTTTAAAAACAATTTTAAACATCTTAAAAACCTTTCTTAAATTAATTTTGAGTCTTGAAAATAGAAGTAATAATATAAAAGCAATTTTGAATATAATTTCAAGACTTCAAATGTTTTCAACTTTAAATTTTGAAATCTATTGAAAAATGTTTAAAATCAAGTTTGAATATAAATTAAATTTTTGAGCCAATTAAACTTGATAAAATCCTTGTGCATGCTCTAACATCATGCAAGCTAAGAAATAAACTTAAACCTATTCTTCATGCTTGTTGATCCTATATCTTCAATTTCTCGGTAGATTGTCTGTCTTCATTAATTTCTTCCGAGTCTTGATGAAAGCCCCCTTTTAATTTTCTTGGGATGCAATAAAAATAATACTAAATGCCTCTACACACTCATGAGAAATGATTAGTGTTTAAGCCATTAATTGTTTGTTGTCATCAAAACAAAAATAAATATTTCTTTTGAAACAAAGGAGCTAACAAGATTTTGTTATGTTTAATTTTTATAAATTTTAGCTAATTTATGCCATGTAAATTATGAGGCCAATTAGAACAAATTAAATACGAGAAGGTCACCCATGGGCAGAGGAAATAAAATTTGGTCTTATTTTATCTAAAGCAACATTAGACGATGGTTTATTGATGAAACCGTCATCTTATGTAAAATAGCAAAGCGTTGTTAGACAATATTGCCAAATATTCTTCCACTTGTGCATTTGTCATTTTATGTATACCATATATTACAACACTGATTTAGAAAATGGTTTATCAAACTGTTGTCTTGTAACACCCGCCAATTTCATGTAACAAATAAGTAATGACATTCAGTAATTTCCTTGTTGATTTATGATATAATGTTACTAACTATTTTATTCTAAGTGTTATGACATGTGATCGTCACGTGGAGTCGATATGCTCAAGTGTTCATGTCAATTACGTTGTGTGTTTAATAAGGATTTTGTGATAATTTAATGCTTTGATGAATTTTAATGTGTTAAGGCAGATTGGTAGGCTGAACCTTCAAGTTCGGCAGGCTAAAATGGCCCTCATAAAATGGCAGGCCAATGAATATAATCGGCAGGCCAGACCTTACGGCTTCGGCAGGCAGAAGACTGCTGATGAGCAATCAGCAAAAATCACTCAAAATTTGTGACAAGAATGATTATGTGATTGGATGATGATTGATTAGCTTATATTTGGCCTTTTTCTTTAATTTTGGTAGTAGAATATTTGACTTTGGATGATTGATGAGGATTTTCCTATTTTGAAATTTAGAAATATGGTAACTAGAACCATTTTTGGAAAACTTTGACTCTTTTTCCCTCAATTCCCTCCATTTTCCCACGAGAAATTCATCATGTCTTTTTAGAAATTCTGCTGCCAATTTAGAGAGAATTAACCTTCTTGCATTATTCTCCTTCACGATAATTTCTCACTATCTCTCTCTATTTTCTTAGATGTTTTCTCTCTCTCACTTTCTCCTCTTCATGTTTTTCTTTTTTTTTGTCTCCCTCTCAAATTTCCCTACTATTATTTGTATGAAATATTGAAATTTTGTTGGGGTTAATTCAAGGAGGTTTGAGAAGAAATTTGTTTAAGGTAAGAACTCATTTTTTTTTTGTATTTCTGAAATGTATATCTCTTCTTCATCCGACTACCATATCTTTGTCTAGGAATTTCCGTTGGTTCTGAAATTTTAATATGTTATTTATGTATGTGTTATGTGATGCTCCTCCAAATTCCAAGTTAATTGGATTTTTCAATGATAAGTTACGAATTTTCTTCTCTCTGTCACTCACAGTAAATTATTGTTGTTTGGTTGTGTTGCACAAATATATGGGTTTTGATCATAATGCAAATGAGTGTTATTTTGTATGAAATTTGGCAAATAACTTTATGTATATGTTAAGTTATGGACTAGAAAGCTTGGTGATGATTTGATGAATATTTTATGTTATTGAATTCTCATTAAGACTAAGTTATGAGACCGCTCTTTCAGTAAATTGTTGGACTTCTTGTTGAGTGATGTTTTTGTATGATTAAATGATTTTATTTGGTGACAAGAATTTATGAAGTACTGTAATTATATGTGAATAACTTGTCATATGAATGTTAGGGTCATAATAATTTTATTTTAATTATTGGAATATGATGATTGCATATAACTCACTACCAGAATTGTTTATGGTTGTTTTGTCTCTAAATTCAAACACACGTTTGCATTGTATGGAATTTATTTAATGGTGATTTTTGGATATGCCATAGTTTTATGTGTCTATTATATATGTTAATTTCTGTGGATTTTTCTACAGTCTTGATAATGTGATAAACAAGCCTGAGTATAGAGTTACTCACTATTTTGTATTGCAGGCAAATTTTGTCATAAAATTGTGACTTGTGTTAATTGTCTAATGAAATTTTTATGACTAATGAAAAATCATGGTAATATGTTTATATTTTATCTTTGTTCCTGCCAAATTTGGTGCCCAAATTGTGCGTAAATTTAAAGTTTGAGTTTTGAATTCATGGCGGTCAGGAAATATTTGTGTTGATAATTTTCTTTTAAAGTTCTAAGGTTAATGAAATATATTATAAATTTAGGTCATCAAGAGATGAATGTATGTGAGATGTTATATGAAAATGGTAAATGTTATGTTGTGATGACTAATTCTTTGAATTAAATGTTAATTGTTATTTTAAATGAATGTATGACATGAACACACTAAGGGCTAGCACATCGAGACCGTGGCGACGTCACCAACAAAATTAAGGTTAAGTAAGCTACATAAGTAAGTACATTCTCACCTGCAATATGATGTGGTTTATGAAAAGTTTGAAATCTATGTTCAAGATGGTTTTATAATGATTTCCATGATGATTATACATGATGTTTTATTATGAAAATTTGATGTTTAAAGTTTATGCATGTTTTGATGTTGATGTATTTAAAAACATATAAGTATACATTTATGTATATATTTATGTATCACCTAAATAAGTGTTGCATACCCATGTTTATGTTATATTATGATGTCATGTTTAGTTTAGGATTAGCTACCCTTCTCCTCTCATGATGGCGCACCTATATTGATGTTTATGATGCAACACATGGGCCCTTAAGATAAAACGAACAAAGTTTTAATATGGATAATATGATGAAAGATATGTTCTTTATGAATATAATGCATATAATGATGATGTTCATAAAATGTTTTTTTTTTTTTTTAAGTTGTGAGATATAAAATGTACTTACTAAGCTTTAGCTTATTTAGTTTTACATCATGTTGCAGATAAGGATAAGAAGATAATGGAATAGGTGGAGGGCAAGGAAAGACGTATGAGCTTTGCAGGATGAATTGAAACGGGAGAATGCCAAGGAAAAATTTATAAGTCTATGTCTATGTTTGTTTTCTGAGTATGTTAACTATCTGAGTATGTTTATTTGAATTTTTTTGATTTGAACTATGACTCTTTAAATTATATAGTATTATCTTTTGTCTTCCACAGTTGAAATATTGAGAATTGTTTTAAATTAAGAATTTTTCTTTGTTTTTTTTAAACAGCAGTTCGGCCTGCCGAACATTATTGGTCGGCCTACCGAACTTAGCATATTTAAAACCTTAGATGTGCAAGCCTCGGGCGGCCTGCCAGTGGCTGAGTTTCTGTCTGCCGATCAGGTTCGGCCTTGCAAAGTCTGAAGTTCGGCCTGCCCAACTTTGAGAGCAAATTTTAAAATGTTGTGTCATTTTTATTTTAAATTATGGTTTTATTATTTTGTATGTTTAACTATTTAAAGAATGATTATGATTATGCAATTTTTTTTTAAATAATGTATGCATGGATTCTAGGGTAGGTTTCCAAATTATGTTTCTATCAAATAGTTTATCTTATATAATGATAATAAGAATCAATATAATGATACATGTGACGTCTGTAATAGGGCATTACAACCTTTGGTATCAGAGCAAATTCTGTTTTCAATTGATATCGTCACACGTCAGTCCAAGTCCTCCAAGTAAGTATGTTTTAAAGTTATATGTTAAGATGCAAGTATGATGATAAGTATAAGATTTAGTTGCCTAATGATTAATGCCCTAGTAGTGAAAACCTATCTCATATATTGGAAGATTATTCTTAAGCTCCTAACTCTTTTAGGAAATCGACAATGGACGGCCACAGAAGAATGCAAACCCGTACCCAGACCAACGAAAGGTTGATGACCATGATCGCTGATCTACAAAGGCAACTCGAGGAATAGAGAAGGGAAATTGTAGAATTGAGGGCCAATGGTCATGACGGCGAACGACGAGGCAATGACGTGCTGCCTCCTCCTTCTCCTCAGCCACAAGTAAATGAAGTCCCAGCTCCTGTTGCTGAACCCCGAGTAGCCTATCAGGAACCACTCTTAGTCAGATGGAAGAGGGTTAAACCGATAGATTTTGAAGGATCTAAGGATCCATTTGTTGCCCAAGGATGGCTAAAAACAATTGAGGCTACTCTAAGACTCATGAGCTTCACAGATAATGAGAAGGTTCTTTGTGCTTCATACTTTCTTACCATGGAGGCCAGGATTTGGTGGGACGGTATAGAACAAAGTAGAAATGTTGATGAAATGACATGGGCTGACTTCGTTCATGAGTTCAACATGAAGTTCTTACACATGAACATTACTAGGAAGCATTACGATGAGTTTGAGAACCTGTGCCAGGGAGACATGTCGGTAACAGATGTGGTAGCAAAATTCGATCAGCTAGCTCGCCTTTGTCCAAGGATGGTTATTGATGAGAATGAAAGGATTAGAAGATTGATCAAAGTTCTCAAGCTTGAGATTGCTACAATTGTTGATGGGGCAAGTCCACCCAGAAGCCAAGAATAGGTTGTTATGAGGGCCCAATGTGCTGAGTTTCACTTGTCAAAGCTAAGAAGAAATCAACCTCAGTCAGGTTAGCCAGCCAGTAATGCAAACACCCAAAACTGCCCTCCACATCGGAACAACAGCAACAACAACAACAACTGGAAGGAAGGGCAATTCTTAGAACCAGCAAAACCAAGTCAATAAGAGGCACAATGGTGTCCATCCCAACAACAACAGTAGGCAGTATTAGCCATGCGTCAAATGTGGGAAGAAACACCCTGGAGAATGCTGTATGGGAACAAACCAGTGTTTTATCTATGGATAAGAAGATCATTTTGCCAAGAACTGCCCTAACCAGACGAATGCTCAAGCCCAACGAGAGCTCCATAAGCCCAACTCCGTTAGATGCAAGCTTCCTTAGAAGGGCCATTGATTAGTTAGGGAAGACTTGAAGCCCCACCTACAAACACTTGCATCTATGCCATGATGAAAGAACAAGTGGCTGTTGAAGCCTTTAATGTGGTCGTCATAGGTCAGATCTCAAGTCTTTCGATTAATGCATATGTCCTCTTTGATACGGGTGCCACACATTCTTTTATATCATCATCTTTTGCTAAGAAGTTAGGGGTACATTTAGAGCCTATGAGACAGGGATTCACTATGACACTACCCTCTAGGGAAGTGATGATATCTACACACTGTATGCGTATTGTTCCTCTATGGATTTCTAAAAAGGAACTTTTTGTCGACCTCATCATGATCGACATGTACGATTATGATATGATTCTTGGGATGGATTTTCTGAGCAAGTACATTGCTTCCATTGAATGCCAAAAGCAGAAGGTGATCTTCCATCCAGAAGGTGAACAAAAGTTCATGTATGTGGGCGAGTCCAGAAAGAAACTAGGCATGTTTTTGTCAGCAATGTAAGCAAGGAAATTGCTAGCTAGTGGTTGCATAGGCTGTAACGCCCCCCTTACGGACGTCACAGATGTCATTACATTCGTACATTACATACTTATTTGAAACTTTAATTGTAAACGTAGTTAAAGAAATCACAACCAAGATCCATACATACTTTTTTTTTATAGCATTCAATAATTTAATCCATACTATTAATAATTCAATTGAATATTAAATTGATCATAAACATCCTTTAATAAAGTAAATATACCAAATAGTAAAATCATAACTTATGAAACATCACATCATTTAAAACTATTTTCTCCCATAGTTCGGCAGGCCGAACATGGTCAGTAGGCCAGAAATCGTCAACCGACAGGCTGACAGAGGCTCTGCAAAATAGGGTTTAAAAACTTTCAAAGTTTGGCAGGCCGAAAATTAGATCGGCAGGCCGAACATTCTTACATCGGCATGCCGACCAATGATGATCGGCAGGCCAACAGAGCCAAAAACTTTTAGAAAACTTAATTTTAAGACAAATTCAACTTTTCAAAATGCAGAAGATCAAATTCTTAAAATGATAAAATAAAATATTAAAACATAGTTCTTGTATTCTTTAAAACACATCATAAAAATATGTTTAAATAATTAAACCATGGCTTAAATCATAAAACTTGCTTCATTGGCATTCTTCCGGTTACAATTCATCTTCCTTATTCTCACACACCTTCCCATGTCCTCCGCCTAATCCATGACTTTCTTACCCTTATCTGCAACATGATATAAACTTGAATAAGCTAAAGCTTAGTAAGTACATATAATTCTCACAGTTTAAAAAAAACATTTCATAAACATCATCATCATCATCATATCATAATAGTGTATTAAGCACATTTTCATAGAAACATATCTTTCATTACATTGACCATATTAAAACTTATTCCATTTTATCTTAAGGGCCCAAGTGTTGCACCATACTCATCATTGTAGGCGCGCCGTCATGAGAGGAGAAGGGTAGCTAATCCTAAACCAAACATGACATCATAACATATCATATCATAACATTGGTGTGCAACACTTATTAGGTGATACGTATATATATAACTTTCATGCTTTGAAATTTGCCATAATCAAACATGCATAACTTTAAATCATGAAAATCTTTCATAAGAAACCCTTTAAGGAAATCATCATAAATATCATGGTGACGACGCCGCAGTCTCGATGTGCTCGTTCCTTTGAGTGTTCATGCCATTTATTCATTTAAAGATACAAATAAAATTAATACTTATTTTCATAGAATAAAACATCCATTCCATATAACATCACACATACATTCATCTCTTGTAAACATAATTCTTAACATGCAACCATAACCACAATCATCAAAACTATAAAATCATCATTACATAACACTTCACTGACCTACATGGATTCAAGACTTAAAAACTTAACATTCACACATACTTTAGGCACCATACTTGACAGGGGTAAAGTTAATACATAAACATATTACCATGATTTTTCTTTAGTCATAAAAATTACATTAAGTATCTAAGAACAAACCATACATTTCAAACATGAAATCTGCTAGCAATAGTAAGGCAATGAACAACTTTAGTCTTAAAGTCTGGTGTCTTCTTAAAGTCTCCAGCATAATCCTTAAATGCTCCTTGTGTTCTTCTTGATTCTTTGAATAGACAAGAATATCATCGATAAACACAACAACAAATTTATCGAGGAAATCCTTGAATACCTGATTCATCAAATCCATGAAGGCCGCAGGTGCATTCGTTAGACCGAAAGGCATAACCACAAATTCATAGTGACCATACCTCGACCTGAAGGCAGTTTTGGGGATATCTCCTTCTTTAATCTTTAGTTGGTGATAACCTGACCGTAGATTAATCTTTGAAAACACAGATGCACCCTTGAGCTGATCAAACAAATCATCGATTCAAGGCAATGGGTACTTGTTCTTGATTGTAACCTTGTTTAGCTCTCTGTAGTCGATGCAGAGTCTCATAGTGCCATCTTTCTTCTTAACAAATAGAACTGGAGCTCCCTATGGAGAGTAGCTCCTTTAATTGCATGTGAAGCTCTTTTAACTCTACTGGGGCCATTCTATAAGGCACTTTTGAGATTAGAACGGTGGTAGGAGTGAGCTCGATCTCAAATTCGACTTCTCTTTCTGGTGGCAGACTTGACAGATCATCAGGAAACACTTCTGCATATTCATGAACTACAGGCACATCTTCAATTCTTATCTTTTCTTCTTGGCTTTTGTCTACAATGTTCACCAGATAGCCCATGCAGCCACTTGTTAATAACTTCCTTGCTTTCATCGCAGATAAAAACATGCTGGGTTTCTTTCTAGACTCGCCAACATACACGAATTTCTGATCACCTTCTGGATGAAAGATCACCTTTTGTTTTTGGCATTCAATAGAAGCATTGTACTTGCTCAGAAAATCCATCCCAAGAATCATATCGTAGTCATGCATGTCAATCACAATGAGGTCAATGAAAAGTTTCCTATAAGAAATCCATAGGGGTACCAGTATGCAGACAGTGCGTAGATAATATCACTTCCCCGGAGGGTAGTGTTGTAGTGAATCCCTGTCTCATAGGCTCTAAACAAACCTCTAACTTTTTAACAAATGACGTGGATATAAAAGAATGAGTACCACCCGTATCAAAGAGAACATAAGCATCATTAGATAAACTTGTTATCTGACCTGTGACCACATTGGAGGCTTCAGCAGCCACTTGTTCCTTCATCATGGAATAGATTCGGGCATTCGTTGGTGGGGCTTCAAGTCTCCCTTGACTGATTAGTGGCCCTTCAAGGGAAGCTTGCATCTGATGGAGTTGGGCTTGAGGAAGAGCTCTTTGAGGGGCATTGGCATTCATCAGTTTGGGGCAGTTTTTGACAAAATGATCTTCACACCCACAAATAAAGCATTGGTTTGTCCCTAGATGGTATTCTCCTAGATGTTTCTTTCCACATTTAGTGCATGGTTGAAACTGCCTGCTATTGTTATTAGGCTGACCACCATTATGCCTTTTATTGCCTTGGCCCTGCTGGTTCTGAGGATTACCCTTCCTCTTGTTGTTTCTCTAGTTCTGGTTGTTGTTGTTGCTACTGTTGTTGTTGTTGTTACTGTTGTTGTTGTTTTTGTTGTTCCTAGTGTGGAGGGTGGCTCTGATTGTTAGCATTATTGGCTGGCTGGCTAGACTGAGGCTGGTTCCTTCTTAGCTTGGACAAATGAAACTCAGCACGTTGCGCCCTCATGACAACCTGCTCTTGAGTCCTGGGTGGACTTGCCCCATCAATGATTGAAGCAATTTCTGGCCTAAGGGCTCTGATCAGTGTTCTGACCCTTTCAGTTTCATCCATAACCATCCCTAGGCATAAAAGGGCTAGCTGGTCAAACTTTGTCACAATATCTATTGACATATCCCCCTAGCGCAGGTTCTCGAACTCCTCATAATGCTTCCTTAGTAACGTTCATGTGGAAAAACTTCGTGTTAAACTCATGAATGAAATCATCCCATGTCATCTCTTCCACATTTCTGCTCTGTTCAATGCCATCCCACCAAATTCTGGCCTCCATGGTGAGGCAGTACGAGGCACAGAGAACCTTCTCATTGTCTGTGAAATCCATGAGTCTTAGAGTGGCCTCAATTGTCTTCAACCATCCTTGAGCGACTAACGGATCCTTTGAACCCTCGAAGTCTGCTGGCTTAACTCTTCTTCATCTGACTAGAAGAGGTTCCTGATAGGTCACTCTTGGTTCAGCAGCAGGAGCTAGGATTTCATTGACTTGTGACTGAGGAGGAGGAGGCACGTCATTGCCTCGACGATCGTCAATCTAGCCATTGGCCCTTAATTCTGTAATTTCTCTTCTTTAATCCTCAAGTTGCCTCTGCAGCTCAACGATCATTGTCATAAGCCTTTTGTTGGTCTGGGTGAATGTTTGAATCCTTCTGTGGCCGTCCATTATCAATTTTCCTAAAAGAATTAAGAACTTAGAAATAATCCTCTAATATGAGACAAGTTTTCACTACTAGAACATTAATCATAAAACATCTAAACCTCATTCTTCTCCTCATACTTGTGTCAAAACATCTAACTTTATAACATACTTACTTGGAGGACTTGGACTGGACATGTGGCGATATGAATTGTAAACGAAAATTTTCTCTGATACCAAAGCCTGTAACGCCCCCCTTACGTGAAACGCCCCTTAATTTGGACGTCACAGATATCGTTACATTCATACATTCATACTTATTAAACCTTAAACATAAACGTAATTACATAGCTTATATGATGTTTTCAAATATAAACATAGTTAAACATACATAACCAGGATCCATTCATACATCTAATTTTTTTTTATAACTTATCATTGTTTAAAATAACATTGTTTAACTTATTCCATATCATAATTTATTCAATTATACTTTAAATTAATCATGAACTTATTTAATAATATAGGTATATGAAGTTGTAAAATCAGGACTTATCAAACATCACATCAAATCTCCTTAATCAACACATCATATAAAAGTTGGGACTTGAGACTTGGGACTTCGGCAGGCCGAACATGATCGGCAGGCCAACAGAGGCTTTGCAATTCAGACCAAAAAACTTATCAACGTTCGGCAGGCCTGAAAACATGATAGGTAGTCTGAACTTTTAGACTTCGGCAGGCCGAGCGAAGGCGTTGGGCAGGCCGACAGAGCCAAAACATTTAAGAAAAAACTTAATTTTTAAAACCAACCAACTTTTCGTAAAATATTGTGGAAGTTCATAATTCATTAAAAAAATGATAAAATAACTTATAAAACCATAGTATAAGTATTCTTAAAACTTAACATAAAAAAATGTTCAAAATATATAACTTGATTAAAAACATAAAAACGTTCTTCTTGGCGTGCTTCTGGTTACAATTCATCTTGCTTAGTGCTCACATGCCTTCCCATGTCCTCCACCTATTCCATGATTTTCTTACCCTTATCTGCAACATGACATAAAACATGATTAAGCTAATACTTAGTAAGTACATATAATTCTCACAAATTAAAATATTTCATAAACATCATCGTCATCATTGTCATCATATCATAAAAGTGCCTTAAGCACAATTTTATGGAACATATCTTTCATTGTGTTCATCATTTAAAAACTTATTCTATTTTATCTTAAGGGCCCAAGTGTTGCACCATAATCATCATCATAGGCGCGCCGTCATGAGAGGAGCAGGGTAGCTAATCCAAAACCAAACATGACATCATAACATTTTATTTCATAACATTGGTGTGCAACACTTATTAGGTGATACATATATACATAATTTTCATACTTTGAAACTTGCCAAAATCATCATGCACAACTTAAAATCATGAAAATCCTTCATAGAAATTCTTAAGAAAAATATCCATAAAATCATCATGAATATCATTATGAACATAACATCAAATCTTGTACAAACGTGTCATGTTGCAGGTGAGAATGTACTTACCTTAATGCTAGCTTACTTAACCTTAAAATACTTTTGGTGATCACGCCGCAATCTCGATGTGCTCGCTTCTTTGAGTGTTCATGCCATTTATCCATTAAAAATACAATAAAATTAACACTTATCATAAAACATTCATTCATATATCAATCTTTCATATATCATTCATATGTATAACATTCAATCATATATACATTCATCTCATATTATAATCATAATCATCATTGAGAAAACATATCATTATCATCACCTAAAAATACTATTCATAACATGCTTCCTTAAATATTATCATCAAAACATGCAAATCTTTTTTTTTTGAAAAACACTTTCTAATAATTTAAAATACATATATTTTAAAATTCATACAAACACCATATTATCATGCATACAGTTATTTCATTATCATAAAATCATTTAAACATACATAACACTTCATAAATAAAATCCAAAAATAACATTTATTAAAACCGTTTTCTCATAGAAAATCTCGTAACATAAAATATACTCATCAAAACATAGACATACACATACTTGTTAACTTTCATGAAAAACATCTTTCGTTTACCCCTTAAATAACATTACTTTTTTCATACATCAAGATTAAACAGTAATATTTACTGTGAGGGGTAGAAGATAGAAAATTCTTATTTTATCATAAAAACTGAGAAGACATGAAACTTAAAAAAAAAATCATCTCATAACACATACATGCATAACATATTAAAAAATTCAGAACAAATACAATACCTAAAGAAAGATATTGTAGACGGATTGAGGAGGAGAATTCTTTTCAAAAACACAAGAAACAAGTCCTTACCTTGAAAAGTTTCTTCTCAAAACCCTTGAATTTAACCAATGAAATATAACTTTTTCTTTCAATACTTGCAGAGAATTTTTGAAAGGATGAAGGATGAAATTCGTGGAGAAGAAGAGAAGAAGAGATAAAGGAGAAAATCAAAAAATGTCTCAGAAGTTTGAGAGAGAGAGAAACGTGAGAATGAGGAAGAAAATGATGAAAAAGGAACATTAAAAATTTTAACATAATGAGCATAATTGATGGGAATTCAATTCCCTTCATTAAGTCAGAATTTTCTGTCTGTTGGGTGGCTATTGGCGTGGGAAAGAGGAGAGAAAGAAGGAAAGTCAACAAATCATCACATCTTGGCATAATAATAGGAAACCATTTAAAATAACACAAATCAATGCAAAGTCAAACCTTTTAATTTCCTTAACTGACAAAATTATTCCATTATTATGCCAATTAAGCACCTATTTAACGTAATTATCTCAGCCATAAATTTGGAGAGATTTCTGCTGACTGCTCGTCAGCCGTGTTCGGCCTGCCGATTTTCCCCTTCGGCCTGCCGGTTCCACCAAGTTTGGCCTGCTGATGGATTTCTTCGGCCTGCCGATCTCGGGCAGAATGTTCAGCCTGATGATCTTAAAAGTTTGGCCTGCCGAACTATCCTTAAATGCCATACATTAAAATATTCAATTCATCATGCATCATAATTAAACATACATTAAAATAATCATGAACACTTGAGCACAACGATTCCAAGCGGTCATCACCTGTCATAAAACTTGACATAAAAGTTAGTAACATTTACATCATATGTCATTACGTATATCATAAGTTATTAATATAATATTCTTAACGTCGTTACTAACTTAACATAATTTATTACATAAAAATAGGTGGGTGTTACATTTCGGACGTCACAGATGTCGTTACATTCATACATTACATACTTATTTGGAACTTTAATTGTAAATGTAGTTAAAGAAATCGTAACCAAGATCCATACAACATTTAATAATTGAATCCATACTATTAATAATTCAATTGAATATTAAATTGATCATAAACATCCTTTAATAAAGTAAATATACCAAATAGTAAAATCATAACTTATGAAACATCACATCATTTAAAACTATTTGCTCCCATAGTTTGGCAGGCCAAACTGGAGACTTCGGTAGGCCAAAAATCGTCCACCGACAGGCCGGCAGAGGCTCTGCAAAATAGGGTTTAAAAACTTTCAAAGTTTGGCAGGCCAAAAATGAGATCGGCAGGCCGAACATTCTTACATCGGCATGCCAACCAATGATGATCGGCAGGTCGATAGAGCCAAAAACTTTTAGAAAACTTAATTTTAAGACACTTTCAACTTTTCAAAATGCGGAAGATCAAATTCTTAAAATGATACAATAAAATATTAAAACATAGTTCTTGTATTTCTTAAAACACATCATAAAAATATGTTCAAATAACTAAACCATGGCTTAAATCATAAAACTTGCTTCATTGGCGTTCTTTCAGTTACAATTCATCTTCCTTATGCTCACATGCCTTCCCATGTCCTTCGCCTAGTCCATGACTTTCTTACCCTTATCTGCAACATGATATAAACTTGAATAAGCTAAAGCTTAGTAAGTACATATAATTCTCACAGTTTAAAAAAACATTTCATAAACATCATCTCATCATCATATCATAATAGTGCATTAA
Source organism: Artocarpus heterophyllus (assembly GCA_025403435.1). Lineage (NCBI taxonomy): Eukaryota > Viridiplantae > Streptophyta > Magnoliopsida > Rosales > Moraceae > Artocarpus > Artocarpus heterophyllus. Next base: position 14,739,701 of record CM046328.1, read on the forward strand.
GCACATTTTCATAGAAACATATCTTTCATTACATTGACCATATTAAAACTTATTCCATTTTATCTTAAGGGCCCAAGTGTTGCACAATACTCATCATTGTAGGCGCGCCGTAATGAGAGAAGAAGCGTAGCTAATCCTAAACCAAACATGACAGCATAACATATCATATCATAACATTAGTGTGTAACACTTATTAGGTGATACATATATACATCACTTTCATGCTTTGAAATTTGCCATAATCAAACATGCATAACTTTAAATCATGAAAATCTTTCATAAGAAACCCTTTAAGGAAATCATCATAAAATCATCATAAATATCATCATGAACATAGTATCAAACCTTATAAAACATATCATGTTGCAGGTGAGAATGTACTTACTTAGAAGCTAGCTTACTTAACCTTATATGTATTAGTGACGACGCCGCGGTCTCGATGTGCTCGTTCCTTTGAGTGTTCATGCCATTTATTCATTTAAAGATACAAATAAAATTAATACTTATTTTAATAGAATAAAACATTCCATTCCATATAACATCACATATACATTCATCTCTTGTAAACATAATTCTTAACATGCATCCATAACCATAATCATCAAAACTATAAAATCATCATCACATAACACTTCACTAACCTACATGGATTCAAGACTTAGAAACTTAACATTCACACATACTTTAGGCACCATACTTGGCAGGGCTAAAGTTAATACATAAACATATTACCATGATTTTTCTTTAGTCAGAAAAATTACATTAAGTATTTAAAAACAAACCATACATTTCAAACATGAAATCTGCTAGCAATAGTAAGGCAGTGAATAACTTTATTCTCAGGTCCGTTTAACACATTCTAACATCATAGAAAAATCTACAAAAATTAATTTATGTAGTAAAAATATAGAACCCTAACATATCAAAAATTGGCTTCAACAAAAATTGGAGTAGGTCAAAACACACATTTGAAAAGCAGTAGTAATACTAACTTAGGTTTGATAGACAGTGAGTAATCTTTTGAAAACATTTCCTAACAATTAAAACACATATATTTTAATTTTAAAATTCATACTAAAATATTATTAACATATATTTCAATATCATAAAATTATCTCATCATCAATAAAATCATTTAAACATATAAAACGTCACATAAACAAAAATCCAAAATTAACATTGTTAAAACAGTTTCTTGACCTAGTCTCAATAGAAAATTCATAACACATAATTCACTCATCAAAACATTACTAAAATTTGCAGTCCATAATATAACATATACATGAACATTCTTGCTAAATTTTGTAGCAAACAAAGTACGTTTACCCCTTGAACGAAAATCACATTTTCATACATCATAACCAAACAGTAATATTTTACTGTGAGTGGTAAAGAATAGAAAATTCATAACTTATCATAGAAAAATCCAATTAAGGTGAAACTTGGAGAAACATCACAAAACTCATACATGAATAACATATTAAAAATTCAGAGAAAACTAAATTTTGTAGAGGAAGATATAGCAGTCGTATGTCAAGAAGGATTTCATTGAAATGAGAATGAACTCTTACCTCAAAATGATTCTTCTCAAATTCCTTCGAATTCAACCAATAAAATTTCAATTTTTCTTTCAATTATATGCAGAGAATTTGAGGGAGAGGAGGAATAGAAAACATGAAGAAGAGAAGAATAAAAGAAACGTCTCAGAATGAGAGAGAGAAAAGACGTGAGAGGAAGAGAGAGAAGAGAATTATCGTGAATGAAGGTAACGTAAAAAAATTCAATACCCTCACTTATGTCAGAATTTTTTTTTCTGACTAATCTGGACTAAATTTTCATGGAGAAAGGAGAGAAATTGGGGAAAGTCAAATCATTTAGATAAACTTACCATACTTTACCGATTTTAAAAGGGGAAACCATATCAATCAATACCAATCAATGCAAAGTCAAACGTTTCCTTTCCTTAAATGATAAAATTACTCCATAATTATAACAATTAATCAAATTAAACCACCCAATCAACGCCATTATCTCAACCATAAATTTGGAGAGATTTTTACTGACTGCTCATCAACTGTCATCGGCCTACCGATTTTTCACATCGGCCTGCCGATTCCACAAAGTTCGGCCTGCCGATGGTTTCCATCGGCTGGCCGATTCTTGGAAGACTTTTCGGTCTATCGAACTTGAAATTCTGGCCTGCCGAACTGTCCTTAAAACATAATACATCATAGCATTCAAGACATCATTGCATCATAATTAAACATACATTGTAACTAACATGAACACTTGAGCACATCTATTCCATGCGATCGTCACCTGTCATAGAACTTAAAATAAATAGTTAGTAACATAAAATCATAAATCATTAATAAAATTACTTAACGTCGTTACTAACTCAGCATAATCCGTTACATAAAAATAGGTGGGTGTTACATAGGCTATCTGGCGAACATTGTAGATAAGAGTCAGGAGGAAAAGACAAGAATTGAGGATGTGGCAGTAGTACAAGAATTTCAAGAGGTGTTTCTAGATGACCTGTCAAGCTTACTTCTTGATAGAGAAGTTGAATTCGAGATCGAGCTTGCTCCTGGCATTGACTCGATTTCGAAGGCACCTTACAGAATGGCCCCGGCAGAGTTAAAGGAGCTTTATATGCAATGAAAGGAATTGCTTGACAAAGGATTCATCAGGCCAAGTCACTCACCATAGGGAGCTTCGGTTTTATTTGTCAAGAAGAAGGATGGATCTATGAGACTCTACATCGATTATAGAGAGCTGAACAAGGTGATGATCAAGAACAAGTTCCCGTTGCCTCGAATCGATGACTTGTTCAATTAGCTAAAGGGTGCATCAATGTTCTCAAAGATTGACCTGTGGTCGAGATATCACCAGTTAAAGATTAAAGAAGGAGACACCCAAAAATAGCCTTTAGATCGAGGTATGGTCACTATGAATTTGTGGTTATGCCTTTCGGTCTAACAAATGCATCTGCAGCCTTCATGGACCTGATGAATCGGGTATTCAAGGATTTTCTCGATAAATTTGTCGTTGTGTTTATCAACGATATTCATGTTTATTCGAAGAGTCAAGAAGAACAAGTGGAGCAACTAAGAATTGTGTTGGAGACATTAAGAAGACACTAGCTATATGCAAAATTCTCCAAGTGTGAGTTCTGGCTCGACAGGGTGTCTTTCTTAGGGCATGTAATATCAAAGGAAGGGATAATGGTGGACCCTGCTAAGGTAGAGGCTGTTCTCAACTAGAAACAACCGATGAACGCAAGCGAGATAAGGAGCTTCTTGGGCCTAGCGGGTTATTACTGGAGATTCGTGGAAGACTTCTCCAAGATAATAGTGCCACTCATTTTATTAATCGTAAGGGAAAGAAGTACGAATAGACAGAAGCATGTAAGAAGAGTTTCCAAGAACTAAAGAAGAGGCTAACGTCAGCTCCAATTTTGGCCATTCCCGAAGGAAGTGATAGATTTGTGATTTGCAGCGATGCATCTAAGATGGGCCTTGGTACAGTCCTAATGCAGAATAACAGAGTGATCACTTACGCATCGAGACAATTAAAGGACTATGAGAAGAATTATCCTACTCATGACCTCGAGTTAGCGGCCGTTGTTTTTGCACTAAAGATATGGAGACATTATTTATATAGAATTCAATGCAAGATCTTCACTAATCATCAAAGTTTAAAGTATTTCTTCACGAAGAGAGACCTGAACATGAGTCAGTGAAGATGGCACTCACTCTTGCTCTAATACTACACGAGGAGATTTGGAGTAAGCAAGATGAAGATGTAAGCCTTGCAAGGATTAAGTAGGAGATGAAAGAAGGGAAATGTGAAGAGTTTTGTATTGTGGATGACGAAACTCTATACCTCAAGGACCGCTTATGTGTTCCCAACATTGATGGCCTAAGGGAAAGAATCTTGGTAGAAATTCATGATACTTCTTATTCAATTCATCCAGTACAACAAAGATGTATAATGATCTAAGGGATAACTTCTGGTGGTTTGGAATGAAACGTGATGTTGCCATGTATGTGAAGAAATGTTTGACATGCCAGCAAGTTAAAGCTGAACACTAGAGACCTGGCGATGATCTACAGTCAATCCAGATACCGAAATGGAAATGGGAGGATATTGCAATGGATTTCATTACTAGTTTGCCTAGGACTATGAATGGATATGGCGCTATTTGGGTTGTTGTGGATCGACTGACGAAGATGGCACATTTCATTCCTATCAAGATCACTTACTCTATGGAACGGTAAGCGGAACTCTATGCCAAGGAGATTGTATGACTGCATGGAATCCTTAAGTCTATCATCTCCGATCGTCATGGCAGGTTTACGTCCAAGTTCTGAAAAAGTGTACAGACTACGATGGGGACCAAGTTACACTTTAGTATAGCTTTTCATCCTTAGACTGATGGCCAAACAAAGAGGACAAACTTGATCTTAGAGGATATGCTTCGGGCCTATACTCTCGTCTTCAAGACCAGCTGGTGTAAAATGTTGCCATTAGTAGAGTTTACGTACAACAATAGCTATCAGGCGATGATTAGAATGGCACCTTATGAGGCCCTGTATGGGCGAAAATGCAGGTCGCCTATATGTTGGCATGAAGCTGGTGAAAAGAAGTTGATGGAAAGCATTGACGATGAAAAGACCGATTTTGTTAATGAAACCTCTGAGATGATTAGGTTGATTCAGAAAAAGAATAGAGGCCACTCAAAGTCGGCAGAAAAGTTATGTTGATAGAAGAAGAAGACCTTTGGAATTTGCTGTAGGCGACTTAGTGTTCTTGAAAGTTGCATCAATGAAAGGAGTTATGAGGTTTGGAAAGAAAGGCAAATTAAGCCCAAGATTTATCGGGCCTTATGAAATCATGAAGCGGATAGACAAAGTAGCTTATCAGCTGAGGATGCCTTGAAAAATGTCCGCAATGCATGATGTGTTTCATTTTTCGATGCTCAAGAAATATGTCCCAGACCCTACGCACATGATTGGGCCACAAGTGATCGAGATTCAAGATGACTTAAGTTATGAAAAAAAGCCAGTCGACATTTTAGATAGGAAGGCCAAGACCTTGAGGAGTAAAGAAATTCCATTGGTCAAAGTCTTATGGCGAAATCACCAAGTGAAAGAAGCCATATGGGAATACGAGATGACATGAGAACGAAGTATCCACATTTATTCTGAGTTTCGAGGATGAAACTTTTATAAGGTGGGGAGAATTGTAACACCTGCCAATTTCATGTTACAAATAAGTAACGACGTTAAGTAATTTCTTCGTTGATTTATGATATAATGTTACTAACTATTTTATTCTGAGTGTTATGACAGGTGACGGTCATGTGGAATCGATATGCTCAAGTGTTCATGTCAATTACATTGTGTTTTTAATAAGGATTTTGTGATAATTTAATGCTTTGATGAATTTTAGTGTGTTAAGGCAGATCGGCGGGCAGAACCTTCAAGTTCGATAGACCAAAATGACCCTCATAAAACGGCAGGCCGATGAATGTAATCGGCAGGCCAGACCTTATAGCTTCGGCAGGCCGAAGACTGCTGACGAGCAATCAACAGAAATCACACAAATTTTGTGACAAGAATGATTATGTGATTGGATGATGATTGATTAGCTTATATTTGGCCTTTTTCTTTAATTTTGGTAGTAGAATATTTGACTTTGGATGATTGATAAGGATTTTCCTATTTTGAAATTTAGAAATATGGTAACTAGAACCATTCTTGGAAAACTTTGACTCTTTTTCCCTCAGTTCCTTCCATTTTCCCACGAGAAATGCATCATGTCTTTTTAGAAATTTTGCTGCCAATTTAGAGAGAATTGACCCTCTTGCATTATTCTCCTTCACAATAATTTCTCACTATCTCTCTCTATTTTCTTAGACGTTTTCTCCCTCTCACTCTCTCCTCTTCACGTTTTTCTTTTTTTTGTCTCCCTCTCAAATTTCCCTACTATTATTTGTATGAAATATTGAAATTTCGTTGGGGTTAATTTAAGGAGGTTTTAGAAGAAATTTATTTAAGGTAAGAACTCATTTTTTTTGGTATTTCTGAAATGTATATCTCTTCTTCATCCGACTATCATATCTTTGTCTAGGAATTTCCGTTGGTTCTGACATTTTAATATGTTATTTATGTATGTGTTATGTGATGCTCCTCCAAATTCCAAGTTAATTGGATTTTTTATGATAAGTTATGAATTTTCTTCTCTCTGTCACTCATAGTAAATTATTGTTGTTTGGTTGTGTTGCGCAAATATATGGGTTTTGATCATAATGCAAATGAGTGTTATTTTGCACGAAATTTGGCAAATAAGTTTATGTATATGTTAAGTTATGGACTGGAAAGCTTGGTGATGATTTGACGAATAGTTTATGTGTTATTGAATTCTCATTAAGACTAAGTTATGAGACTGCTCTTTCAGTTAATTGTTGGACTTCTTGTCGAGTGATATTTTTGTATGATTAAATGATTTTATTTGGTGACAAGAATTTATGTGGTAATGTAACTATATGTTAATAAGTCGTCATATGAATTTTAGGGTCATAATAATTTTATTTTAATTATTGGAATATGATGATTGCATATAACTCATTGCCAAAATTGTTTATAGTTGTTTTGTCTCTAAATTCAAACACATGTTTTGGATTGTATGGAATTTATTTAATGGTAATTTTTGGATATGTCATAGTTTTATGTGTCTACTATATATGTTAATTTTCGTGGATTTTTCTACAGTCTTGATAATGTGATAAACAAGCCCGAGTATAGAGTTACTCACTGTTTTGTATTGCTGGCAGATTTTGTGTCATAAAATTGTGACTTGTTTTAATTGTCTAATGAAATTTTTATGACTAATGAAAAATCATGGTAATATGTTTATATGTTATCTTTGTTCCTGCCAAATTTGGTGCCCAAATTGTTGCGTAAATGTAAAGTTATTGAGTTTTGAATTCATGGAGGTCAGGAAATATTTGTGTTGATAGTTTTGTTTTAAAGTTTTAAGGTTAATGAAATATATTATAAATTTAGGTCATCAAGAGATGAATGTATGTGAGATGTTATATGGAAATGGTAAATGTTATGTTGTGATGATTAATTCTGTGAATTAAATGTTAATTGTTATTTTAAATGAATATATGACATGAACACACTAAGGGCGAGCACATCAAGACCGCGGCGACGTCACCAACAAAATTAAGGTTAAGTAAGCTACGCAAGTATGTACATTCTCACCTGCAACATGATGTGGTTTATGAAAAGTTTGAAATCTATGTTCAAGATGGTTTTAGAATGATTTCCACGATGATTATACATGATGTTTTATTATGAAAGTTTGATGTTTAAAGTTTATGCATGTTTCGATGTTGATGTCTTTCAAAACATATAAGTATACATTTATGTATATATTTATGTATCACCTAAATAAGTGTTGCATACCCATGTTTATGTTATGTTATGATGACATGTTTGGTTTAGGATTAGTTACCCTTCTCCTCTCATGACGGCGTGCCTATATTGATGTTTATGATGCAACGCATGGGCCCTTAAGATAAAACGAACAAAGTTTTAATATGGATAATATGATGAAAGATATGTTCCTTATGAAATTGTGCTTGGTGCACTATTATGATAATGCATATAACGATGATGTTCATAATATGTTTTTTTTTTTAAGTTGTGAGATATAAAATGTACTTACAAGCTTTAGCTTATTTAGTTATATATCATGTTGCAGATAAGGGTAAGAAGATAAGGGAATAGGTTGAGGGCAAGGAATGGCATGTAAGCTTTGCAGGATGAATTGAAACGGGAGAATGCCGAGGAAAAATTTATAAGTTTATGTCTATGTTTGTTTTCTGAGTATGTTAACTATCTGAATATGTTTATTTGAATTTATTTGATTTGAACTATGACTCTTTAAATTATATAGTATTATCTTATGTCTTTCGCAGTTGAAATATTGAGAATTGTTTTAAATTAAGAATTTTTCTTTGTTTTTTAAAACAGCAGTTCGGCCTGCCGAACTTAGCAAATTTAAAACCTCAGATGTGCAAGCCTTGGGCGGCTTGCCGGTAGCTAAGTTTCGGTCTTCCAGTTAGGTTCGGCCTGCCGAAGTCTGAAGTTTGGCCTGCCAAAGTTTGAGAG